>OZ019968.1:5600005-5700005 GCA_963970395.1 Ephialtes manifestator | reverse complement strand
CAATTCTGATTTTGGGGAATGAAAGAAAGAAATTTGAATTCGAACGAATAGTTAATACGGCCCTGAAACACTGTGGCGAAATTATTACCATTTTATTCCACGAGATATTAACACATGAATAAAAAAATAAAGAAAAAATACACACCCGCGATTATTCTAAGAGAATACACATTAAATTTCACCAACACGTAGTGGTTTTTATTTATCACAAAATTGTGCACAATGTCAGCAAAATATATCGAGATACTAAGAACTAGTTTTCACGCAGCTCTGTGCGATACCAACGCACGATTGAAACTACTGGAGGCAACAACACATAAGTGCACGTGCACTCGTCTCTACTTCTTCTCCTTCTTTTTCACTTTGGCTGAAACCGGCCTCAGGCCTATGGTTTTACTGCGCCGGCCTATATCTTCAAGTGCACGTGCACTTGAAGATATGATACAGCTGTTTCTCGACTACTAGCGCACCTCTTAAATAACTGCGGTTGAATTTGGAACTACTTGAAGCGTGTTCGGTCGATAAGCGATTCACTATAGTTCTCAAGTCGGATATTCTACCGCAGAAAATACCGGTTACATGCCTTTTTACCATGATTTAAAAAAACGTGATTTTTTTCCGTTTCTGATTTCAGAATTCACAGATCATCCGACTTCCGGTCTGAAAACCCAACGTAAATATTTTTTTCTTCAGGATATCGAACGGTTACATGCCTTTTTAGCATGATTTAAAAAATCGTGAGTTTTTTCCGTTTCTCATTTCAGAATTCACAGATCCAACTTCCGGTCGGAAAATCCAAACTAAATTTTTTTTCAAGATATTGAACTTTGGCCTCCACTGTCTTTCTCATGTTGCATATTCTACCCCATAAAATACCGGTTACATGCCTTTTTACCATGATTTAAAAAACGTGATTTTTTCCGTTTCTGATTTCAGAATTCACAGATCATCTGACTTCCGGTCGGAAAACCCAACGTAAATATTTTTTTCTTCAGGATATCGAATTTTGGCCCTTATTATCATTCTCAAGTTGCATATTCTCCCCTAGAAAATACCGGTGACATGCCTCTTTACCATGATTTAAAAAATCGTGAGTTTTTTCCGTTTCTCATTTCAGAATTCACAGATCCAACTTCCGGTCGGAAAATACAAACTAAATTTTTTTTTGAAGATATTGAACTTTGGCCTTCACTGTCTTTCTCAAGTTGCATATTCTACCCCATAAAATACCGGTTACATGCCTTTTTACCATGACTTAAAAAAAACGTGATTTTTTTCCGTTTCTGATTTCAGAATTCACAGATCCGACTTCCGGTCGGAAAATCAAAACTAAATTTTTTTTTCAAGCTATTGTACTTTGGCCTTCACTGTCTTTCTCAAGTTGCATATTCTACCCCATAAAATACCGGTTACATGCCTTTTTAGCATGATTTTAAAAATCTTGACTTTTTTCCGTTTCTGATTTCAGAATTCACAGATCCGAATTCCGGTCGGCAAATCCCACCTAAATTGGTTTTCTTCAAAATATCGAATTTTAGCCTTCACTATCGTTCTCAAGACGCATATTTTACCCCAGAAAATACCGGATACATGCCTTTTTACTATGATTTAAAAATTCGTGACTTTTTCCGTTTCTGATTTCAGAATTCACAGATCCAACTTCCGGTCTGAAAATCCAAACTAAATTTTTTTACCAAGATATTGAACTTTGGCCTTCACTGTCTTTCTCAAGTTGCGTACTCTACCCCATAAAATACCGGTTACATGCCTTTTTACCATGATTTAAAAAAACGTGATTTTTTTCCGTTTCTGATTTCAGAATTCACAGATCCGACTTCCGGTCGGAAAATCTAACGTAAATATTTTTTTCTTCAAGATATCGAATTTTGGCCTTTAATATCATTCTCAATTTGCATATTCTCCCCTAGAAAAAAACCGGTTACATGCCTTTTTAGCATGATTTTAAAAATCTTGACTTTTTTCCGTTTCTGATTTCAGAATTCACAGATCTGAATTCCAGTCGGAAAATCCAACCTACAATTTTTTTTTTCTTCAAGATATCGAATTTTGGTTTTCACTATCGTTCTTAAGTCGTACATTTTACCCCAGCACATACAGGATACATGCCTTTTTGCCATGATTTAAAAAATCGTGACTTTTTTCCGTGTGTGATTTCAGAATTCACAGATCCGAATACCGGTCGGAAAATCCCACCTAAATTTGTTTTCTTCAAAATATCGAATTTTGGCCTTCACTATCGTTCTCAAGACGCATATTTTACCCCAAAAAATACCGGTTACATGCCTTTTTACCATGATTTTAAAAATCGTGACTTTTTCCGTTTCTGATTTCAGAATTCACAGATCCAACTTCCGGTCTGAAAATCCAAACTAAATTTTTTTTTCAAGATATTGAACTTTGGCCTTCACTGTCTTCCTTAAGTTGCGTACTCTACCCCATAAAATACCGGTTACATGCCTTTTTACCATGATTTAAAAAAACGTGATTTTTTTCCGTTTCTGATTTCAGAATTCACGTAACGTAAATATTTTTTTCTTCAAGATATCCAATTTTGGCCTTTAATATCATTCTCAATTTGCATATTCTCCCCTAGAAAAATACCGGTTACATGCCTTTTTAGCATGATTTTAAAAATCTTGACTTTTTTCCGTTTCTGATTTCAGAATTCACAGATCTGAATTCCAGTCGGAAAATCCAACCTACAATTTTTTTTTCTTCAAGATATCGAATTTTGGTTTTCACTATCGTTCTTAAGTCGTACATTTTACCCCAGCACATACAGGATACATGCCTTTTTGCCATGATTTAAAAAATCGTGACTTTTTTCCGTGTGTGATTTCAGAATTCACAGATCCGAATACCGGTCGGAAAATCCCACCTAAATTTGTTTTCTTCAAAATATCGAATTTTGGCCTTCACTATCGTTCTCAAGACGCATATTTTACCCCAGAAAATACCGGATACATGCCTTTTTACTATGATTTAAAAATTCGTGACTTTTTCCGTTTCTGATTTCAAAATTCACAGATCCGCCTTCCAGTCGGAAAACCCAACGGGATTTTTTTGTTCTTGAAAATATCGAATTTTGGCCTTCACTATCGTTCTCAAGTCGCATATTCTACCCCAAAAAATATCGGTTACATGTCTTTTTACCATGATTTTAAAAATCGTGACTTTTTCCGTTTCTGATTTCAGAATTCACAGATCCAACTTCCGGTCTGAAAATCCAAACTAAATTTTTTTTTCAAGATATTGAACTTTGGCCTTCACTGTCTTCCTCAAGTTGCGTACTCTACCCCATAAAATACCGGTTACATGCCTTTTTACCATGATTTAAAAAAAACGTGATTTTTTTCCGTTTCTGATTTCAGAATTCACAGATCCGACTTCCGGTCGGAAAATCTAACGTAAATATTTTTTTCTTCAAGATATCCAATTTTGGCCTTTAATATCATTCTCAATTTGCATATTCTCCCCTAGAAAAATACCGGTTACATGCCTTTTTAGCATGATTTTAAAAATCTTGACTTTTTTCCGTTTCTGATTTCAAAATTCACAGATCTGAATTCCAGTCGGAAAATCCAACCTACAATTTTTTTTTCTTCAAGATATCGAATTTTGGTTTTCACTATCGTTCTTAAGTCGTACATTTTACCCCAGCACATACAGGATACATGCCTTTTTACCATGATTTAAAAAATCGTGACTTTTTTCCGTGTGTGATTTCAGAATTCACAGATCCGAATACCGGTCGGAAAATCCCACCTAAATTTGTTTTCTTCAAAATATCAAATTTTGGCCTTCACTATCGTTCTCAAGACGCATATTTTACCCCAGAAAATACCGGATACATGCCTTTTTACTATGATTTAAAAATTCGTGACTTTTTCCGTTTCTGATTTCAAAATTCACAGATCCGCCTTCCAGTCGAAAAATCCCACCGGAATTTTTTTGTTCTTCAAAATATCGAATTTTGGCCTTCACTACCGTTCTCAAGTCGCATATTTTACCCCAGAAAATACCGGATACATGCCTTTTTACTATGATTTAAAAATTCGTCACTTTTTCCGTTTCTGATTTCAAAATTCACAGATCCGCCTTCCAGTCAGAAAATCCCACCGGAATTTTTTTGTTCTTCAAAATATCGAATTTTGGCCTTCACTATCGTTCTCAAGTCGCATATTCTACCCCAAAAAATACCGGTTACATGCCTTTTTACCATGATTTTAAAAATCGTGACTTTTTTCCGTTTCTGATTTCAGAATTCACAGATCCATCTTCCCGCCGGAAAATCCAACGTAAATATTTTTTTCTTCAAGATGTCGAATTTTGGCCGTCACTATCGTTCTTAAGTCGTATATTCTACCACGGAAAACACCCGTTAAAAGCCTTTTTTCTGTGATTTAAAAAAAAGTCATTTTTGTCCGTTTTTTATTTCAGAATTCACAGATCCGACTTCCGGTCGGAAAATCCAACTTGACTTTTTTTATGGTATTGTAATGGTAATATAATTTCTATCCATGCACCACTTCTAATAGCAATTCACGAAACTAATAAAATGGCACGAGTTCTTACATCGAAATTAGAAGTTATTTTATCCATGATAATCTGTAAAAGTCACAGTACGTTAACACAAATTTTAATACCGAGGTTTGATGGTTATTATTACTTATTCGTTTTCTCAACTCACAAAAAGGTTATAGTCACGAAATAAATCGTTCTACCAACTCATTTATAGCCAACTCATAAAATGGGAGTCCCAACTAATCTTTTTTCTCATCCGCTGCTAGTAACAGTAAATTTATAGATTTCTCAAATCTTTTTCAACATTATTACTTCAAATATGTAATATGAATGGATAAGAAATTTATGCTACAGGTGATTAAAAACTACTGGTACTGTAATTTTCTAGTAATTTTTTTTTAACACTATCAATTTTCCATAGAGAATGCTTCGCAAAAAGTAAAAAAAAAAAAATACTATCTGCAAAAAAATGTACAAGATTGTTTTCTTGTCTTTTGTCACGAAGTGCTCACTTTTTTTTAAACAACCACTTTTGGGGGTGATATTTTTTTGCCGACCATTTTCGTGAGTACTTTTTCCGGGATAAAATCTGAACACGAAAAAATGCGATACATCATAACGCTACGGAATTATACACCATATATAATCACAGGGAAATGATAACATGACTAGCAACAAGTTCTCCTAACCTTTTGTACATTAAGTACATACAAAGTTGAATATAGTGGCTCGTCAGGTGAGAAAACATTTGCACGGTATCTGTTCAACGAGGAAGAGTCACGATATCGTGCCATTATTATGAACTTTATTGTTAGCCTCACGTACGTACTATTGAACTCTCCTATATAAACATAATATTTACTGTCTGCCTTATCACGTCCATATCAAACCATTACGGAATAAAACCGCGAGCCTCGATGATTTTCATTACTTGATGAACTTAATAATGTTTTACAAATACAATTATAAGTGAGATTATACGAAAAAGTGCGTTTTTGTAATGCAATAAAAAAATTTGAATAACAATAATTATTTTTATAATATTAATAAATAATTATGTATTAATAATATATTAATTATTATTATATTAATAATATATTAATTATTATTAATAAGAAAAATTATTAATAAATCATTTAAATAAATAAATACAATCATAAAAGTGAGATTGTACGAAAAAATTTAGATGTCCGCAAAGCAATAAAAAAAATTGAATAACAATAATTATTTTTATAATCTTAATAAAATTATATAAATGAATAAATAATTATGTATTAATAATATATTAATGATTATTAATAAGAAGAATTATTAATAAATCATTTAAATAAATTTTTTTAAATGAATTTTCAAAAAAATATCTCATACTAATTTTAAATATTATCATGTGAACATTTCGATTTCGTTCCTTCACTAAAATAATTTAATCTTCACAGAGTTGTAATCTTCATTAATTCGTGAACTCAGTATTTATGGCAAACATATTTTTATACTTATTATTTTTTAATAATAAATTGCAGTGCTTTAGAAAGATATTTAAGCTTTTTAATAATAATTGCTAAGATTTTTGCAAAATTTTATGAACTTCAATGCAATGCAATAAAAAAATTTGAATAACAATAATTATTTTTATATTATTAATAAAATTATATAAATGAGTAAATAATTATTTATTAATAATATACTATTAATAAGAAGAATTATTGATAAATCATTTAAATAAATTTTGTTTAAAGAATTTTCAATAAAAAATCTCATACTAATTTTAAATATTATCATATGAATATTTCGATTTCGTTCTTTCACTAAAATAATTTAATATTCACAGAGTGGTAATCTTCATTAATTCGTGAACTCAGTATTCATGGCAAAGATATTTTTATACTTATTATTTTTTAATAATAAATTGCAGTGCTTTAGAAAGATATTTAAGGTTTTTAATAATAATTGCTAAGATTTTTGCAAAATTTTATGAACTTCAATGCAATGCAATAAAAAAATTTGTATAACAATAATTATTTTCATATTATTAATAAAATTATATAAATGAATAAATAATTATTTATTAATAATATATTATTAATAAGAAGAATTATTGATACATCATTTAAATAAATTTTGTTTAAAGAATTTTCAAAAAAAAATCTCATACTGATTTTAAATATTTTCATGTGAACATTTCGATTTCGTTCTTTCACTAAAATAATTTAATCTTCACAGAGTTGTAATCTTCATTAATTCGTGAACTCAGTATTTATGGCAAAGATATTTCTATGCTTATTATTTTTAATAATAAATTGCAGTGCTTTAGAAAGATATTTAAGCCTTTTAATAATAATTGCTAAGATTTTTGCAAATTCTCATTTATAAACTTTTTTTTTTAGAAATTATTCGAAAATCATTTTATAAAAATAACATATAATTGAAAAATAACCATTAAGTTATGAATGTGAAATAAAATATATATAATAAAATAAAATAAATATGTATATTATATTAAGTGATAATAAATAATTCACTTGATGTACGTAGCGCAATTTAGCAGAAAAATATTTATTTTAAATATTTTTTAGAACAGACATTTTTTTACCAACTATGGAATGAACGCTCACATTTTTGCTTAGCTTTCGAATTTTTAGAACGCGATAATATTTCTAAAAAAATCGTAAACAGAATAAAAACTCAAAAACTGCTCACTCCGAACATTTGAAATTTTTATACCATTAATCTGATTTTTTATTTTATTTTTTTGTCATTTTTTCGTAAAATAAGTAAATAAATAATTAGAGTACGTAGATAATATCTAAAAAAAATAGAAGGAGCTTCTGGTGATTGGTACAATGAAATGAACAAATTATTAATAAAATGACATTCACGGTTGCAACAAAATTTAGTACACATATAATTTCCTTAAAATTTTTTTTTATCGCAATTCTTAAATCGATAATAATTGGGTATATATTTTTATACACCTTTGAAATCAAGACGTACTAAAAATTTCCGTTTCTTGAATTTTTTTACTCGTTAATCAATATTAGAATTGTTCAAATATGTTGTCATAAAAAATATATGAATCGGGGCATCGTTGCTGGCTAAATGTTATATTCTTTCGAAGTCTGAACTAACGCTGAGTCATTCTACTTACGGATGTCGGACCCTTCACGGACGTAACTACTATGGAACTCCATGCAAAACTCGGTCAAGGCCATTTCAGGGGTAGGGCAGATGTATTGATTGTTGCAGCCCTCAGGATTGAATAGCGTAAGTGAACTTTGTATTATTATTCTGTTTGTATACAAATGGAAGTTGTGTTTACGTTCTGTACACTCACAGAATTAGCACCCACGAATTTATAAATTTCAAGAAGGCTTAAAAAATTAATTATTCCTTACCAAATTTATTAGCAATAATAGAATTTATCTGACACAGAATGCCCTATATAAACATTCTATATTCTATGTCAAATAAAAATTGCCCTAGTTTGCAGAATGTTTCTCACGAAAACAAAGTTTTCTCTATAAAAAGGTAGAATTTGTTGATTTGACATAGAATGGCCCATATAAAAATCATATGAGGAATTTTATGTCGAGTAAAAAATTGTTCTACTTCGCAGTGTGTTTTTCATGATAACAAAGATTCCCCTGTAGGAAAGTAAGATTTTCTGATTTGACATAGAATGCATTATATAAACTTTATAGAAGGCATTCTGTGTCAAATAAAAATAGTTGTACTCTACAGGATTGTTCTTATGAAAATAAAGTTTCCACTTTAAGAAATAAGAAGCTGCTGATTTAACATAGAATGGCCTATATAATGTTTACACCTGATATTCAATGTCTAATAAAAATGGTTCTACTTTGCAGCGTTTTTATCATGAAAATAAAACTTCCTCTATAAGAAATCACAAATTGCTTTTTTGACATAGAATGCATTATATAAACCTTATCGAAGAAATTCTGTGTGAAATGAAAGTAGTTTTACATTGCAGTTTTCTTATCATGAAAATAAGACTCTTCCTCTATAAGAAATCACAAGTTGCTGTTTTGACATTGAATGCATTATATAAACTTTATAGAGGGCATTCTGTGTGAAATAAAAATAGTTTTAGTCTACAGGGTTTTTCTTTTGAAAACAAAGTTTCCCTTATATGAAATAGAAAGCTGCTAATTTAACATGAAATGGTCTATATAATGTGTACACCGAATATTCTATGTCAAATAAAAGTGGTTCTACTTTTCGACGTTTTTATCATGAAAATAAAACTCTTCCTCTATAAGAAATCACAAATTTTTTTTTGACGGAGAATGCATTATATAAACCTTATAGAAGAAATTCTGTGTGAAATGAAAGTAGTTCTACTTTGCAGTGTTTTTATCATGAAATTCTTCCTCTATAAGAAATCACAAGTTGCTGTTTTGACATTGAATGCATTATATAAACTTTATAGAGGGCATTCTGTGTGAAATAAAAATAGTTTTAGTCTACAGGGTTTTTCTTTTGAAAACAAAGTTTCCCTTATATGAAATCGAAAGCTGCTAATTTAACATGAAATGGCCTATATAATGCGTACACCAAATATTCTATGTCAAATAAAAATGGTTCTACTTGGCGACGTTTTTATCATGAAAATAAAACTCTTCCTCTATAAGAAATCACAATTTTTTTTTGACGGAGAATGCCTTATATATAATGTTTTGGCCCAGAACGCATGTACCCCAAGGTGCCACATTGCCCAAGAAAGCCTTCCGCATACAAAATACTATGACCGTGAGTTAACTTATTGACGTATGAATAGTTTTGACGAATCGAAAGTAGAGTAGGTGAACTTGCATAGGAATCAGTGAAATACGCAATCAGCGCAATGAAGAAAAATATACGGTATTCCATTCCAACGTTGGATATAATGCTCAATCTTTCATCGCCATTGATTATTCTCGAGCAGCTATTATATAAACTTGTATACAGAAACTCTTCAAAAACTTGCTCGAGGTATCGTACTTGATGGACAAACGAGCGCTAACGGGTGTATTATGGGAAACATACTTGTAGTAAACACTCCTGTCTCGACCTCGGAATCTGTTCGTTCCTACAACTATACTTATCGGTTTGTCAATATGACATGTAAGTACTGGGAGAGACGTTAATTCTGTTCAACGTTATAACTCAATAGCTGGAAAAAGAAATTGGATTATGAGAATGGGTAATTTCATATGCAAATTCCATAAACACTCTACAAATATCCACATTTTTATTCTCAGCGTCTTTAACGATCAACCTCTTTTCATCAACGATCAACCTCGATTATCTCTTTTGAGTCGGAATTGCACAGCGAAAAGATCGACAAACGTCCGAAGAATTTCCAAGCTTAAAGCTATAAAAATATAAATCTAAAAAAATTCTAAAATTCTAAAATTCTAAAATTCTAAAATTCTAAAATTCTAAAATTCTAAAATTCTAAAATTCTAAAATTCTAAAATTCTAAAATTCTAAAATTCTAAAATTCTAAAATTCTAAAATTCTAAAATTCTAAAATTCTAAAATTCTAAAATTCTAAAATTCTAAAATTCTAAAATTCTAAAATTCTAAAATTCTAAAATTCTAAAATTCTAAAATTCTAAAATTCTAAAATTCTAAAATTCTAAAATTCTAAAATTCTAAAATTCTAAAATTCTAAAATTCTAAAATTCTAAAATTCTAAAATTCTAAAATTCTAAAATTCTAAAATTCTAAAATTCTAAAATTCCAAAATTCTAAAATTCTAAAATTCTAAAATTCTAAAATTCTAAAATTCTAAAATTCTAAAATTCTAAAATTCTAAAATTCTAAAATTCTAAAAGTCTAAAATTCTAAAGTTCTAAAATTTTTTAATTCTAAAATTCTGAAATTCTGTAATTCTAGAATTCTAAAATTCCAAAATTCCAAAAATAAAATACATAGCCCCACAGAAATGCTCTCCAATAATACAACATAATTGATGATAAATCAATAAGACATATTCATCCCCGAGAGCTTTTATAAGATGCATAACACAATACGTTTATGATATTAAGTTATGTTTAATCCACCCATGCATTAACAGACCGACTTATTTTCTCATAAAAAATATTTTTATTATCCCAAGCTATTATCGTTCGAATATTTCGTCGATAAGCCGTTTAAACGACACCTTAATACGCCACAAACACAGTGACCGATTAAATCGGCAGCTCCTTATCTTCAATTACAGACAATGTTACTGTTGAAATTTTCCTCAATTTAAACTGCCTGCCAAAGTGATAATGATAAACTCTTATCGAAGATAAACAACCAATCTAGAATAATGATAAATGCATCGTATCACATTTGTTTAAAAAAAAAAGTTGTCCAACACTGATACAACGTTTTTTATTCTTTTTCTAATCTTTATCATTTTTTATTTATTATTTCAATGATATACCTTATTTTTATCCGTCGTTCAGCGATAGATTACAGCTGGTCACCCATAGCACGACTTCGCAGCGTTCATACTCTAATCGAGGCTGCATGACGCGTTTAGAGTTTGCGGGGTTGGAGGGGCTGAATTTGTGATGCTTGGTGGGGGTGTGAATTCAACGCTGCTCGTACCCAGGAAGCTCAGTCTGACTCTCAGCCTTCCTCTCGGCAAATTCTCGCGCTACCGAGTAACGAAACGTTTTCGCTAATAATGTGTTTATTCTGTGCATCATTGAGAAAGTGAACCAAAAATTTTAGTGCATTTTTGGAAAATTAATTACACACTCGACGAGAAAAGTTTAAAAGACTTTTTGTGACACAGTGACGAGAGGTATTAAAGTGCCAATTTTAATTACAATTTATATTAATTTAATTTAATAAACGTACTTGCAGTGACTTAAACTATTTTATACTATTTATTATGCAGGTCATGTTTAATTATGCAATTTCATTATGACGCATAAATAAAATTATGCGGACACGCAGCACATAGTATGTAGATGATGGTAATATATGTATGGGACATTTCATATCAAATTGATCTAAAGTTAATTAAATATTATTTTTTTTGTAATAATGATAAAAAAGACTGCTAATATTTTGATCTGTTGAAGAAAAAAGAAATTTAGAACATTTCTCTGAATTAAAATAGTACAGAAATACAATTTTTTAAAAATGTGCTTATTTAATATTGATGTGGAAATTTTTTTTTTCCAACAAATAAAAATATCGGTTATGTTCGTAATGAAATTCCAGTGGTTGTTAACATTTCCAATGTAGCCAATAAAATTGTGTTGACGGTTAAAGGGTTGAATATAGAATTTGTGGTGCCTAATTGGTTAGTCTATTTTTAGAGGCAAAAAATAATTTATTTCGGTTATAGCATTTCGAATAATTGGGTTCTTTTTATAGAAATTTCTGAGCTAATATACAGATTTTCGTTTCTTGATGAGTAAATTTTTAAAAAATGTTAAGCTATCAATAAAAATTGGGTCGTAAATATTTTTATCAACTATGAAAGGTACACTCACATTTTTGCTTAGTTTTCGAATTTCTGGAATGTAATAATATTTTTTTAAATTTGAAAATGAAAAGAAGAAGAATCTACGCACTTTGGATATTTGAAATTTTTATACCAATAATCGTATTTAAAAAAAAAAAAATTTCGTTTCAAAAAAATGATGTTTTTGCCATTATTAAATAAATAAATAATTAGAGTGAATAGTAATTAGGATTATTAAATAAATAAATAATTAGGGTCTAAATATTAATTAGCTTTATTAAATAGATAAATAATTGGGGGTCAAAATCGAATAAAAATACAATTACATTCACCGTTACGACAAAATTTAGTATATGATTTTGTTGAATATTTTTTTAATGACAAATCTTAAATCGATAATAAAAATTGGTACTACATTTATCGTGAACACCTTTGAAATCAAGGCGTGCATTTCTTTAATTTTTTATTTCATTAATAAATACTCGAAAATTAAAGTCCAGAAAAATCAGTATTTTTTTTTTTAAGTATTGAAGATTTTCTAAAATAATATTTAAAAAATTTGAAAATCTGAAAATTAAATTTTAAAAGAGTAAAAATTAAAATCAAATCGTTCTGCAAAAAAAATTTGTCCAATGTGTAAACAGAAACATTAAAATTTGAAAAAAAAAGAAGAAAATTAAATAGAGAACTGTAATTGAACGTGATTGCAATTGATACCTGGATCTTCCAATCGATGATGTAACTTCATGCCTGGAGCTATACGTCGGGTGTCTATATTTACATTCATATATGCTGTAGTATGTATTAACCAGTGTCCAGCCAAGGCCGTAATTTACAGTGCCATAAATAGTCAAACTTTATCTATGCTAGTAGATAACGCCCCTTTTTCGTGTTTATTTGCAGCTGTAACAGAAAAACGTAATCAAAACTATGAAAAACTAACTTTTGTAGGAAGCTTTTATAAATTTCAGGAGTATATATTATACAAAGGACATATTTTGTTTAGAAAATAAATTAGAAAATTTAAATTTAAATTTAAATTTGTCTAGTTATTACAAAAAGAATCTACAATTCTTTAACAAAATATTTTATAACAAATAAATTTGTTGGTTTTTCTAAATAATCATAATTTTTTAAAAATTTTGTTTTCCTTTTTGTAATCATGATTTTTTAACGATTTATTAATTTTTCATAAAATTCGAAATTTTGAGATACATTAAATTGTTTGATACGTTTAAACAAATGAAAATAATATGCAACGATGGTTGGCACAAAATATGAACCTCTTTTCCGATCTTCACCAAATTCGATATATACTATAGCTGGATATTAATTCGTCTTTGTAGAAGATTTCAGCAGGTTTGGTCGAATTTAATTTGATTTAGAAGGAAAGCAAAATTTTTTCGAAAATTCAAAAATTACATAAAATCTGAACCGCTTTATGGATTTCGCTCAAATTCAATACCGAACGTTATTTTTCATTACTTTATTTGACAACAAGATTTTAGCTCACTAGCTCAAAAATTGCGGCAGCTAGAGCACATACATACATTTTTTGGAAAATTCAAAGTCTTATAAAAACTGAAAAAAAATGTTACAATTTTTTCGTAAATTTATACATAGAAAGGCGGGTTACTGCTTTACCAGTGTACCAAATTTCAGCTTGATTGTTAAGGGGATGCTGGAGTAGATTTTTTTACCGACTTTGATCGGTAAAAATAGGCGATTTCGTAGTATACACTATTAATCGAAAATATGCTACAAATATACGTCAATTTTTGCAGGGTTGTAATAAAAACATTCATGCTTGGGTGTCCGATCGAATTACTGTTCAAAACATAGAAGAAATGTAAGAAATCGTATATTACTGAACCTCTCAAAAACCAATATGGCCGCTCGAAATGTCAACAGGTCCTTTGAGGTAAGATATCAACGTTTCGGGAACTCAGATGTGTTAAATCAGACCGGGCACCCATTCTTTGATTATTCCTGAACCTTTCAAAACCGTCGGAATGTCGATTACACAAACCAAATCCACGAATAGTGTATACTACGTTTGCAAAGACTGTTTACTTTTCGCACAGGCTCAGAGCTGGTAAAGAGCATGAATATAGTTCCGTCATTAGGAGACAGGTGGCGTTGTTTACTTTTGGCAAAAGCTCCGAGCCTCTGCAATGCGACCGTAGTATACACTATATATGGATTTGGCTTGTGTAGTTAACATTCTGATGGTTTTGGAATATTTAGAAATCATCACAGAATTGACGTCCGGTCTGATTTTACATATCTAATTTCCAGAAACAATTATATCTTACAACAAAGGTCTGTTGACATATGGTGTGCGGCCATTTTGCTTTCAGTATCTTTTGCCAAAAGTAAGCAGACTGGTCGGCGCCACCTGTGTCCTAATCGGGAAACTTACCGACCAAAGTCGGTATCAAAATCTAACTCCAGCATCCCCTTAAAGAGACGTTTTCATTGGTTCAAAGAAACATTTTGATTGATCTCTCTTCCTCGCACCTAACCTCACTTTTTTGTTTTCCGGTTCTTCCGAACGAACGGCTTAGAATTTCGAGGAGCCTGAAGCTTAGCCTATTTCTGCAGTACTTACTTACATACTCACAAAATTTGAGCTTTATCTGCCGCGTACTTCAGGAAAAAATAGGTTTCGAAATTTTGAGCTGGTAAGAAGAAGGTTTCATTGAATCAGAGACGATATCTTTGAAATCAATGAAAGAGGTTCATTGGTTTAAATAAATGTTTCTTCGAATCAATGTCACATGTATACAGCTGTAGTCCGTGTTTACGTTCTCGACGAAACGTGACGTAGCTCCGGTGCCGGGAGGCGAACTTGAGACCGGCTATATCGGTATAGGGTTTCCGCAATTTCCCTATGCCCATAGCAGATATGCTATGGCAAATGCCTTATAGAGGGGGAAGTCGGATGCGGCCGTATGGGGGCCTGGTTACTGATCCGGACCAGACCAGGAGGGACTGGCTACTGGTCCGGGCCGATCCTGGAATAGGCGTAATGCCTGCAGACGGGGGGAAATGCAACATAAAAAAAAAAAAAAAAAATTCAATGTCACTACTTTTCATTGAGTTTGAGATCATTCAAAGAAAATATAGTATTGAAATTTAAGTATTTTATTGCATTGGCAAAGATTTCCGTGAATCAATGAAACTTTTTCTCTCGGTATAGCTAAAAAATTGCGGCAGCTAGAGAACATACATACATTTTTTGGAAAATTCAAAGTCTTATAAAATCTGAAAAAAATTTTACAATTTTTTCGTAAATTTATCCATAGGAAGGCGGGTTACTGTTCTACCAGTGTACCAAATTTCAGTTTGATTGTTAAAGCTGTTCTTAAGATACATCACATTGAGATACACACACACACACATTCATCCATCCGTACATTTTTTGTAAACCACTTTTTTCGATGTTTTAAACCATTCTGAATAATCTGACATGAAAATCCAGGTATTTTACTTCCTCGTAAAGGAACATTTGTTTTCATGAAAAAAAAGGATGCAAAGTAGAACTTTGCACATTAACGGTTATAACGGTTTAACGGCTTATAAAATCTCAATTTTTTTTTCAATTTTAAAAAAAATGTATACATAGGAAGGGACGTTGCTCATCTCCCAGCGTGCCAAATTTCACCTTAATTGTTAAAGCCGTTTTAGAGATACAACGGTTTGAATTTTGCAAGCGTGCCGCACACACACACAACTCCAAAAATTCAAACGCCGATAACTCAAGAGCTGTTTTGTCTATCGAGCTTAAATTTGGCACATAGGTCGAGTAGCAGACTCTCTTCAGCTGTTACAATTTCAGACAAAATCAATGCGAAAATTTAGATTTCCTAGTTTTTCAATTAAAAAAAAAAGTCCGTGGACCCTAATTCCCGTAAAAATTAGTCTATAATGCTAAATAGTTCCTGCATGTGCACTTGATGTTGTTTGCTATTAAATTTGGCTAGAATCGATATGATGGATAAGTTAATACCATAAAGCCATTTTTTTAAAAAGAAAATTTCATAAAATCCGAACCGCTTTACCGATTCGAGCCAAATTCAATACCAAACAACATTGAGTGCGACTGCTCTTATAACCAACTATTTAGCAAAATAGACTAAATTTTACGAAAGTTACAGCGAACGCCTCCTTTTTTCAAAAAATTGAAAACGGCATAAAATTGAAATTTCGCACACATTTTGTTGAAAATTGCTACAGTTGAAGAGGGTCTGCTGCTACACTTGTGTGCCAAATTTGAGCACGATATGCAAAACGGTTCTTGAGTTATTGGCGTTCGAATTTTGCACGCACACGCACACGCACACGCACATGTACACGCACACGCACACGCACACGCACACGCACACGCACACGCACACGCACGCGCACGCGCACACACACGCGCACGCGCACGCGCACGCGCACACACACACGCACACGCACACGCACACGCACACGCGCACGCACACGCACACGCACACGCACACGCACACGTACACGCACACGCACACGCACACGCACACGCACGCGCACACACACACGCACACACACACACATTTTTTTTGGATCATTTTGCTTTTCGTGAAATTTTTTTTTCGAGATTTTCATTTCAGGACACTCAGAATGGTCTAAACTTCGAAAAAAGTGGTTTAGAAAAAATGTTTGTGTGTGTGTGTGTGTGCGTATGTGCACAATTTTTTGTTAGCACGATAGCCGTCGCAATTTTTAAGATATCGGGCTCGAATTTGAACCACGAGTAAACTATCGTTAAAGAAGGTATGGGATTGAATTTGGAGTTAATCCATCAAGCTGTTCAAAATTTATGGCATTTTGAATTTTTTTGAGAATGTCAGCTCGGGCTCTAACACCCGCAATTTTGATGA
Source organism: Ephialtes manifestator (assembly GCA_963970395.1). NCBI lineage: Eukaryota > Metazoa > Arthropoda > Insecta > Hymenoptera > Ichneumonidae > Ephialtes > Ephialtes manifestator. The sequence goes on along the minus strand of OZ019968.1, from coordinate 5,683,082 downwards.
TATCCCGCTGAAACTTGGACCAGAAGTGGACTGTTATCAAATAGTATTTGGGATTAAATTTGGTGTTAATCCGTTAAGGGGTTCACAATTTATGGCATTTTTTTGACATTTTTTTTATCGTGCTCTAACTTTCGCAATTTTTAAGATATCGGGCTCAAATTTGGTCCACAACTGGACAGTTATTAAATAAAGTTTGGAAGTGAATTTGACGACAATCTGCCAAGGGGTTCAAAACTAATGCCATTTAAAAAATTTTAAAAGAAGGCTGCAAAGTAGAACTTTGCAAATTGCTTCCTCATTATTGTTGGATTTTTACAAAGCTTCCTCTATGAGGAAGCCAAAATAGATTAACATGCTTCCTCATAGCGGTAGATTTGTAAAAATCCAACGATAATGAGGAAGCAATTTGCAAAGTTTTTCCGGACGTTGTGGACAATTCTAAGTATCCTGACTAATCACGAAATTTTTTTGTTTCATGAAAACAAAGCTTCCTCTATGAGGAAGCAAAATAATGAGGAAGTAACTACCTACTACTTAGCAGGCTTTTTTTTCACGAAAACGAAGTTTCCGCCATGAGGAAGCAAAAAACAAATAACTGCCATTAAGTCGCGACTGCAGATGAACTATATTTTGATCCAAGCGCCAGATTGGCTGAGTTGCATCAACGAGAAAGGGGACATTAAATCGAATCCTTCGAGGGGATTGCACGGTCCAATTCAGGCTGCACCCCCTTAATAGCGGTACGGTTTTGAAAATCGCTGGGGGAAGACTCAGCCTCTCCTTTTCTCCCTTATATAGTATAGCATAATACTTGTGTGTATTACTATACCGTATGTATAGCCTCTCTAACCAGAGTCTGCTCAACGCGAAGTAGAGATCGATAGAACACATGCGCTCTGTGGTGCTTGCTCATGATTCCATTCCCTCGGTACCGAATCTCGGGAACCTGCTGCGCTTGCTGTTTCTGTTGTTGCTTCTCGCACTGTACAGCTGTTGTACGCACTGAAGATATTGTAACGCCGTTGACACGCGAAGCGTGCACATATCTCTTTCGTGATTCCCCATCGTTCGTCCTTTGATCTGTTCTTCAAATCTTTGTTCTGTGAATTTTTATCATTATGACTAAGTTCTATTGATTCAATTATTTAGAGCTTTTTTTGGAGCTTATTGCGTATTGTGTGAAAAAATATCGAATTAAGTCGTGGATTAAAGCTGTAAGTATATTAGGACTTTGTTATGTATAAACCATTGTGTTATTATTTCGTTTTATGTGCTGCGACAGGGACATTTTAAAGTTATTGCTATTTCAAAATAATAAATGCATTTAATACATATATATACATATATATATATATTTTTTCTATTTAGTTCCTTAAAATTTTGGATACAAAAGCTAATGATTTTATATAAAAGTTTACAAAAAAATGGTAAAAACTTTACTATAACATGAATTCTAACGTTATAGTTAAATTGTATTAACAGATTAAGCATTTTTTAAGCGTTTTTGTGTATTGTGTGAGAAATATTGAATTGAAAGTCGAGCATGAAAGTTGTAAGTATATTAGGACTCTATTATTGATAAATCATTATGTGATTATTATTATTATTTTTTTTAAGGAAATTTTTTTGTGATTGTTATTTCAAAATAATAAATGCATTTTTAATATATATATATATATATATATATATATTTCGTTCCTTAAAATTTTTTATACAAAGGCATTGATTGTAAATAAATATTGACACAGAAAATGGGGCGTATGATAGTCGATTTATTTTTTACCGCAATATGTATTTTTTATAAGAAAATGGCAGTGCATTTTCATGATTTTTTTTTTACCGTTCGTGATTCCATAACATTTGTCCATTTATCTGTTCTTGAATCTTTGTTATGTGAATTTTAATATTATGACTAAGTTCTATTGATTCAATTATTTGGAGCATTTTTTTTTTGGAGCTTATTGCGTATTGTGTGAAAAAATATCGAATTAAATCGTGGATTAAACCTGTAAGTATATTAGGACTTTGTTATGTATAAACCATTGTGTTATTATTTCGTTTTATGTGCTGCGACAGGGACATTTTAAAGTTATTGCTATTTCAAAATAATAAATGCATTTAATACATATATATACATGTAAATATATTTTTTTCTATTTAGTTCCTTAAAATTTTGGATACAAAAGCTAATGATTTTATATAAAAGTTTACAAAAAAATGGTAAAAACTTTACTATAACATGAATTCTAACGTTATAGTTAAATTGTATTAACAGATTAAGCATTTTTTTAAGCGTTTTTGTGTATTGTGTGAGAAATATTGAATTGAAAGTCGAGCATGAAAGTTGTAAGTATATTAGGACTCTATTATTGATAAATCATTATGTGATTATTATTATTTTTTTTTTAAGGAAATTTTTTTGTGATTGTTATTTCAAAATAATAAATGCATTTTTAATATATATATATATATATTTCGTTCCTTAAAATTTTTTATACAAAGGCATTGATTGTAAATAAATATTGACACAGAAAATGAGGCGTATGATAGTCGATTTATTTTTTACCGCAATATGTATTTTTTATAAGAAAATGGCAGTGCATTTTCATGATTTTTTTTTTACCGTTCGTGATTCCATAACATTTGTCCATTTATCTGTTCTTGAATCTTTGTTATGTGAATTTTAATATTATGAAAAATTTCTATTGACAGATTACGTTGTTATTGATAAATCATTATGTTATTATTATTTTTACTTCCTCATAGAGGAAGCTTTGTTTTCGTGAAATTTTTTTTTTTCGAGATTTTCATGTCAGTACACTCAGAATAGTCCAAAACGTCGAGAAAAGTGATTTAGAAAAAATGTCTGTATGTGTGTATGTGTGTGTGTGTGTGTGTGTGTGTATGTTACACGCTCAAAAAATGTAAACCTTTATAACTCGGGAACGCCTCGAGATATAGAGCTGAAATTTACACCATAGGTAGATGGGTCAATCCTCATCATTCGTACCAATTTTTGTTAAAATCCCCATGATCGTTAAATTTTTACGCGGTTTTGAATTTTTTCAAAAATGTCTGTTAACGCGATAACTCTTTTAATTTTCGAGATATTAAGCTCAAAATAGGTATGTATGTGAACTTTCATACACCGGTGATCCCTATTAAATTTGGTTAAGATCGGTTGAAACGTTAAAATTTTATGAGATTTTGATTTTTTGAATTTTTTATTTTTTTTCTGCGATGCGAATTTTGGTATCAAATATCGAGCTGGGAGATAATAAAAATACGTCAGATATAGCCCAAAAATGTTGAACGATACCATATTTTCATATCGATGTTGTACAGTCTATATTGCGAAAAGTAGCGATTTATGTCGTATAAACTAGCCATATCCTTGCTTGCCAATGAAATTTCGGAAACCACCGATTTCTATCGTGTTCTACAAAAAAAAAAAACAGAGAAGATAGAGTATTTGAGGGAGTTTCTGGACCGTTTGTCCTTATTATATTTTCACAAAGCGAGAGTGTGCGCTTATTTATATTTATTTAAAACAAGGATGCAAAGCAGAACCTTGCACATTGCTTCCTCATTATATTTCACTTTTTACAAAGCTTCCTCTATGAGGAAGCCAAAATCAATTCTCATACTTCCTCTTAGAGGTTGCTTTGTAAAAAGTGAAATATAATGAAGAAGCAATGTGCAAGGTTTTTTTTATATGCTGGGTTAAGTACATTTTGGTCAAATTAATATTGATGGAAATTACTTTTATAATTGTTATTTCAAATTAGTAAATGAATTTTTTGTAATTGTTTTTATTTTTTAAGACGCTTACGAAAAACTGATATAGGAAATGTCAGTCCACTTAACATTTTTTGCACATTTAGCTAATTTTCAAAAAGATTAGAACATCTTTTGAGAACATTGCATTTTTTTTGTTGCTATTTCACTTAATTTCTAAGTATAAAATAAGGACTATTTAAAAGTATTTTTGGCCGTTTGGCAAAATTTATAAGAGGACCATTACATTATTGTTTAAGACATTTTTCTCCATAACACTTAATTTTAGTACGATAATAACTCATTTTGGACACAAATTTTTCGGCGGATCCCATTAAAGATGTTTTAACATAAAAAATAATAATTTCATTTGAATATCGTCACCGCCAAAACTGTACGAGTCGCGTCGTACGTGCGAACCATTGATATCATCTTAAAATAACTACGGATGCTGCTTACTGCTGCTCTAATATCTCGTTCGGTCGTTTCCGTCTCGTAGAATGTATTTTGATGCTAACAAAATGGACACGTCGATGATATCATAATTGACTCATCTATTATCAGTGATTACGTTCTCTCTGTAGGTCAAATGAGCAGGAATCAAATTTGTTACTGTCCGATCTGCTCAAACGGAATTTTTACTATAGTAAATTCAATTCCATTGTTCTTGAACTCCTGGAGCTATACGTCATCTGGAATTTTGATCTTTCACGTCTCTCAAGGTTCATCACTATTATATAATTATTGTAGGAAAAAAAAACCTCCTGCTAATTAAATTATACATTATGCCTCGTACAAAGATCAGACATTAAAATACTTTTATGTGGAGAAAACGTTCAATTTTAAATATACAAGGTGACTCAAAAATAATATATTTTATTCTTTTTCTGCTTCCTCATAGAGGAAAGCTTTGTTTTCGTGAAATTTTTTTTTTTCGCGATTTTCATGTTAGGATACTCAGAATGGTCCAAAACGTCGAGAAAAGTGGTGTGTGTGCGTGCGTGCGTGCGTGCGTGCGTGCGCGTGCGCGTGTGCGTGTGCGTGCGCGTGCGCGTGCGCGTGTGCGTGTGCGTGTGCGTGTGCGTGCGCGTGCGCGTGGGCGTGTGCGTGTGCGTGTGCGTGTGCGTGTGCGTGTGCGTGTGCGTGTGCGTGTGCGTGTGCGTGTGCGTGTGCGTGTGCGTGTGCGTGTGCGTGTGCGTGTGCGTGTGCGTGTGCGTGTGCGTGTGCGTGTGCGTGTGCGTGTGCGTGTGCGTGTGCGTGTGCGTGTGCGTGTGCGTGTGCGTGTGCGTGTGCGTGTGCGTGTGCGTGTGCGTGTGCGTGTGCGTGTGCGTGTGCGTGTGTGTGTGTGTGTGTGTGCACAATTTTTTGTTAGCACGATAGCCGTCGCAATTTTTAAGATATCGGGCTCAAATTTGAACCACGAGTAAACTGTCGTTAAAGAAGGTATGGGATTGAATTTGAAGTTAATCCATCAAGGTGTTCAAAATTTATGGCATTTTGAATTTTTTGGAGAATGTCAGCTCGGGCTCTAACTCCCGCAATTTTTATGATATTCGGCTCAAACTTGGACCAGAAATGGACTGTTGTCAAATAGTATTTGGGATTAAATTTGGTGTCAATCCGTTAAGGGGTTCACAATTTATGGCATGTTTTAATTTTTTGACATTTTTTGTTCGTGCTCTAACTTCCGCAATTTTTAAGATATCGGGCTCAAATTTGGTCCACATGCGGACTGTTATTAAATAAAGTTTGGGAGTGAATTTGACGTCAATCCGTTAAGGGGTTTTAAATTTATGGCATTTTGAATTTTTTGTTCGTGCTCTAACTTCCGCAATTTTTAAGATATCGGACTCAAATTTGGTCCACAAGTAGAGTGTGGATAAACTAAGCATCAGTTCGAATCTGGCAAGAATCTGTCAAGGGGTTCAAAACTAATGCCATTTAAAATTTTTTTAAACAAGGCTGCAAAGTGGAACTTTGCAAATTGCTTCCTCATTGTTGTTGGATTTTTTACAAAGCTTCCCCTGTGAGGAAGCCAAAATAGATTAACATGCTTTCTCATAAAGGTAGATTTGTAAAAATCCAACAATAATGAGAAAGCAATTTGCAAAGTTCTACTTTTTTCATTTTTTTTTGTTGTGATTTTTAGGTCATGAATGAATAAGGACGCAATATGCAAGGTTCTAAGTTGCATCGTGTTTTCTTGAATAAATTTAGAAAACTGAAGTTGAGTGAAATTTTAGTCAAGAAATAATAACGAAAAATTCCTGTATAATCCGAACACTTTTTATCGATCTTTACTAAATTATGAATCTAGAGTTACTGAATATTATTCCGGTTACGTAAAAAAAATTGCAAATGTTAATGTACAAATGTGAATTTGTCGAAAATTACAAGATTTTAGAAAACCCGAATTGAATTAAACGGAAATTACGAATTTCACGAGAACTAAAGCATTCAGGGCCTTTTGGAATTTTTTTTTAAAACTATATAATCAAAATAACTACATACATATTGTCAAAAATTATAACAGTCAAAGAAGGGCTGGTGCTTCACTTATATACTAAGTTTTAGCTCAATCGGTCGAACGGTTCTTAAGTTATAGGTGATTGAAATTTCGAAGCCCTTTTCACACACACACACGCGCACACACACGCACACGCACAAAATATCAATTCATCATTTAAAAAGTCAATTTTTGAAGAAAAAAATCAATATTTGAAAAAAAAAAATGTCAATATGTGAAGAAGAAAATGTAGATTTTTGAAGAAAAAAAATGTAGATTTTTGAAGAAAAAAAATGTAGATTTTTGAAGAAAAAAATGTAGATTTTTGAAGAAAAAAAATGTAGATTTTTGAAGAAAAAAAATGTAGATTTTTGAAGAAAAAAAATGTCCATTTTTTAAAGGACAAAGATGTCAATTTTTGAAAGGACAAAAATGTCAATTTTTGAAAGGACAAAAATGTCAATTTTTGAAAGGACAAAAATGTCAATTTGTGAAGAAAAAAATATCAATTTTTGAAGAAAAAAAATGTCAATTTTTTGAAGTAGAAAAATGTCAATTTTTGAAAGAAAAAAAATGTCAGTTTTTGAAAGAAAGAAATGTGAATTTTTTAAAGAAAAAAAAAAAACATCAATTTTTGAAAGAAAAAAACATCAATTTTTGAAAGAAAAAAATTACAATTTTTGAAAAAACAAATTTCCTCAAAACAAAGCTTCTTCTATGAGGAAGCGAAGGAGCTTTAAAAAAAATGTGCGTGTGCGTGTGTCATGGGTTAAAAATTACTAAATCTTTTGTAACTGGGGAAACGATAGGAATAACAGACTGAAATTTGGTATGATTATCAAGTAGTTCTTACCCTTTCATCGGTGTTAATTTTAATAATATTAGTTACATCCTTCACATTTTATCACATTATAATTTTTATTTTTATTGAAAAACGACGTAACTTGCTAACTGGTGCGTATTTCAACTTAACGCCGCGAAAATTTCTCCACACTTGGACCTACGACTAATATTAATTAGTATTAAATTCAGGCAGAATGAACAAAGTGGTTCAATACTTTTTTTTTCATAATTTGCTTTACTGATTTAATATTTATTTATAAAATAATGAAATATAAATAATAATAAGAAAGTAATTTATAAGATTTTTTAAAAATTTTGTATCGATTTTAATATCGATCAATTGTTAATAATTAAGTACATTTTGGCGATTATTTTACCTGAAGAAAAATTGGGGGACAAAATCAATGATTGTATTGGATTATTTAGGCGGAATTAAAAGACCGGACATCATTTAAATGAAATGAAAAGGGATGTATCACCATAAAAAATAAATGAGCCTGTGTAACTATCACGATGTTCGTAGTGATGTGTTTGCCATTACTTTATTGATTCACGTTCCCGGATAGTACAAAGGAACGTCTTAATGGTTCGTAATGGACTTACAGCCGTGAAGGTCAGCGATTGATTAACAACTTGAAGGTCAAATGACGAATTTTTTTTTCTTTCTCGCTTTTACAATTAAATTTGAAAAAAAAAAAAAATTCTTTCATTCACATGAAAAAATTTGTGATCTACTACATCAATTTTTTTTTCGTAATTTTTATTTCAGGAAAAACGCGAAAAAAAAAATTCATGAAAAGAAAGTTTCCTCGACGAGGAAGCAAAATGATAAAATTTTTTGTTTACTGAAAAAATATAATTTTCATTCAACAAATCGAAGAATTAAATATATAATTGATTCGAATACTTTAAAATTGATTTATTTTAATCAAGTGAAATATTCAATTATGTTTTGTTGTGAGTTAGTCGCGCTTTATCGCGTTATGAAATTTCTTGTTACGAAATTTCTTATTTTTTGAAAAAAGCTTCTAGTGGCAGAAAAAAAGACCTAACTTTGACGATTTATTTTGAGAGTATGAAAAAAGGAATAGAATTTCTTTTCAGAGGGTTCATTTAACACATATTGAAGTACGAAAAAAAAAATTGATTAAAATTTTGATACAAAATGGCGGCGACAGTGGCCATCTTAAAAATCGTCTTTTTTTTTAAACACCTTCACGGGTGGACGATTTTCTCGTAAAGTATAAGACTTGGAACAAAAAACCAAAAAAAAATTATAATCTATATACTATTAGCTACGGAACTACCTAGGGTTTTTTTTTTAAATCAAAATTTGTAGAAATGGTGCGCTTTTAAAAAAACGAATCGAATTTTTGCCATAAAATAAACAGTAAATTATTCATTAAAAAAAATTTACATTAAAACAAAAAAGTCTACGTACATTCTATAGAGAATGTAATTGCGAAGCTACTATCAAAATTTCAAATCGATCTATGCAATAATAAAAAAGAAATAGCAAGAAAAAAAAATTTACTGTAAAAAATATATTTTTCATTTAAAAAATCGAAAAATTAAATAAATAATTGATTTAAACACATCCAATATTTACATAAGTTCAAAAAATAATTTATTTCAATCAAATGAAGCATACAATAATATTTTGCTTTGAGTGTGTCGCGCTTCATCAAGTTTCTTGGTGGTGACGAAAGCCTCGTCAGGTTTCTCGCGTGGCGTTCGCCACTCAGAGCTCGTCGATCTTTCTGTATATAGGTATTACCTAATAGCAGCGAACCTCGCTACTTTTCGCATTTACGGTGCACAACAGACGGCTCATCGCCTCATGCTAAACATGTTTAAAACGTGCAATCGTCGTAATAGCTATTTATAGGTATGAAATAACCACGACACTCTGTGTGTTTTGTCTCTGGTACTAAACTAGTGTACAAAGTCGCCCAAGAGTGTCGCATCGTAATTTTTGTTTTCTATACACATACGTTTGGCACGCACGCGGCTTTTCCGCACTTCCGTCTCTCGCTATATTCTAGGTCTACCACCTGTTCAATATTGTGGCGCAATATAGACTCTCCCGTCACGCGACTGTTCGCTCCACTTACCTGTTAGCACGTTCTTCGACCACAAAACTACTACCCTTGCAAAAGAGGGTGCGTCTGTTATTACAGTATCAGGAAAATAAAAAAATAAAATAATATGGTGAGGAATGAATGATTTTGCGATTTATTTAAACGGCTTTCTTAAGCTCCACAAAATTATGGGTTTCAAATTGTTGAGTTTGAAATTTGAATGATAATGGCTATGACTTTCTATAATTATTACAGATCATAATTAATTTCGGTTTAACTGGAAATTAGCAATTGTTTAGAAATACGAGTAAAATACAAGTCACTTCTTGTAGTGTGGTCCGCCATTTTGGTTTTTTGAATTTGAGTTCAGATCCGTAATCAGCAACCCCAAAAACCGTCGAGTAGCAAATTTTATTGAAATCCAGTACGAACTTACATTTTGATCCGCCATATTGGTTTTCTGAATTCGAGTTCAGATTCGTAATCAGCAACCCCAAAAACCGTCGAGTACCAAATTTTATTCAAATCCAGTGTGATTTTGTATTTTGATCCGCCATATTGGTTTTCTGAATTCGAGTTCAGATTCGTAATCACCTAATCCAAAAACCGTCGAGTATCAAATTTTATTGAAATCCAGTGCGATCTTGTATTTCGATCCGCCATATTGGTTTTCTGAATTCGAGTTCAGATTTGTAATCAGCAAACCCAAAAACCGTCGAGTACTAAATTTTATTGAAATCCAGTGCGATCTTGTATTTTGATTCGCCATATTGGTTTTCTGAATTCGAGTTCAGATTCATAATCAGCAACCCCAAAAACCGTCGAGTAGCAAATTTTATTGGAATCCAGTGCGATTTTGTAGTTTGATCCGCCATATTGGTTTTCTGAATTCGAGTTCAGATTTGTAATCAGCAAACCCAAAAACCGTCGAGTACTAAATTTTATTGAAATCCAGTGCGATCTTGTATTTTGATTCGCCATATTGGTTTTCTGAATTCGAGTTCAGATTCATAATCAGCAACCCCAAAAACCGTCGAGTAGCAAATTTTATTGGAATCCAGTGCGATTTTGTAGTTTGATCCGCCATATTGGTTTTCTGAATTCGAGTTCAGATTCGTAATCAGCAATCCTAAAAACTGTCCAGTACCAAATTTTATTTAAATCCAGTGCAATTTTGTATTTTGATCCGCCATATTGTTTTCTGAATTCGAGTTCAGATTCGTAATCACCTAACCCAAAAACTGTCGAGTATCAAATTTTATTGAAATCCAGTGCGATCTTGTATTTCTATCCTCCATATTGGTTTTCTGAATTCGAGTTCAAATTCGTAATCAGCAACCCCAAAAATCGTCGAGTAACAAATTTTATTCAAATCCAATGCGATTTTGTATTTTGATCCGCCGTATTGGTTTTCTGAATTCGAGTTCAGATTCGTAATCACCTAATCCAAAAACCGTCGAGTACCAAATTTTATTGAAATCCAGTGCGATCTTGTATTTCGATCCGCCATATTGGTTTTCTGAATTCGAGTTCAGATTTGTAATCAGCAACCCCAAAAACCGTCGAGTACCAAATTTTATTCAAATCCAGTGCGATTTTGTATTTTGATCCGCCATATTGGTTTTCTGAATTCGAGTTCAGATTCGTAATCACCTAATCCAAAAACCGTCGAGTATTAGATTTTATTGATATCCAGTGCGATTTTGTATTTTGATCCGCCATATTGGTTTTTTAATTCGAGTTCAGATTCGTAATCACCTAATCCAAAAACCGTCGAGTATCAAATTTTATTGAAATCCAGTGCGATCTTGTATTTCGATCCGCCATATTGGTTTTCTGAATTCGAGTTCAGATTTGTAATCAGCAAACCCAAAAACCGTCGAGTACCAAACTTTATTCAAGTCTCGTGCGATTTTGTAATCTGATCCGCCATATTGATTTTTTCAAGTCGAGTTCAGATTCATAATCACCAAATCCAGAAACCGTCGAGTACCAAATTTTACTGAAATCCAGTGCGATCTTGTATTTCTATCCGCCATATTGGTTTTCTGAATTTGACTTCAGATTCGTGATCAGCAACCCCAAAAACCGTCGAGTAGCAAATTTTATTGAAATCCAGTGCAATTTTGTATTTTGGTCCGCCATATTGGTTGCACCATTTTAAATTTCGGAATGTTGAATTAAATCTTGTAATCAGCGAACTCGAGAACTCTCGAGTATCAAATTTTATCAGAATCCAGTACTTTGTAAGTTTTGGTCCGTCATTTTGGTTCCGCCATTTTGAACTTAGAATTTCTGAATTTAGAGTTCAAAGTCATAATCAGTGACCAACAAAACCTTCAAGTACAACATTTTATTCGAATCCGGCAAGTTTTTGCATTTTGGCCCGCCATATTAGTTTCGCAATTTTTAATTCGGGTATTTGAGTACAGATTTGTTATCACCGAACTTAAAAGTCCCTGAATAAAAACAAATTTCATCTAATTCCAGTGCTTTTTACATTTTGGACCGCCATTTTGGTTTCGCCGTTTTGAATTTCTTAATTTTTAGTTCGAATTTGTAATCAGCGATGCAAAAAATTGGCGAGTACAAAATTTTAAATATCCAAAGAATTAGTTATTGTGTTACTTATGAAAAGTATAGTATTCAACTTTCGTCTTCAATATTGTAATTATACAATCAACCTGGAATTTTCATGTTTTCTGTTTCAGTAAAAAATTATAATGGAGTCAGGTGCGGAAAATGGTAGCAGCAATGATGCTGCCCCTCCAGCAGTGGCGAACATCGCAAATGAAGTAGCGGCATTGAAAGTTGAAGAGACGACGACGGAAAAATCAACCCCAGCCAGTCCATCAGCACCAAGTGCTGGAACATTTCTTTCGAGTTTCAAGACATTTTCGAAATTTGGTGATCCTAAGAGTGACGGCAAGCTGATCACACTGAGTCAGAGCGACAAATGGATGAAGCAAGCAAAGGTCATAGATGGCAAAAAGATCACTACCACGGACACCGGAATCTACTTCAAGAAACATAAGTATGGCTATTACAATAACGGTATCTTGTTATTTTGGACATAAGAATATCTACCATATCGAGTTCTACACACATCTAATCATACACAAATCCGGTCCTATACGCATCAAGTCCTACACACGCCCAGTCCTAAACACGTCCAGTCCTACACATGTTCAGTCCTACAAACATTCAGTGCTACACATACTCAGTTCTATACGCGGTACAGTCCTACACACAGTCAGTCCTACACGCGGTCAGTCCTGCACGCATTCAGTCCAACACACACATTCAGTCCTACACACGTCCAGTCCTGCACACATTCAGTCCTGCACACATTCAGTCCTACACACGTCCAGCCCTACACACGTCCAGTCCTACACACGTCTAGTCCTACACGCGACCAGTCCTACACACATTCAGTCCTACACCCGTCCAGTCCTACACTTCGCCAGCCCTTCACACATCGAATCCTACACACTTCCAGTCCTATACATACATCCAGTCCTACACACACTCGTACTTTAAATTATACTTCCAATACGACACATTCTATTAGTGTTCATACTTTGATTCTATACTATGTTACGATTTTTAGCTGCATGTATCGGTTTTGTATTATTTCGTTAAACACATAGTGATTCTACACAATTGTAGTTCAACATATGCCGATCCTACACACCAATTCCGGACTACACAAGGAACGTAATCTAAGTGAAAAAAATTAATAATGGATTTTTCTAAATGACAGGTCTACCAAGCTGGGTGTCGAACAGTACAAAACCTTCTTGGAAGAATTAGCGAAGAGCAAAAAAGTTGAACTTGCTGATATGAAGAGCAAAATGGCGCATTGTGGACCTCCGGGATTCACTGGTGGAACAACTGCGGTATGAACAGCAATTTACCTGAACATTCGATTTGTTCGATGATCGATTCTTTGAAAATCTTCTTACATTTACCGATCGATTCTTTAAAATATCTTTCTACGGTTACTGGTCGACTATTTAAAGAATCATTTTACAGATACCGATAAAATCTTTTTACAGTTACCGATCAATTATTTGAAGAATCTTTCTACAGTTACTGATCGATTATTTGAAAAATCTTTTTACGGATACCGATCGATTCTTTGAAGAATCTTTCTACAGTTACCGATTGATCATTTGAAGAATCTTTCTACAGTTACCGATCGATTCTTTGAAGAATCTTTTTACAGCTACCGATAGAATATTTGAAAAATCTTTTTACAGTTACCGATCGATTATTTGAAAAAAAATGTTTAGTGTTACCTATCAATTCTTTGAAGAATCTTGTTACAGTTACCGATCGATTATTTGAAGAATCTTTTTACAATTACCAATCGATTATTTGAAACATCTTTTTACGGATACCGATCGATTCTTTGAAGAATATTTCTACAGTTACCGATCGATTATTTGAAGAAGCTTTCTACAGTTACCGATCGATTCTTTGAAGAATCTTTTTACAGCTACCGATTGAATATTTGAAAAATCTTTTTACAGTTACCGATCGATTATTTGAAAAAAAATGTTTAGTGTTACCTATCAATTCTTTGAAGAATCTTGTTACAGTTATCGATCGATTATTTGAAGAATCTTTTTACAATTACCGATCGATTATTTGAAACATCTTTTTACGGATACCGATCGATTCTTTGAAGAATATTTCTACAGTTACCGATCGATTATTTGAAGAAGCTTTCTACAGTTACCGATCGATTCTTTGAAGAATCTTTTTACAGCTACCGATTGAATATTCGAAAAATCTTTTTACAGTTACCGATCGATTATTTGAAAAAAATTGTTTAGTGTTACCTATCAATTCTTTGAAGAATCTTGTTACAGTTACCGATCGATTATTTGAAGAATCTTTTTACAATTACCGATCGATTATTTGAATAAAAATTTTCCGGATACCGATCGATTCTTTGAAGAATATTTCTACAGTTACCGATCGATTATTTGAAGAAGCTTTCTACAGTTACCGATCGATTCTTTGAAGAATCTTTTTACAGCTACCAATTGAATATTTGAAAAATCTTTTTACAGTTACCGATCGATTATTTGAAAAAGAATTTTTAGTGTTACCTATCAATTCTTTGAAGAATCTTGTTACAGTTATCGATCGATTATTTGAAGAATCTTTTTACAATTACCGATCGATTATTTGAAACATCTTTTTACGGATACCGATCGATTTTTTGAAGAATATTTCTACAGTTACCGATTGATTATTTGAAGAAGCTTTCTACAGTTACCGATCGATTCTTTGAAGAATCTTTTTACAGCTACCGATTGAATATTTGAAAAATCTTTTTACAGTTACCGATCGATTATTTGAAAAAAATTGTTTAGTGTTACCTATCAATTCTTTGAAGAATCTTGTTACAGTTACCGATCGATTATTTGAAGAATCTTTTTACAATTACCGATTGATTATTTGAAAAATCTTTTTACGGATACCGATCGATTCTTTGAAGAATATTTCTACAGTTACCGATCGATTATTTGAAGAAGCTTTCTACAGTTACCGATCGATTCTTTGAAAAATATTTTTACAGCTACCGATTGAATATTTGGAAAATCTTTTTACAGTTACTGATCGCTTTTTTGAAAAATTTTTTTTAGTGTTATCTATCAATTCTTTGAAGAATCTTGTTACAGTTACCGATCGATTATTTGAAGAATCTTTTTACAATTACCGATCGATTATTTGAAAAATATTTTTACAGTTACCGATCAATAATTTGAAATTTTTTTTTACGGATACTGATCGATTATTTGAAGAATCTGTCTACAGTTACCGATCGATTCTTTGAAGAATCTTTCTACAGTTACCGATCGATTATTTGAAGAATCTTTTTACAGTTACCGATCTTTCCAAAATTCTTTTTACAGTTATCGACTGATATAGACTTCCTCTTATTACATTAATATTTTGACAGGCTGGAAAAGCTGCATCGGCCGTCGACAGGCTGACGGATACCACCAAGTATACTGGTTCACACAAGCAACGCTTCGATGAAAGTGGCAAGGGCAAAGGTATAGCAGGACGAAAAGACTTACCCGATCAGTCAGGCTACGTGCAGGGCTATCAGAACAAGGACTCCTATAAGGCGCAGTAGCCTGAATATGAACCAGCATTACATCTCCATTCGTTCATCGGAACGATATTAAGACCGCTCGAGACCTTATAAGTTCGTTCATTGAGAGACCACGATGAATCGTTTAATACAAAAACCTACTTTTACGTATTTTACACACGGGTCACTCTCCGAAATGCTTCCTCCCGTCTTCATCATTCTCGTTGCACCAAAACTTTAAGATTTAACGAATCCATCGGTAAAATACTTGCTTCGTTCGTGACTTGCAGCGCTCATGGTGTCGAAAAGTTGCATTTTTCGTAAGGACTTCGTATACGGAAAAAAAGGCTAAAAGCTTTTTGATTTTTTTTTTCTATGCCAAGACTTTTTGGGTAATCAAATATTTTTTCTAATTTATTAATAATCATAATTGTAGTAATAGAAAGTAATTAATTGCATTACAGAAAAGTTAACTCACTTTTGCATTGGATTTTAAATCAGTTGGTTATCCTTTACTAAATAATGACATCTCTTGTAATATTTCGATATTTATATATCGTGAACGTTGTGATGTCGTCAATTCTTGATTCTGATTGGCTTTCAATTTCGTTGTGCGCAAACTTCAGATCGTACATGAGTAACCTAACCTAAAAAATAAAAAAACAATACAGCACCGCGTAATAAAAAATAGAGAAAGTTTTTACTATAAAAGTATAATAGTAAAGAACGTATAACTAACATAAATTCTAATAAACATAAAATCAAATGTAAAAGGGAGTAATAAGTACATTTCAGCACTAGGGAAAAAAGTTCAACTTTCGAGACTTGACCGCGAAGTTTCAGTACGACTTCCGGAAACTGTAGTTTTCGCAATCGACAACGTACGAAAAGTGCATTTTTCTGGACGGAGGACTGAAAACGAATATTACAACTTTTCTGTCAAGCGGTTAATTATTTGCTATTAATATATTTGCAATTGCACTTATCTTAAGAAGAATGTTTTATTACCGAAATGCAATATTTTCACAGAAAAAAAAATCAAAAAGCTATATAATTAAGTGTGCTGCAGAGTCCATCAAGAAATGCACCATTTTTACACCAATTTTTGAAAATCAGTTTAGCGAAAAAAAAAACGTAAAGTTGATTGCACTAAAGTGATCGATTGTTTCAACTGAATTTCGTATTCACGGAATGTTAATTCATTTTTGAATGAGCATAATAATATTTTTGCTAAACTCAGACATGTGTTAATTCACGAAATTATTGTCAAGGAAAATGAAAATTTCTGAAAATAGTTGAACCAATTAATTTTCTATTAAATCATGTCATTAAATGCTACTGATTTCGGCTCGTTTATTCGATGGTCGTTTATTATTGGAGGGATGAGGTTTTTTCTACGTGCACCCAGAAGACATTTTAGTCTTCCGTCCGTTTGGTGGATCAAGTTACACGAACAGATTAGCGAGGTCTTCAATACAGTAACGCACTACATTTTATGAAAATCCTGCTAAAAAAAAGAACGATTAAAATTGATAGAAGATAAATTATAGAAGATTTTGTTTTGCATAATTTTTTCTATAATTTTAGAAGCCTTTGAAATATTTTAGAAGACTTTGTCTTCTATAATTCTATAAATTGGAATAAAAAAATTATAGAAGACAAAGTCTTCTATAATTTTTTCTATAATTTTAGAAGACTTTGAAAAATTATAGAAGACTTTGTTTTCTATAATTTTTTCTATAATTTTCTATAAGGGAAAGTATAGAAGATTTTGCCTTCTATAATTTTTTCTATAATTTTAGGAGACTTTGAAAAATTTTAGAAGACTGTCTTCTATAATTTTTTCTATAATTGTAGAAGACTTTGAAAAATTTTAGAAGACTTTGTTTTCTATAATTTTTTCTATAATTTTCTATAAGACAAATTATAGAAGACTTTGCCTTCTATAATTTTTTCTATAATTTTAGAAAATTTTGAAAAATTTTAGAACACTTTGTCTTCTATAATTTTAGAAGACTTTGAAAAATTTTAGAAGACTGTCTTCTATAATTTTTTCTATAATTGTAGAAGACTTTGTTTTCTATAATTTTTTCTATAATTTTCTATAAGACAAATTATAGAAGACTTTGCCTTCTATAATTTTTTCTATAATTGTAGAAGACTTTGAAAAATTTTAGAAGACTGTCTTCTATAATTTTAGAAAATTTTGAAAAATTTTAGAACACTTTGTCTTCTATAATTTTAGAAGACTTTGAAAAATTTTAGAAGACTGTCTTCTAGAATTTTTCTATAATTTTAGAACACTGAAAAATTTTAGAAAACTTTGTCTTCTATAATTTTTTCTATAATTTTGGAAAATTTTGAAAAATTTTAGAACACTTTGTCTTCTATAATTTTAGAAGACTGAACATTTTTAGAAGACTGTCTTCTATAATTTTTTATCGTACTTTTTTTAGCAGGGAAGCGATGAGCATTTTCAAACTTCAATATGATAAGCATTTAGCCATATTGGATCAGGGCCTTATCTATATACGTATACAAAATTGAGACAATTTACATGTACTATATAAATGCGTTTTATGGCTAAAAACACTCGCGCCTCTTTCACAAACCATCAGTGATTTTTTAATAAGCCAAATAAAACACCGCTAGACATTTAAAAAATATTTGGAATGGTCCAAATTACCGACACTTAAATTACCGAGTTGCATTATTTGACAATCATTGAATGACATAAAAATGCAAATTAAATTTCCTCCAATAATTTTTTTTTCTCTTGCATAATTTGTGATTTTAAATTATATTATGCAGTCATTTATTATTTTTTTCAAATGCATTAATTATTTATTTTATAAAAATGCATATTAAATTTCCTCTAATCATTTTTTTTCTCTTGCATAATTTGTGATTTTAAATTATGTTATGCAGCCATTTATTATTATTTTTTGAAATGTATTAATTATTTATTTTATAAAAATGCAAATTAAATTTCCTCCAATAATTTTTTTTCTCTTGCATAATTTGTGATTTCAAATTATATTATGTAGTCATTTATTTTTTTTT
The DNA here is from genome assembly GCA_963970395.1 of Ephialtes manifestator. Taxonomy (NCBI): domain Eukaryota; kingdom Metazoa; phylum Arthropoda; class Insecta; order Hymenoptera; family Ichneumonidae; genus Ephialtes; species Ephialtes manifestator. Next base: position 5,664,697 of record OZ019968.1, on the reverse strand, counting down.
TAAATGCATTAATTATTTATTTTATAAAAATGCAAATTAAATTTCCTCCAATAATTTTTTTTTTTCTCTTGCATAATTTGTGATTTCAAATTATATTATGCAGTCATTTATTTATTTTTTTTCTAATGACAAAATATTGATATTTTTTATAGTATTTTTTGTTTTTTTTCGTAAAAAAAGATCAACATATAAAAAAAACGTTACAAATTAAGGGAATAAAAAAATCGAAAGTTTAATAACGCAACATATTTGCGTTAAATTTTTTTCTTTCTTTATTTTTTGTCATTGGGTCTTTTGGTGACTATAATTTGAAAAGTTTAAATTGTACCCGACTTTTTTTTCTTTGTCAATAACTATAACTATTGTATTTTTTTTGTCCTTAATATTTTGACTGTTGGTCTTTTATACATTCGGTATTTTGTTGGTCGGTATTATGATAAAAATTGGTAATTATTGCCAATACCCGAAAAGGAATGCATCGTTATTAAGTACGTGGTAAACGGGAAAAACAGGATATTTTAAGTCGTATCTTTTTGTAAAAGATACAACGCGAAACGGACGGAGAGTTAATGAAAAATATAAAGTTTGTCTTCTCGAGAAAATGTTCGAAAATCGAATTATTGTCGATTCTTGAATATTTTATACACATCATCGCAAATCGTCGTCGTTTATAGATCACAAAACTCGAGACCAGAATTGCAATACTTTTGTCAGCCTTAAATCACTCTTAAAAAAAAAAATTTGTTTCATAAATAATTTAATACAAATTTATTGTTAATCCCAGTAGAAAAAAAAAAACATTCGCAAATAAAAAAGTTTTGTAAAGAACGTCATGAAAAATGCAGTAAAGGTAAAAATAATTGATGTAATTGAATTATGAATTGTTGATGAAAATAACTAATAAATTATTTCGTCATTAAATTTAATATTTTTATAAATATTTTCTTTTTCCTTTTTTCAAATATTCCATTTTTTTTAATAAATCTGAGATATTTACTCGATAATCGAATAAGATATTATTGATATTCAATTATTTATAATAAATAAAAATACGATGATTTATTTATTTATTGATTTTAATAAATTCCTTTTTCAATATATATACTTTGCTTTAAATGCAAATGGATATTTCTAAATATAGAAAAAAAAATTGTCACGATACTATTACTTTCGAAAATCTGTTATTTGATTATTGAATTCATAAATAATTTAATACAAATTTATTTTTTAATCCCAGTAGCAAAAAAAAAAAACATTCGCAAATAAAAAAGTTTTGTAAAGAACGTTATGAAAAATGCAGTAAAGGTTAAATAATTGATATAATTGAATTATGAATTGTTGATGAAAATAACTAATAAATTATTTCGTCATTAAATTTAATATTTTTATAAATATTTTCTTTTTCCTTTTTTCAAATATTCCATTTTTTTTAATAAATCTGAGATATTTACTCGATAATCGAATAAGATATTATTGATATTCAATTATTTATAATAAATAAAAATACGATGATTTATTTATTTATTGATTTTAATAAATTCCTTTTTCAATATATATACTTTGCTTTAAATGCAAATGGATATTTCTAAATATAGAAAAAAAAATTGTCACGATACTATTACTTTCGAAAATCTGTTATTTGATTATTGAATTCATAAATAATTTAATACAAATTTATTTTTTAATCCCAGTAGCAAAAAAAAAAAAACATTCGCAAATAAAAAAGATTTGTAAAGAACGTTATGAAAAATGCAGTAAAGGTAAAAATAATTGATGTAATTGAATTATGAATTGTTGATGAAAATAACTAATAAATTATTTCGTCATTAAATTTAATATTTTTATAAATATTTTCTTTTTCCTTTTTTCAAATATTCCATTTTTTTATAAATCTGAGATATTTACTCGATAATCGAATAAAAGTATTATGAATATTCAATGATTTATAGTAAACAAAAAAGTGATGATGAGAAAATTAATGGATAATCAGTAATGGAAAAAACTAATGGCCTATTAATATATTTATTTATTTAATGATTTTAATAAATTCCTTTTTCAATGTATATACTTTGTTTTAAATACAAATGGATATTTCTAAATATAGAAAAAAAAATTGTCACGATACTATTACTTTCGAAAATCTGTTATTTGATTATTGAATTCATAAATAATTTTATATTCATAATTTTTCTGAAATATTCCCACATTAATAACAAAATTTATACATATTTTATACGAAACAAAAAATATGTATTTCTCCTCACTAATCCTTTCAAAAACGTCACAAAAAAAAATAATTCTTGATGGCGATAAATGACACATTATCATTTCCATTATTTGGATTTCCCTGCAATTTTTCAATGAATTTTTACAGAAAATCCTTTATTTTATTTACAATAATATGTTTGTAAATTGTTTGACGAAAAAGAGAACAAAAAATTAATTTTTGATTATTCACAAGAAGAATAAGCAAATAGAATGAATTTATATTAATTAATTTCCAAAATATGTAAATTGAAAAGGCAATTATGTTTATAAATTCTTACAAGAGAAAAAAAATTAATCTTTGATTATTCACGAGAAGAATAAGCAAATAGAATGAATTTACATTAATTAATTTACAAAATACGTAAATTGAAAAGGCAATTATGTTTATAAATTCTTACAAGAGAAAAAAAATTAATCTTTGATTATTCACGAGAAGAATAAGCAAATAGAATCAATTTATATTAATTAATTTACCAAATACGTCAATTGAAAAGGCAATTATGTTTATAAATTCTTACAAGAGAAAAAAAATTAATCTTTGATTATTCACGAGAAGAATAAGCAAATAGAATGAATTTATATTAATTAATTTACCAAATACGTAAATTGAAAAGACAATTATGTTTATAAATTCTTACAAGAGAAAAAAAATTAATCTTTGATTATTCACGAGAAAAATAAGCAAATAGAATGAATTTATATTAATTAATTTCCAAAATACGTAAATTGAAAAGGCAATTATGTTTATAAATTCTTACAAGAGAAAAAAAATTAATCTTTGATTATTCACGAGAAAAATAAGCAAATAGAATGAATTTATATTAATTAATTTACAAAATACGTAAATTGAAAAGGCAATTATGTTTATAAATTCTTACAAGAGAAAAAAATTAATCTTTGATTATTCACGAGAAGAATAAGCAAATAGAATGAATTTATATTAATTAATTTACAAAATACGTAAATTGAAAAGGCAATTATGTTTATAAATTCTTACAAGAGAAAAAAAATTAATCTTTGATTATTCACAAGAAGAATAAGCAAATAGAATGAATTTATATTAATTAATTTACAAAATACGTAAATTGAAAAGGCAATTATGTTTATAAATTCTTACAAGAGAAAAAAAATTAATCTTTGATTATTCACGAGAAGAATAAGCAAATAGAATGAATTTATATTAATTAATTTACAAAATACGTAAATTGAAAAGGCAATTATGTTTATAAATTCTTACAAGAGAAAAAATATTAATTTTTGATTATTCACAAGAAGAATAAGCAAATAGAATGAATTTATATTAATTAATTTACAAAATACGTAAATTGAAAATTATGTTTATAAATTCTTACAAGAGAAAAAAAATTAATCTTTGATTATTCACGAGAAAAATAAGCAAATAGAATGAATTTATATTAATTAATTTACAAAATACGTAAATTGAAAAGGCAATTATGGTTATAAATTCTTACAAGAGAAAAAAAAATTAATCTTTGATTATTCACGAGAAGAATAAGCAAATAGAATGAATTTATATTAATTAATTTACAAAATACGTAAATTGAAAAGGCAAATATGTTTATAAATTCTTACAAGAGAAAAAAAAATTAATCTTTGATTATTCACGAGGAGAATAAGCAAATAGAATGAATTTATATTAATTAATTTACAAAATACGTAAATTGAAAAGGCAATTATGTTTTTAAATTCTTACAAGAGAAAAAAAATTAATTTTTGATTATTCACGAGAAGAACAAGCAAATAGAATGAATTTATATTAATTAATTTACAAAATACGTAAATTGAAAAGGCAATTATGTTTATAAATTCTTACAAGAGAAAAAAAATTAATCTTTGATTATTCACGAGAAAAATAAGCAAATAGAATGAATTTATATTAATTAATTTACAAAATACGTAAATTGAAAAGGCAATTATGTTTATAAATTCTTACAAGAGAAAAAATATTAATCTTTGATTATTCACGAGAAGAATAAGCAAATAGAATGAATTTATATTAATTAATTTACAAAATACGTAAATTGAAAAGGCAATTATGTTTATAAATTCTTACAAGAGAAAAAAAATTAATCTTTGATTATTCACGAGAAGAATAAGCAAATAGAATGAATTTATATTAATTAATTTACAAAATACGCAAATTGAAAAGGCAATTATGTTTATAAATTCTTACAAGAGAAAAAAAATTAATCCTTGATTATTCACGAGAAAAATAAGCAAATAGAATGAATTTATATTAATTAATTTACAAAATACGTAAATTGAAAAGGCAATTATGTTTATAAATTCTTACAAGAGAAAAAAAATTAATCTTTGATTATTCACGAGAAGAATAAGCAAATAGAATGAATTTATATTAATTAATTTACAAAATACGTAAATTGAAAAGGGAATTATGTTTATAAATTCTTACAAGAGAAAAAAAATTAATCTTTGATTATTCACGAGAAGAATAAGCAAATAGAATGAATTTATATTAATTAATTTACAAAATACGTAAATTGAAAAGGCAATTATGTTTATAAATTCTTACAAGAGAAAAAATATTAGTCTTTGATTATTCACGAGAAGAATAAGCAAATAGAATGAATTTATATTAATTAATTTACGAAATACGTAAATTGAAAAGGCGATAAAAGTGATTGCAATTCTATTCGAGAAACATTCGATCGTGCGCAGATTATAACGTTTTACCTGATAAAATCGCGAAAAGCCACAGATACGTGTGTTTAAGCGTGATAATATTTAATGTATTGTAAACCTTTGAAAGGCGAGATTATGTAATAAGATATTGAAAAAAAAAAAATACACGTAGAATAGAAAAAAAAATATGATGATTAAAAAAAATGTATGGCACAAGAATTTTTTGTCAATAAAAGTTTTCGTTTATTTCGACACCACTGGTCATTATAACATAGTAAATATCGAATTGCTCGAGGGCGCGATATTTGCTCGCCACCCCATTTTTTTTTTCAATTCGATTTCAGTTCGCTTCGTAGATGATACAGTATATCAGTATTCATAATCGCATTTGCGGTTTTCATTCTGCGCCGTCCACCGTTGAGATTATTTTCATATACAGGGTGACTCGAATTCGAGGCATTTGCGCAAGGGATTTTCATTTTTTACATTATTTCCTCGAGAAAATTAATTTAGTACGAAATAATATATATTTTTCTCGCGAATTACGAATTTATTGATCATTTTATTGGCAGATATCATGTCATTGTCGTAAGTTTGCATTTAAGTTTAAATTCCATTCTAGGTTTAAACTTGAGTTCAATTTTTTAATCAAACTTAAGTTTGATTATAATCAATTAATCAAAGAAATTAAGTTTGATTATAATCAAACTTCAGTTTGATTAAAAAATTGAACTTATAAGTTCAGAATTAAGTTTACACTTGAGTTTAAATTAAAATTCAAACTGAAGTTTAATTATAAGTTCAAAAGTAAGTTTACACTTGAGTTTAAATTAAAATTCAAATTGAAGTTTAATTATAAGTTCAAAATTAAGTTTACACTTGAGTTTAAATTAAAATTCAAACTGAAGTTTAATTATAAGTTCAAAATTAGGTTTACACTTGAGTTTAAATTAAAATTCAAACTGAAGTTTAATTATAAGTTCAAAATTAAGTTTACACTTGAGTTTTAATTAAAATTCAAACTGAAGTTTAATTATAAGTTGAAAATTAAGTTTACACTTGAGTTTAAATTAAAATTCAAACTGCAGTTTAATTATAAGTTCAAAATTAAGTTTACACTTGAGTTTAAATTAAAATTCAAACTGAAGTTTAATTATAAGTTCAAAATTAGGTTTACACTTGAGTTTAAATAAAAATTCAAACTGAAATTTAATTATAAGTTCAAAATTAAGTTTACACTTGAGTTTAAATTAAATTTCAAACTGAAGTTAAATTATAAGTTCAAAATTAGATTTACACTTGAGTTTAAATTAAAATTCAAACTGAAGTTTAATTATAAGATCAAAATTAAGTTTACGCTTGAGTTTAAATTAAAATTCAAACTGAAATTTAGTTATAAGTTCAAAATTAGGTTTACACTTGAGTTTAAATTAAAATTCAAACTGAAGTTTAATTATAAGTTCAAAATTAAGTTTACACTTGAGTTTAAATTAAAATTCAAACTGAAGTTTAATTATAAGTTCAAAATAAAGTTTACACTTGAGTTTTAATTAAAATTCAAACTGAAGTTTAATTATAAGTTCAAAATTAAGTTTACACTTGAGTTAAAATTAAAATTCAAACTGAAGTTTAATTATAAGTTCAAAATTAAGTTTATACTTGAGTTTTAATTATAATTCAAACTGAAGTTTAATTATAAGTTCAAAATTAAGTTTACACTTGAGTTTAAATTAAAATTCAAACTGAAGTTTAATTATAAGTTCAAAATTAAGTTTACACTTGAGTTTAAATTAAAATTCAAACTGAAGTTTAATTATAAGTTCAAAATTAAGTTTACACTTGAGTTTAAATTAAAATTCAATCTGAAGTTTAATTATAAGTTCAAAATTAAGTTTACAATTGAGTTTAAATTAAAATTCAAACTGAAGTTTAATTATAAGTTCAAAATTAATTTTACACTTGAGTTTTAATTAAAATTCAAACTGAAGTTTAATTATAAGTTCAAAATTAAGTTTGAACTTGAGTTTAAATTAAAATTGAAACTGAAGCTTAGTTATAAGTTCAAAATTAGGTTTACACTTGAGTTTAAATTAAAATTCAAACTGAAGTTTAATTATAAGTTCAAAATTGAGTTTATACTTGAGTTTAAATTCAAATTCAAACTGAAGTTTAATTATAAGTTCAAAATTAAGTTTATACTTGAGTTTAAATTAAAATTCAAACTGAAGTTTAATTATAAGTTCAAAATTAAGTTTACACTTGAGTTTAAATTAAAATTCAAACTGAAGTTTAATTATAAGTTCAAAATAAAGTTTACACTTGAGTTTAAATTCAAATTCAAACTGAAATTTAATTATAAGTTCAAAATTAAGTTTACACTTGAGTTTAAATTCAAATTCAAACTGAAGTTTAATTATAAGTTCAAAATTAAGTTTACACTTGATTTTTAATTAAAATTCAAACTGAAGTTTAATTATAAGTTCAAAATTAGATTTACACTTGAGTTTAAATAAAAATTCAAACTGAAGTTTAATTATAAGTTCAAAATTAAGTTTACACTTTTGTTTATATTTAAATTCAAACTAAAGTTTAATTTTGAGACTAAAATTGAACTTTTTAATAAAGTGTAAACTTGAACTTTAATTAAATTTTAAGTTCAGAATTAAGTTTCATGCGTTTAATATGACTTCAAACTTAATTCAATTTTCAACTTAAACCTTAGGTTTTATTTCAACTTCATAGTTTGAATTTGTAATTAATTTAAAATTCAAATTGAAGTTAAGTTTTCGGTTTTATCTTGAGTTAAATTTTTTGTTTAAATCTAAATTTAAACTTACTCTCAATATAAAATTATAATTTAAGTTCAAAGTTGTTTTTGAGTATTAAGATTAAACTTGAATGTAATTTTAAGTCTAGATATTGAACCTGAAGTTTAACTTTTAAGTTTGAACTTTTGACCGTTTTCATTTGAATCTGAAACAGGAACAAAATTTTTATTTAATCTTTTACTGAAGTGTAAATTCAAGGAAGAATCATAGTTTATTTTTTTTGTAGAGCTAAAATTCGAATCTACATTTGGAACGCACATTTTAACTTAACTTAAAACTTACGACTATGAATTCGTTCCAAGTTCATGAATCCAGCAAAATGTATTGGGTAATTTTTGTTCTTCACTCAGAACTTCACTTTATTTGTTTCCAATCCAATTTGTCGTAAAATCAGGAGAAAAATATCGCCGCAATGAATATTTATTTTGAAAAAAATTTAACATTCATATTATTACAGAATAAGCACGAAAATTGAAAACATCAAATAAATTTTAAACCACAAAATCGATCATTTTTGTACATATTTTTGAGTGAATAAATAATGTATCCGTTATTACGGTAAAATTTTTATAACATATGGTAATAAATAAAAGAAAAAAAAATACCGATTTTGTGAGTTTCTCATCGTCTTTCGACTGTAGGAACATTATTTATGATGGAATCCCAAAAAAATTTCATATGCCTCAATTCGGAGTCATAAATTGTAGCATGAATTATAATTCATGCTACAATTGTTTATCTATGGACGACCAATCATCGGTTATACAATTTTATAACAATCTCGCGACGATCGGTTGTACTTTTAAGGTAGTACTAGACAAATCAGTGAGAATTTTTCAAAAGCATTTCTAAAAATTTTGGTGGTTCAATTGACGATTTAAAAAAATGATTTGTGTATCTGCATGTGTTATTAATTAACAAAAATAACAACAGACACGGTTTGAAAAAAAAATACTCTGATATATAAAAAAATCCGGTAAATTGTTTTTGGCATTTAGTTTTGTGATAGAAAAAACCATAATTTAGTCCGATTATGACGAGCTCATTTTGTTTATTGAAAGATTCTTCATTGATTGACAAGAGATATTTTTTTATAGTACAATTTGTAACAAAATTACAACCCTTTGTTTATCTGTTCTTATCTAATATTAGATAAATACTTGTAACTTTTGAACAATTAATACGAATAAAAAATCTACTCGAACAATCGATAAAGCATCTTTCAATGAACAAAATGAGCTATTGCTCGTTATTATTGGACTATATTATGGTTTTTTCTTTCTGATATAAAGTTGCATGACAAAAATCTTACATCGGAAATTTGTATATTTTGGTATTTTTTTAAAGAAGTATTTATAGATGTATTTATGTATTAATAACTCAAGCTGATTTGCAAGCCACTCTTCAAAAAAATCGACAAAAGGACCAAAATTTGTAGAAAGGCAATTAAAAATTTACTATCACGTAGCAGAACGACTACCTTAAATAGTCGTTGGCAAGAAAATCGACACTGCGCGTCGATCACTCAAACATCTCGTAATTAATTTCATTAATTAATTTATTTATCTGCGCTAACGATTTTTAAAAAAACTGTTCCTATAAAGCCTAACGTTACGGAAAATTACCGTAACTACGCTCGATCTGTATTAATAATTACGAAAAAAAAAAAAAATACTGAAACGAGACAATTAAATATTTATTATTCGCGTGTGATTTTTAATCGTTTCTTCTTCTTCTTATTCTTCAAAGAAATTACAACGACGCGATAAAGCCAATTTTTATAATATAATACACGGAATATATATATAATATATATATATATGAATGTATATATGGGACATTCCATGACATTTTGATAAGTTAAAAAATAGATTAAAAATTTTGCAAACTAATTCAATTTTTTTCACTAGTTTGATTATTATTACGTTTAGGTTTTGCCGAATTTTTTCAAATCTCGATTATCAGTGACAAATAAAATTATATAAAATCCAAAGTTGCTAAAATTGAGTACATCAACAATTACATAATTACACGAAATTCGAGAGTTTTTATCTTTTCAAAGTGTCGTAAAATCTTCCATATGTATAAATATCTGCTCGTTCGATTTACAATCGAAAAAAAAAATTCGCGGAGCAAAGAATTGCACCGAATATTCTCTTTGTTACCTTATAATCTCTTAATCTCTCTTTTCCGTCGAAGCTTTGGAATCGATTCGAAGCTTTCGTGAAAGAAAACATTGCAAAAAAATGCTTATTAAATGAGAACGAATTCTCGTTATGTTTTTTTTTTCTTTATGCTCAACGAGAATATGATTACAGTTCTGTTAAAGTATCAATCGATGCTCTGAATCTCGTTCGCGACGATCCGTCTGCGGGTCCTTTACTGCATCCCATTCCTGTTCCTTCCAATCTCGAGAGTATTTCGTCGCTGAGAGCGCAAAGGACTCGCCGATCTTGCCTGTTACTGACTGGTGCTATCTGCAGAGCCTCCTGAATGTCTGAAAGTGCTTCTTCCAGACAATTTATGTCGAAACGTGCCTTAGCACGAGCGTAAAAAGCTTCGTAAGAATCTGGTCTCGCCTTGAGTGCCTCTTCAGCAAGCTCGATGGCCTCCTCGCATTCCTGATCAACAAAAAACACAAAGCAAAGGCTTAGATTACGAAAAAAAATCTGTCAGTCAGAAATTCCCAGACAAACGCTGAAGATTCACTGAAATTAATCGATTTTTTAACCGACAAAGATAAGTCTCGAACAGCCAATAAAATTAGCGAGTATTTTGCTTCCTCATAGAGGAAGCTTTGTTTTCATAAAAAAAAATTTTTTCGAGATTTTCATGTCAGTACACTCAGAATGGGCTAAAACGTCGAGAAAAGTGATTTAGAAAAAATGTCTGTATGTGTGTGTGGGTGTGTGTATGTGTGCGTGTGCGTGTGTGTGTGCGTGTGCGTGTGCGTGTGCGTGTGCGTGTGCGTGTGCGTGTGCGTGTGCGTGTGCGTGTGCGTGTGCGCGTGCGTGTGCGCGTGCGTGCGTGCGTGCGTGCGTGCGTGCGTGCGTGCGTGCGTGCGTGCGTGCGTGCGTACGTGCGTGAGTGCGTGCGTGCGTGCGTGCGTGCGTGCGTGCGTGCGTGCGTGCGTGCGTGCGTGCGTGCGTGCGCGTGCGTGTGCGTGTGCGTGTGCGTGTGCGTGTGCGTGTGCGTGTGTGTGCGTGTGCGTGTGCGTGTGCGTGTGCGTGTGCGTGTGCGTGTGCGTGTGCGTGTGCGTGTGCGTGTGCGTGTGCGTGTGCGTGTGCGTGTGCGTGTGCGTGTGCGTGTGCGTGTCAGTTTGAAGTCAGTAATTTCAAAACTTAAAAAAAAATCATGTATCCGGAATAATTATCGAATTCATTTCATTTTTATGAAGAAAAACCATATTACACAATTTTACCAATTTATTAATGTCTTGTTCACATTATGATAATTATTCAGAATCTATATATTTAGTATCCTCGTTGACGTTATTTTTTTAGATTCATAATTTCAAACCGAAAAATCTCGTTATTTCAACAATTTCCAAATTACAAAAAACTATTAAAAAATAACCTAGTTTATTAAAAAAATGTATTCATAATATTTATTAAAAATGCAGAAATGTCTAATAAAAATAGATTATCAATTTTTTCAACAATTTCTAAATTACAAAACATTATTAAAATGTAATCTAGGTTATTAATAATATTTATGAAATATAATTTAAAATTAAAAATGTGTGTAAAAATTTCTAATAACGATCAATTATAATTCTTCAACTTACGTTCATCTTGCGCTTGCATCTGCTTAAATTCAACAGGAAATTGAGCCTGAGCTGTGTAAAAGTCTGAACGTGAATCATCAGATTGTTTTGTTCTTGGCTCTGACTATCGACGATCTGTTGCGGAGGATCAGGGAATTTTCTCAAGGCGTACGCGTATCGATGCGATGCTTCTTTCAGTCGTCCTTTCCGGTAGAGCACGTTGCCGTCCTCCAAAAGTTTGTTCAGCAGAATAAGAAGAACATCGGGTTTACCGGCAGCCATTGTCCAAGTTGCCGGTCCGAGTTTTGCACCACGACGCAAAAAGCATTGAACAACCGGCACGTTTCGACAGCCAATCGCTCTGTCAAGTGGACGCATACCATGTAGATCCACATGTTCTACGGCCGCGCCTCGTTCCAAAAGCAATTGCACTAATTTCGGATTACCCTGAAAGCAAAAACATTTTTTTTTCATCATATTGCAGAAAGGAGAGAAATGACAAGATCTTACGTTGAACTTAATGTTTTTGGGTAATTTTACGATACTCATTTTGATTAACGTTGTACCCTACAGAATTTTTAAAAAATATGGAGTTTCGTGATGTTTAGTTTTTATTGAGTTTCGGAATTTTCTTAAATAACATCTGTAGACTTAGTGGCCGGAAATTTTTATTATATAAGAACGATTACTGAGAATCGATTAGCGATACATCGAATAATGTGATAATCGATTTGCGATAAATTAACTAATGTAATAATCGATTTACGATAAATTGATGAATGTAATAATCGATTTGCGATAAATCGACTAATGTGTAATAATCGATTTGCGATAACTCGACTAATGTATAATAATCGATTTGCGATAACTCGACTAATGTATATTAATCGATTTGCGATAAATCGACTAATATATAATAATCAATTTACGATAAATCGACTAATGTATAATAGTCGATTTGCGATAAATCGACTAGTATAATAATCGATTTGCGATAAATCGACTAATGTATAATAATCGACATGCGATAAATCGACTAGTATAATAATCGATTTGCGATAAAACGACTAATGTATAATAATCGATTTGCGATAGATCGACTAATGTATAATAATGGATATGCGATAAATCGACTACTATAATAATCGATCAGCGATAAATCGACTAATGTATAATAATCGATTTGCGTTAAATCGACTAATGTATAATAATCGACATGCGATAAATCGACTAGTATAATAATCGATTTGCGATAACTCGACTAATGTATAATAATCAATTTGCGATAAATCGACTAATGTATAACAATCGATTTGCGATAAATCGACTAATGAATAATAATCGATTTGCGATAAGTCGACTAATGTATAATAATCGATTTGCGATAAATCGACTAATGTATAATAATCGATTTGCGATAAATCGACTAATGTATAACAATCGATTTGCGATAAATCGACTAATGAATAATAATCGATTTGCGATAAGTCGACTAATGTATAATAATCGACATGCGATAAATCGACTAGTATAATAATCGATTTGCGATAACTCGACTAGTATAATAATCGATTTGCGATAAATCGACTAGTATAATAATCGATTTGCGATAAATCAACTAATACATGAATGGAAAAATCGAAAGCATCGATGAACAATAAATCTATCAAAGTGACCACCGATTCTCAATATATCGACCAATATAAGAATCGATATCTAATGACCCATAGGTTGTAAGAATCGACAAATTATCGCGATTATTTGGCGAATAAAGATCGATCCTCAAGAAATCGAATCGGAATCTCGCAGTCCTCAATTGCACGATAAAACTACTACAGAGTAGCGATTCGAGCTGGCTTCCAACGAATAACCAAGCAACCATCAATTCTACGATACATTTAGGGCGTAAAAAAAATTCTCACCTGGAACGCGGCCAAATCCAGCGGTGTTCTTCCAGTATTATCATTAGCATTGACATCAGCGCCACGATCGAGAAGACACTGCACGGCGTTGACTCTACCTCGAACACATGCCCAGCCTAACGCCCCAAGTCCATCTTTATCAGTGGCTTCGAGAACCGATCCTTTGTCAAGGAACAATTCAATAAGATTGGTGTGTCCTTCGGAAGCTGCCATCATTATTGCCGTTCTTCCTGCTGGATCTCTTTGTTCCAAAAGAGCAATCGCGTCGTCGAGTCCCGTGTCTGTGCTGCTCGTCAAAGATCCTTGAAGCAGTCTTTCGGCTGTACCCCAATGACCTTCCCGAGCAGCGAGCATAAGCGCGGACAATCCCTTTGAATTTGCGGACATTGGATTGGCTCCTCGTGCCAATAGAGCGGAAACCGTCGCTGTAGATCCATGAGCAGCTGCGATTGTCAAAGCCGTTTCACCGATCAAACTATCGGCACGATCGACAGTCACTTCCGCCATATCCAGAAGATATTCAACCACAGCCTCGTGACCTTGAGATGCGGCAGCAACTACAGCTTGCTGAGCGGCTTCTTCACGGCTAACGTCAAAGGTACTCGAAACTACGGAATCCGCTTCGGTGTTTGATGTCAACCAATCACAGGCTAGGAGATAACCAACGACGGACAATCTGCCGTGTCGCGCTGCGTGAACCAATGAACATTGGCCAGCCATATCGGCATGTCCGAGAGACGCACCTGCAGCGGCCAATCTGGAAAATTGAACAATATGCATGATGTTTGAATTATTAAGGTAGGGTAGAAGCACCGTTTGTGGCCATCAACTTGATCCATTTGTGGCCATAAATATTGCATGTAAATAACGGTGATGGCCATAAATGGTGCAAACGGCTTTGAACATAATGTATTAAACGTATTCCGAGCGCCTAGGTGCGAGTTTTGTGGACGCCTGCACGAAAAGAAAGGCTTGGTTGAAACAACCAAGTGCTATGGCTATATATGCGCCAGACAATTAATTGGTTAGACCGACCAATTTATTGGTTAGGCTACCAATTTCTTGGTTAGGCTACCAATTTCCTGGTTAGACTAACTAAGTGACTTGGTAAGCTAACCAAGTGACTTGGTTAGACCAACCAAGAAATTGGTAGCCTAACAAATTACTTGGTTGGTCTAACCAATTAATTGTCTGGCGCATATATAACCATAGCACTTGGTAGTTCCAACCAAGCCTTTTTTTCCGTGTGTGCGGGGTCCCTAATATCCTCGAACATGTAACGCTGTACCATCGTGAAATTATTTGAGAATCTTTTTAAATGTCCGATTAAACTCCCTGATGCACAAAATATGCAGAATTTTTGGATTTGAAAACAATTTTTCACTTTTTCAAATCTTATGGTTCTGAGCCTTCACGAACGATCTGGCAACGCTGTTGTAGCATATCACATGATTGAACGCCATGTTTGCAGAAGGAGCATGAAAACAATAGCTGTGTGTGTCAAAATTCAATCGAAATATGACAGAAACTCCAAAACGCGCTGGGCGCTAACCTAACAACCTAACAACTATTGCTATGTCCTTCACCCCTATCACTATGAATTCGATCCTCTATTCTATTCATTACATTATTTTTATCTCTATACACCAGGTATGGGCATTCATTCAATGAAAATGTGTTTGAAATACTTTCATGCCCGCACTGTAAAAAAACTTGAAATTTAATGCACAAATACTGGACGTTTTTATGTACAAAGCGTTGTACGAAATTTAATATACAAATGCGATGTATAATTAAGGATTATTAAGCCTACTAAATAATAAAACTCATTATTAATGTGAATTTGTAACCTGAAAATGAGACCGGCATTAACGTCAAATACTTTTCAATTTCGCGCGCATCGCCGGCGAAAGTCATAAGCACAGCTGCTGACGATGTACAGCGTTGCCAGCTAAGATTGAACTTGAGATAGAATGCATAATATGGGATTTGAGATTAATCTTGAGCTTGAAATTGAAGATGAAATTGAAGATGAAATTTAAGATGAAATTTTAGATGAAATTTAAGATGAAATTTTAGATGAAATTTTAGATGAAATTTTAGATGAAATTTTAGATGAAATTTTAGATGACATTTAAGATGAAATTTAAGATGAAATTTAAGATGAAATTTAAGATGAAATTTAATATGAAATTTAAGATAAAATTTAAGATAAAATTTAAGATAAAATTTAAGATGAAATTTAAGATGAAATTTAAGATGGAGTTTAAGATGAAATTTAAGATGAAATTTAAGATGAAATTTAAGATGAAATTTAAGATGAAATTTAAGATGAAATTTAAGATGTAATTTAAGATGAAATTTAAGATGAAATTTAAGATGAAATTTAAGATGAAATTTAAGATGAAATTCAAGAAAATGAGACCGGCATTAACGTCAAATACTTTTCAATTTCGCGCGCATCGCCGGCGAAAGTCATAAGCACAGCTGCTGACGATGTACAGCGTTGCCAGCTAATATGTTACAGGTCTCGCCATGACTGTCATGTGACATTAGATTTTTTTTCACATCTTTAGATAATATTTTCTCGTGAAAGACTTTGGTCGGGATAGTTTTTTAAACGCGATAATTTATTTCCGAAATCCGCTGAGTCCATTGCATATTTTACTTTTACGACGTCGAGATGTTTGACTAATAAAATATGCTATGGTTACAGCGGATTTCGGGGCTTAATTATCGTGCTTAAAAAAAGTTTACCATCTTTAACCAACATTTTAATTGACAATGTGTCGGTTAAATTAATTTATGCTAGTGACGTTAACCGATTTTAACCGATGTAATTTCAAAAATAATATATAGCTTTCGCGTTTGATTTAACGGATATTTTGCTCTTTTATATTGATATTCGACGTTACTCGATCATTTGGTACGAATTTGAACAGGATTAGAGAATGATATTTTTTTGTCATTGTTAGGATTCGAATCTGGAACCTTATGATTGTTGATCTACACATTAGATCACTCGGCTATTCACAATATGTTTTGATTGTCTATTTGAAGTATGAGAAATGTCCAAGAATTTTATGAGTTTTTACATTTGTATAATTGTGTCTACAATTGAATTTTAAAAACCTCGATTGGGAAAATTTTCAATCTATAAAAACAAAAGACAATATCTTGTATTAAGTTTCAATGTATACATTTTTTGTAAAATTTTAACTTATTTTGTGATGCGAAAATGGAATGTACGATAGTTCTGAATAAAATGACTTACCTTCGAACTACATCGCAATGTCCACGTGCCGCAGCAAGTGACAGCGCCGTACATCCTTGGCTATTAGTCAGTTCAACGTCAGCGCCAAATTCTAGCAGCAAAGACACCATTTCGACGGAACCTTCGTGAGCGTACATGCATAAAGCCGGTGCATTTCCCAAATAGTCGGTCACGTGATCCGGCGAAGCTCCCGCCAGCAGGAGCAGCCTCGATACCTTCACATTGGGACTATAGATGTTCCTGAGTGTGCACAACGCCCAAGAAACGCATTCGGCCGATGAACCCATCCAAACAGCCTGTAAATCTCTTGATGGCCAACATGGCGCGACTCCTCGATAAACGTGAGCCTTAAGAACGTGATGTCCAAGCTCAAGAACTTTTTCACCATCTAATGGCGCTTGCAAACGTGACAATCGGAATGCGATCGCAGCATGACCGAGTCTCAAATCGCACAAAAATTTTGTTGATTCTCCCTCGTCCCTTCGCATCAACCATTCCCTGAACGATGGATGAAAGAACATGTATGTGTCGTCCAAACGTTTCACGATAAATCCAGACAGCGTCTATTTGAGAAAAGAGAAAAAGAAGGGACTTAATTATGGTTTGTATGTGACGGGCAGTTGATTCAAGGGCTAACTTACTTTTTACTGTACTTTTAGCAGCATAAGGGATAAAGAGGATTAGTTTATTTATTAGTAATGTAATGGAGATATAGAAATTGATTATAATACAAATAAGAATTTTGATCGTGAGTAACGGAGATAATTTCTATTGAGAATTTTGATATTGGTTTTGACTTTTTGATTTCGTGTAATCCTCGATTTGGTAAATAATAACGAAGACGATGGCTGTTTAAAGGCAGTAAATTCTATCCCAAAAATTAACTTAGGATGGAGCAGAAAAAATAAACTTTAGATTTAATTTAAGATTGAACTTGAGATAGAATGCATAATATGGGATTTGAGATTAATCTTGAGCTTGAACTTAAGATGAAATTTGAGATGAAATTTGAGATGAAATTCGAGATGAAATTTAAGATGAAATTTAAGATGAAATTTAAGATGAAATTTAAGATGAAATTTTAGATGAAATTTTAGATTAAATTTAAGATTAAATTTAAGATTAAATTTTAGATTAAACTTTAGATTAAATTTTAGATTAAATTTTAGATTAAATTTTAGATTAAATTTTAGATTAAATTTTAGATTAAATTTTAGATTAAATTTTAGATTAAATTTTAGATGAAATTTTAGATTAAATTTTAGATGAAATTTTAGATTAAATTTTTAATGAAATTTTAGATTAATTTTAAATGAAATTTTAGATTAAATTTAAGATGAAATTTTAGATGAAATTTTAGATTAAATTTTAGATGAAATTTTAGATGAAATTTAAGATGAAATTTAAGATGACATTTAAGATGACATTTAAGATGAAATTTTAGATGAAATTTTAGATGAAATTTTAGATGAAATTTTAGATGAAATTTAAGATTCAGCTTAGGAATCAACTCAAGATTCAACTTAAGAATCGACTCAAGTTTCAACTTAAGAATCAATTCAATGAAGAGTGAACTCAAGACTTAACTTGAAATTCAACTTCAGATTCATACACTCAACTTAAGATTCAATTTAATTATAAGCGTGATTGCGAAGATCGAATTTATGGTTAGTTTGAATCTTGAAATTGAAATTAATGGTCAAACAGATCTTAACACTAAAAATACATTTGTTAAACCGCCCGCGTAGAAAAAAAGAATCTTGTGAAGAATCTTTTAAAGAATCCTGAAAAGAATCACGTATCCGGAGCAAGAAACTTTCCAGGATTCTTTTCAAGATTCTTTCTATCCGAAAGCGTTCTGAGAATCTTTCAAAGAATCATGAAAAGCGTCTCTTTAAGAAAATCGTGAAAAGATTCCGTCCATTAAACAGAAAAATCGTTAAAAGAATCATAATGAAATTCTTCAGAGGAATCGAGCAAAACCTGTTGTTGCTTTCCCTTGGTGTCGAGACAGTACATTTCGGTACATCAACGAAGGGTAAACCCCTCGTGTATAGTCGCTGAGTTCGACTATACAGCTTTGCAGTCTTATATACATTCAGGCTTAAAGACGCTTTTCAAGATTCTTTCCAAGATTCTTTGAAAGATTCTCAGAACGCTTTCTGATAGAAAGAATCTTGAAAAGAATCTTGGAAAGATTCTTGTTCCGGATCCTATACGTGATTCTTTTCAAGATTCCTTTAAAGATTCTTTCAAGACTTTTTTTAAGATTCTTCACAAGATTCTTTTTTACTACGCGGGCGACTATTGAACAAAACACGATACGAAAAAAGTCAATACAGTAAAATTCCCATCAGATCTTATCACAAAAGTTAATTTATGTAATTCATCGTTTCTGTCGTACGGAAAAAAAATGGTAATAATAATTTTCTTGAAAGTGTATTACACAACGAGCAAATCTACTTCAATGTTGATTCTCTAGATACTTGAATACCACCCGAAACAAAATGGCTAATTAATCGCTTGCAATATTACAAAATCCTAGCGATATGCATTTTATAGCGTTTCGTAAATAAAAACAAACTTAAAAAAAATCAAAACTTACCTTAAATCTCTGCAAGAAGTCCTCCCAGGAAACGAAATGGTCGGTGTACAGGGAATTAACGGAGTAGTACATTTCGGTGAGCGTCAGAGGATAAAGCGCTGCGAGGCAAACGCCAAGAATCGGTTGAACCTTTTCGAACGACGTGGCGGTAGGAAATCGGAGATTGAAGTGAAGTTGAAATATTTGCGCGAGCGAAACAGGCAAAACCTTATAACTCGCCGATTTAGCGACGAGATGTCCACTCTCGATGAGATCAAGCGTGAGTTTAGCGAAGAGAAAACTGCCACCAGCCAGTGAAAGCAAATGCGAAGCGAATCTCGTTTGATTTGCGCCGCACGAAGATTCCGCCTTTCCGTTTATCGACGCAGTGACGTTCGTTTGTATCGCCGGACTCTGCGCCAATTTATAGCCAATATAATCCGCCAAATCTCTCGTGATGTTGCTACTTCCGTTAGTTTCATTCGTGCATTTGTCCAACGATATTCTCGTGTACGGAAATTGTTTTGCGCAATCTTTAAGCTGCGTTCTTACGGTGCATACGATTTTCAACCAACTGGGAAAATTTGGCGCGTGTCGAGTGAGAAAAGAAGCTATTGTGTCGCCTCTATCGGGTCTGTGATATTCCGCTTCGCAGACTGCGTCGATCAGGATAATCATGTTGACTTCTGGTAATCTACCGGATTTTCGAAGGCTCAAAAGTGGCTCGATTATTCCTCTTGATAGCGCCAAATCCGGATCAACTGTGCATTCACGCTGCGATAGTGAACCTTGAAGATGTGGCTCAGATAAAAGATATTCTCTGTAGGAGATCAATTGAGGCGCTTGACATAATTGCGCTGCCAATGAGTGAATGAGATCGGGCACTAAACAAGTGCTATTGTTGTCAGCCTGACAAAAATGATACGCCACAACGTGCGACGCCAATTCTCTTATCTTTTCATTCGTTCGACGAATATTTGTTCTCATACTCGTTACCGACGATGGACGTTCAATCTCGTTTATCGAATCGCAACTTTCCTCGCGTAGACATTGATCTCTGCGTCTGCCAAAACAACTGTGCTCCACCAGCTGAAGTACCAATGCTGTCTTTCCTGTTCCTGGAGAACCGGATAATAATACTCCGGGGCTCGAACCTTTTACAACGGTTTCCAACTCTTGCAGCATCCATTGACGACCCGTGAATAGAGGATCGGATTCCACGAGTGGAACCTCGAAAAATAGAGGCTTTAACGTCAATTGGGCGCCTGGATGCTGAACTATGCGAACTGGAATCGAGAAAAATTAAAAAGTGGTTAAAATATGTGGGCTAAGGACCTAAATTTTAGTTGTATGCTCCATTTTTTAGATTAATTTTAAGATTGAACTTAGGTTTAAAAATTTGAGAATGTTCTTTGGATAACTGGGAAAGTGGGATTGGTTTGTTTTAGAATGGGTTGAGGGGACATGTACACCTTAATTGTTGAATATGATCAAATTTTAGAGGCGTTGGTGGAGAATTTTTTGTTTTTTTTTCGTTTTTTGAGTTACGTTGGAAGAATTTTTTTGAGATCGGTTTAGACACTGGTGGAAATATTTATTTGGAAATTTATCAGAAGAACTATAATCGGTATGTTTAAAAAAATTGAACAGAATTTTTAATCTTTCTGAATAATATCCAGAGATTTTGAGAATAAAGTCTCGAAATTTTTGAAAAAACATTTCAGAGATTCTGTGATATATATTTAAATTTTCGGAATATTTCTAGTGATTTTCAGAAAAATCTCCAGTAAGTTTTAAAAAAATCTCCAATAATTTTCAGAAAAATATCCAGTGATTTTCAGAAAAATCTCCAGTAATTTTCAGAAAAATCTTCATTGATGTTCTGAAAAATCTCCAGTGATTTTCACAAAAATCTTTAATAAGTTTCAGAAAAATCTCCAGTGATTTTCAGAAAGAACTCCAGGAATATTCAGAAAAATCTCCAGTCATTTTCAAAAAAATCTGTTAGTCATTTATAGAAAATCTCTAGTCATTTTCAGAAAAATCTCCAGTCACTTTCAGAAAAATCTCCAGTCATTTTCAGAAAAATCTCCAGTGATGTTTAGAAAAATCTCCAGGGATTTAGCAAAAAATCTCCAGCGATTTACACAAAAATCTCCAATAATTTTCAGAAAAATGTCCAGTGATTTTCAGAAAAATGTCCAGTGATTTTCAGAAAAATCTTCAGTGATTTTCAGAAAAATCTTCAGTGATTTTCAGAAAAATCTTCAGTCATTTTCAGAAAAATCTTCAGTCATTTTCAGAAAAATCTTCAGTCATTTTCAGAAAAATCTTCAGTCATTTTCAGAAAAATCTCCAGGGATTTAGAAAAAAATCTCCAGTGATTTTCACAAAAATCTCCAATAATTTTTAGAAAAATCTCCAGTGATTTTCAGAAAAATCTCCAGGAATATTCAGATAAATCTCCAGTCATTTTCAAAAAAATCTTTAGTGATTTTCAGAAAAATCTCCCGTGATTTTCAGAAAAAACTCCAGGAATATTCAGAAAAATCTCCAGTCATTTTCAAACAAATCTTCAGTCATTTTCAGAAAAATCTTCAGTCATTTTCAGAAAAAAATGTAGAAATTGTCGAAATTCGTGAAAGTTTTTCGGAAATTTCTTAAAAGTTCGTTACAAAAAATTCTAGAATAAGTTTACTAATATTCAGACTAAACCTCCACACAAAATTTTAAAATGTCTTAGTTTAAAATACAAAAACAATCACGATATTCAGAAATATCGTGATTTTGCAGATACTATATATTCAATTTTATTTAATATACAGATATGTTGTAAAATTCCAATAATTATATTATAAACACAACTTTTATACAGTGTTTAATATACTGTATATTAATTTAACACACGCGTATCCGAAAAAAACCTTCCAATACTATATCAATTTCCATACAAATAGTTATAATAGTGTAGAATAGGGCTGTTCAAAAAAACATAATTTCTTTATAATCGGTTGCTCCTGAAATGCTGTATTGATTATGACAAAAAAAATGTTTTCGCGAAAGCTGCGAGTTGTGCGATGATTTTAAGTACTGTCGCATCAAGGCCAAAATTAATTAAAAACGGCGATTTTTAGAAATTTTTTTTTTTACTTGGTGAAGCGCTCATGGCGATTGTGGTTGCTTTCGATAGACTATGAAATTGTGTAAAGGCAGAAACATGTTCGATAATGTTTAGTACTGCCGCATCGATATTGAAGTTAACAAAATAAAAAATGAAATCCTTTAAAACATTGAAATATTCATCTGCTCATCGACTATTTCGTGCGTTTTCAAATGACAAAATGGCTGATGAAACGGGAGTCCTGTATGATCAAATTTAGTACTGCCGCATCGATATCGCAGTTTCCCAAAATTCGAAAATCGCTTATCATCATCATGATTATGATCATACATGAGTCCCGTTTCAAGAGCCATTTTTACATTTCAAATCGCACGAAATAGTCGATGAGCAGACGAATATTTCAATGTTTTAAAGGATTTAATTTTTTGATTTTGGTAACTTCAATATCGATGCGGCAGTACTAAACATTATCGAACATGTTTCTGCCTTTACACAATTTCATAGTCTATCGAAAGCAACCACAATCTCCATGAGCGCTTCACCATGTAAAAAAAAAATTTATAAAAATCACCGCTTTTCATGAATTTTGGCCTTGATGCGGCAGTACTTAATATCATCGCACAACTGCCAGCTTTCGCGAAAACATTTTTTTTGTGATAATAATCAATACATCATTTCAGGAGCAACCGATTATAAGAAAATTATGTTTTTTTGAACAGCCCTAGTGTAGAATGTCTCTATAAAAGTATCCGCCTCATTATAATACCCAACACTCAATAAATAACCATACAATTTTTAATTACCCATTACTTACACCTACAAACATAAAACCCCCAACAAAAAAAAAACAAAAAGCAAACTTACGTTTCGGATCAATAGCTCCTTTGACATAAGCTCCCCTAGCGGATCTCCTAGCGCAGGACCTTCGATTTTTCAGTTGATCCCTTTCCTCGCCCTGTCCCTGTTGATTAGCAGCCGAATGTCTCCTCGGAGTGAGTGGACTTGAGCTCCCATTGGACAATCCAGAAACCGATACGGACATGGACATGGACATGGACGTAGAAGCCGAAACTGAAGTGGATATCGAAGCCAAACTTCCAGCGCTATCGCAGTCTCTTACTTTTCCCTTTCCTTTCGATTTTCCCTTGGGTTTTATTGAACTACGAAGGGCAGCAGCGACTTCAGCCTCGCTCGATGTTCCCGTCAACGTTGACACGGGACTTGTGTTTGTTGACGCTAAAGTTTGCGTCTCAAAGCTCGTCAAACTGCTGAATGATGTGTCATGACCACGTGCTTCGTTCAGACGAATTAATGGCCTCCTAGAAACACCAGAACCTGAAGCTGTTCGTCCAGGAGCTCCAGGCAAATCCACTGTGTCGACTCCAGGATTTTCCCTCAAATTACCCGAGCCCAACAAAAGACCAAGTCGCATATATAAATCTGACTGCGATGACTTCCTCGTCTTCGTGTACAGTGGTTTAACGCAGCCTCCTTCGTCATCTGTGAAAGTTTCCAAGAGAGAAACAAAAAAAACAACATTAAAAAATGCGATCATTAGTCGGGAAAGTTTGCCAACATGGATAATCATAAATCTTGTCAAGATCAAAATTTCATAACCCCGCAGCAAATCAGCGGCAATTGTAAATTACAATTATTATTAATCAAGATGCACAAACGAAATTAGGGAAGAAATAATATGGTGAAATTGACAAATGCAGTCACGGTCATATTGGGATTTGTGATTCATTATTTTTTCAGCATGCTTGGGCACTATTTGTATAACAACATTGTTCAATCCTTCGGTAATCTACGCACTCGGTAACAACAATGCCAGAATGTCCAATTTTTTTTTAACAGACTTGTAAATGTCTCGGGATTTTTAAAATCTATGTATATTTTTATTTATAGCGTAAACATAATTAAACATCCATGACAAAAATATTTTTTTTTGGACAGTTACTTGTTTTTATTTTATTTATTTTTTTGTTGCAATATATCGAAAAAATGTGCGAGATAATTAATTTGAAATTATTATTCGATAATAATGCAGTGATTAAATGAAAATGTTTTAACTATGGAATAAATAAAAGAAAAAAATCGTTTTTGTTAAGATTTCACGAAAAATGACGAGAAAAAAGCAGTACGAATATTTAATATTTAGATTCTATTGCACTGATATTATTTGAATTTGAAAATCTTAAATTGAAATACTTCACGAAAACAGCTAAAATAGATTATTTACTTTTATTCGTAATAAGCATGAAAAATAAAGTTTTTTGAAATTACAGTAGAACCGCAAATTTATTTAAATATCCACGACAAAAATATTTTTTTTACACAGTTACTTGTTTTTATTTTATTTATTTTTTTGTTACAATATATCGAAGTGTGCGCGATAATTAATTTGAAATTATTATTCGATAATAATTACTTGCAGTGATTAAATGATAATGTTTTAATTTTGGAATAAATGCAAGAAAGAAAATCGTTTTTATTAAGATTTCACGAAAAATGGCGAGAAAAAAGCAGTACGAATATTTAATATTTAGATTCTATTGCACTGATATTATTTGAATTTGAAAATCTTAAATTGAAATACTTTACGAAAACAGCTAAAATAGATTATTTACTTTTATTCGTAATAAGCATGAAAAATAAAGTTTTTTGAAATTACAGTAGAACCGCAAATCTATATATAAAAAAAAAATTTCACGTCGATTATAAATTTAAATTCCGAAATATGAAATTTGCATTACAAAATGACAGTTTAATTTGTGATCTTTCGAAATTTTTCAAAAAATTTACTACTCAATACTAAAATATTGTAAAAAACACTGACCAAACAAATGCTATTATTATTATCGGTAATAAAATGTCTAAAAAAATTGGATTATCTGTGATTCAGTCCAAAAAACATATTTCCTTTTTTTAGTCACTCCTAAAAGCAACTCTGATAAATGACTTTAAAAAAGTCTTGTTTTGGACATTCAGGCTTTAATGGTTAATTTATAAAAAAAAGAAAAAAAAAACACACACATGACGATTTAAAAAAAAAACGCAAAAATGCCACACATGAGTTAAAGAATAACTCCTGCCTGTGACTTTGTTGGCTGCAATCAGTTGATTTAGGCCATCGTTTGCTTTCACAGAATTGCCCATGACGGCATCGCTGACTTTGCTATTTGATGAGCCGATGAGCTGATTCAATCCATCGCTAGTACTACCCTGACTAGTGCTCCACAAGGATTTGATTTTTCCGAGTACCACGCCCGGCCATCTTGATTTTCCTTCCCAAGACGATGTCATCCACGCTGTGCATCGCGTTGTCAATTTTTGTCAATATTTTATGTTAAAACTCAGCGCCCCGAAAATATTTGTCTTCTCATATTTATTTACTAATTTTTTTTCATATATTTCATATATCATTGTTTTGATCGTCTCGACCCTGGTGAAAAAAATTTTCTGACAATTTCTCTGAAAAACTCTGACTAAACCCTTTCGGTTACTTTCCGAAATTTTGTCTCTGAGCTTTTTTGCTATCTGCTAAATTTTCAGAGAAATTTTCAGAGTAATTTTCAGAGAAATTTTCAGAGAAATTTTCAGAGAAATTTTCAGAGAAATTTTCAGAGAAATTTTCAGAGAAATTTTCAGAGAAATTTTCAGAGAAATTTTCAGAGAAATTTTCAGAGAAATTTTCAGAGAAATTTTCAGAGAAATTTTCAGAGAAATTTTCAGAGAAATTTTCAGAGAAATTTTCAGAGAAATTTTCAGAGAAATTTTCAGAGAAATTTTCAGAGAAACTTTCAGTGAAATTTTCAGAGAAATTTTCAGAGAAATTTTCAGAGAAATTTTCAGAGAAATTTTCAGAGAAATTTTCAGAGAAATTTTCAGAGAAATTTTCAGAGAAATTTTCAGAGAAATTTTCAGAGCAATTTTCAGAGAAATTTTCAGAGAAATTTTCAGAGAAATTTTCAGAGAAATTTTCAGAGAAATTTTCAGAGAAATTTTCAGAGAAATTTTCAGAGAAATTTTCAGAGAAATTTTCAGAGAAATTTTCAGAGAAATTTTCAGAGCAATTTTCAGAGAAATTTTCAGAGAAATTTTCACAGAAATTCATTCACCTTAATAAAATTATGCATTTCAATTATTCATGGAAATTATTTTTACCTGACAAGGCAGAAGGATTATCGTTTCCTGCGTGATCAGGTGTGGCGGCGCCTCGACGTGACGCACGTTGAGGGGCAAAAGGACTCCTCAACACTTTAGAATTAATGAAGAACCTCCTTCTCTGATTTGGTGGGGTTGGACAGCCTGTAACAATTAAGAAGAATATTCGTATAAAATATAATAAGCAAAACTAGTGCGTGTTAGGATGGTTAAAAAATTATTATTATTATTATTTTAAATCTGGATGCTCATATTTTAATTACAGCCTCAAAAACTTTGAAAATCTGAAGAAATCCCATTTTCGTAAATTTAGAAATGCAAATATCGAGCACTTCGTCTAGATTAATTTTTCTTAATTCTATCAAAATTGTTCTCTTAAATCGGAAGACTGGTCGATTTTTTTACGACTGCTTCATCACGTTTGAATTTTTTTTTAAATTTAAATTTCTAATTTTTAAGTATTGAAATATTGAGCTTCTCAAATGATCAATTCATTCTCATGTTCATGAGAAATCCAAATTCAGTGCGATAATATTTGTGACTATAATTACACGATTAAAATAGGTTTAAATTGATGATCCAAATATTATCGTACAGATCCTGGATTTCTCGTGATTAAAAAAAAAAAGTCAATTTTTGTAATTAATGTATATGGATGATTTTTTAAATATAATTTTTTCGTTTTGTGAGATCGTGGAAAAGTCGCATATTAAATAACGAGATTTCGAAATACGTATAAAAAATTTGAGAATAAACCTTACAATTAAAAAAAAATTGTGCTTTCAAAATTGTCATAAAAATCTTTATAAAAAATCATATTTGTGTAAAAAAAACAGCAATTAATTTAATGTGAAAAAACTTTACAATCGTATTTTTTAAACAATCAGAAAGCGCATTTATTAATTATTTTTGGCATTTATTATGATACATATTATGGTTTACTATGATACGTTCATTTTTTACACACTTTTTTTTCTCGTTGCAAGTTATGAAAATTTTTACTTAAATGAGTATTAACAAAAATGATGTAGGGAAAAATGGGACAACTCACCTGACTCGTCATGGGCAGAGTAAAAAATATAAAAAGTGGGGTTAATGGTCGAAAAAAGAAATAAAAGGTAAAAAAAAATTAACTCACTCTGTGTTATGACTTGTGCCTTATGCCGAGCCTGGGAAATGCTCGAGTCCGGAAGTACAGGTGGTTTGTTCTTCAGGCCCTTACCCATCACTCCAGCGGACGCCGAGGACGTCATGTTCTCAGCTGAATCTCGCGGCTGTAATAAATCACAGTTGATCGTAAATGTGTCTCCGATAATTCGGGCCAGGTTCCTGCTGTATTTAACACTTTCTTTAAACGACGGGAAACATAACTCCTGCATGCAGTATATAATAATTGAAATTGTAATATGACTTTTACCGTCTATAGTTAATAACTTTTAGTGCCCAAGAGTGAAATCTAGGAAATACATTTCTAGACATTAATCATACGTTTAATTTTATGTACAATTTAATGCCTTCAATTACGTTCAAATACAAGATTACAGTTGTTTACATTGAGTTTCAATTTAAATGGGACGTAATATTAAGTGAAATTTTGACGGAAATTTTAAGTGAAATTTTGACGGAAATTTTGACGGAAATTTTAACTGAAATTTTAACCGAAATTTAAACCGAAATTTTAACTGAAATTTTAACTGGAATTTTCAATGAAATTTTTACTGGAATTTTCAATGAAATTTTAACTGGAATTTTCAATGAAATTTTAACTGGAATTTTCAATGAAATTGTAACTGGAATTTTCAATGAAATTTTAACTGGAATTTTCAATGAAATTTTAACTGAAATTGTAACTGAAATTTTAACTGAAAATTTAACTGCAATTTTAACTGAAAATTTAACTGAAATTTTAACTGAAATTTTAATTCAAAATTTTTCCGAAATTTTAAATGAAATTTGTACTGAAATTTTTACTGAAATTTTAAATGAAATTTTTACTGAAATTTTAAATGAAATTTTTACTGAAATTTTTACTGAAATTTTTAATGAAATTTTTACTGAAATTTAAAATGAAATTTTTACTGAAATTTTAAATGAAATATGAATTGAAATTTTTACTGAAATTTAAATGAAATTATTACTGAAATTTTTACTGAAATTTTACTGCAATGCAAATTTAAATTCTTCCGGAATTTATCTCAAATTTTACAGAATGTTGAATCGAACTTTCTCTACAAATCAACTTAATTAATTAAGTTTTGTTAAAGTGTGAGCAGATGGATTAAAAATCCTCAAGAAGTTGGCGGAAGTGTTTCCGAAGTTTGAATGTAATACAAATAGAAGTTTATCGAAAGCTTGACTCGAGTTCCTTTAAAGATTCATTAAGTTCTAAATAATGCTAATAGAAGTTTATCTCAAGTTTAACTGAATTTTATGCATAGCTTTACTGAAGTTTATTTAAAGCTTGATTACAGTTTATATAACGCTTGACAGAAGTATGTTGGAATTGTAAAGCAAAAATTCTCCGGAAATTGTTTGAAGTTTGTTTTAAGTTCGAATCAAGTGCAAATTGATGCTTATTCGAAGCTTGACTAAAATTTGCCTGAAGTCTCGCTGAAGTTTTACGGAAGGAGAAACAATTCTCCGAAGTTTAAACCAGAATGTGACTGAAGATCCCACGTAAGTGTGACTCAAGTTTAACTGAAGTTCCCACTAAAGTTTGACTGAAGTTCGCACTATAATTTGACTGAAGTTCGCACTCAGTTCGACTTAGGTTTGGCTGAAGTTCCTACTAAGGTTTAACTGAAGTCTCTGCTTAAGTTTGACTGAAGTTCCTATTTAAGTTTGACTGAAGTTTCTACTCAAGTTTGAATGAAGTTTCTACTCAAGTTTGAATGACGTTTATACTTAGGTTTGACTGAAGTTTATAGTTAGGTTTGACTGAAGTTTCTACTTAGGTTTGACTGAAGTTTCTACTTAGGTTTGACTGAAGTTTCTACTTAGGTTTGACTGAAGTTTCTACTTAAGTCTGACTGAAATTTCGACTTAAGTTTGACTTAAGTTTGACTGAAGTTTGACTGAAGTTTCTACTCAAGTTTGAATGAAGTTTCTATTTAGGTTTGACTGAAGTTTCTACTTAAGGCTGACTGAAATTTCGACCTAATTTTGACTGAAGTTTCGACTTAAGTTTGCCTGAATTTTGTATTTAAGTTTGACTGAAATTCCTATTTAAGTTTGACTGAAGTTCTTACTTAAGTTTGACTGAAGTTCCTACTTAAGTTTGACTGAAGTTTCTACTTAAGTTTGACTGAAGTTCCTACTTAAGTTAGACTGAAATTCCTATTTAAGTTTGACCGAAGTTCCTACTTAAGTTTGACTGAAGTTTCGACTTAAGTTACACTGAAGTTTCTACTAAAGTTTGACTAAAGTTTCGACTTAAGTTATACTGAAGTTTCTACTTAAGTTTGACTGAAGTTTCGACTTAAGTTACACTGAAGTTTCTACTTAAGTTTGACTGAAGTTTCTACTTAGCTTTGACTGAAGTTTCTACTTAAGTTTGACTGAAGTTTCTACTTAAGTTTGACTGAAGTTTCTACTTAAGTTTGACTGAAGTTTCTACTTAAGTTACACTGAAGTTTCTACGTAAGTTTGACTGAAGTTCCTACTTAAGTTTGACTGAAGTTCCTACTTAAGTTTGACTGAAGTTCCTACTTAAGTTTGACTGAAGTTCCTACTTAAGTTCCTACTTAAGTTTGACTGAAGTTCCTACTTAAGTTTGACTGAAGTTCCTACTTAAGTTTGACTGAAGTTTCTACTTAAGTTTGACTGAAGTTTCTACTTAAGTTTGACTGAAGTTTCTACTTAAGTTTGACTGAAGTTCCTACTTAAGTTTCTACTTAGCTCTGACTGAAGCTCTTATTTAAGTTAGCCTGAAGTTCGTACTTACAACTTGAGTGATTGAACCATTGAAAGGCGAGTCGATTAACTGGATCGGTTGGATATTCAGTATGAAATATACGATCTACGTGCCGAAGAGAGCAACGATTGAATGAAGCTATACACGCGTAAGTCGAACGCCAACGTCACTCAACGATCTCGTTTCAAAAGGTAAAATAATCTTCTCGAGACTCTCTTTGACAGTCCGGTGTGGGAATGCCGATGTGAACCAAAGGTGCAGACTGTCGTGGGTGGATGAACACGAGCGCGAGACTTTGCGCATTGCCGAGGAGGAGTTTCAAGGGGCGTCACGAAGACTTAGCTCCATGGCTATGTATTAAGCGTGGGTGCTATTCGACGTTTCGCGTATATACGAATATATATATACATATATTTATATATCGTAAGCCTTCGTGATAGTATAACGATATGCGTCATCTGTGGAACCGATCGACCGACACCTCCGCTATTGTATTCACCAATCTCCACTTCCGTACCGGGAATTATTAATGAAAGACGATAAATTTCTATTTGAAGCGAGGTGCGATTTCGGAAGCGCCAATGACTGACCAACCCACAACCTCAATTCCATAAGCAGTTTAGTCGAGGACGTAACAGACAATGTTTTCATGGTTTTAAAGAGATTCGGAACTTTTACTTTACACACTAAAATATCGAAATTGGGGTTCGAGGTACACCGAGAGACAAAGTTTCGTTGATTCACGGAAATCTTCGCCACGAAATGAAATACTTGAATTTCAATACTATCTTTTCTTTGAATGATCTCCAACTCAATGAAAAGTAGTGACATTGTTTCGTAGAAACATTTCTTTAAACCAATGAACGCTTTTCATTGATTTCAAAGATGTCGTCTCTGATTCAATGAAACCTTCTTCTTACCAGCTCAAAATTTCGAAACCTATTTTTTCCTGAACTACGCGGCAGATAAAGCTCAAATTTTGTGAGTATGTAAGGAAGTACGGCAAAAATAGGCTAAGCTTTTGGCTCCTCGAAACTCAAAGCCGTTCGTTCGGGAGAATCGGAAAACAAAAAAGTGAGGTTAGGTGCGAGAGAGAGATCAATGAAAACGTTTCTTTGAACCAATGAAAACGCCTTTTTAAAACAATAAAATTGTTTCTTTATTATATGCTCACTAAGAAAATCTTTATTTACAGGCAATGAAATGTTCTCTTTGAAATTCAAATGCACTATTTCATTGAAATCAAAGAAATATTTCGTTGAAATCAATGAAAAAAAATATCAATCCACCCATTTCTTTGGCGTCAATGAAATATTTTCTCTCTGTGTAATATCGGTAAATTCTACTTTCTTTATTTTTTGTTTATTTTTTTTTTTTTTTTTTTTGCGTATTAAAGTAAATTGTCCAAAAGTTGAAGTAAAAAAAACTAATGATAGTTTCTTGAATCGGTTTTGGAAAAAATTCGGTGAAGTTTTATCGACCAATTTTTACAGATTGTTTTGTCAAACAATCTTTATATTTTGTCATCACTCGTTTTTAAATCATTTTTATTATTTTTTTATTATGTGCGTTATTGAATATTAATCCAATTTTTATGCGGTGACTACTTTTTTTATTAGCATCGCTGCCGTTGATTTATTTCTGATTTTAAGGGGAACGAGTCAGACCCAAATTATTGATATTTATTGACAGATATCTCATTTATGCGCTGATGTCATTTTAAAAAATATGTATTCTGTTTAAGCCTGACACACAGGATTTTTTGTTCAATGGGAAAAATCATCTAACTATCATAAATGATCTATAGGAAATTTAAGGATTTTTAATTTATTCACATATTCCTGGGAAAATCGGTAAGCGAAAAATGTCAACAAATCCCTACATGTACAATAAATTTCAAGTAGATTTTTTTTACCGTGTACCGGAAGAATTATTCTTATGTAAAATCGAGCATTGTTTAGAAATTTTCAACTAACCGGTTATCTGAAAAAAGTGTGAAGAATTTTAAAAATCCATAAATATCCAATAGCTAAATTGCAATAGTAAAATACTTTTACCATAGAGCAAATAAAAATTAATGTACATGTACAATAAATTTCAAGTAGATTTTTTTTACTGTGTACCGGAAGAATTATTCTTATGTAAAATCGAGCATTGTTTAGAAATTTTCAACTAACCGGTTATCTGAAAAAAGTGTGAAGAATTTAAAAAATCCATAAATATCCAATAGCTAAATTGCAATAGTAAAATGTTTTTACCAGAGAGCAAAAAAAAATCGTTTGTCTCGAGGTTCAGAAGAATATATTTTTATTAAACTATTTGGCTCGACTTTCTCCCCTTAACTCAAATTTGAATCGAATACAACTTTTTGTTGTGAATTTATGTGATGCATCGTTAAAGAAGGAGTAAAATAAAAATAGAATGGAAGGAGGAATTGAGATGATAGTAAATATAATGAGAAAATAATCACATGAGGAAGTAGTAAAATACTTTTACCATAGAGCAAATAAAAATTAATGTACATGTACAATAAATTTCAAGTAGATTTTTTTTACTGTGTACCGGAAGAATTATTCTTATGTAAAATCGAGCATTGTTTAGAAATTTTCAACTAACCGGTTATCTGAAAAAAGTGTGAAGAATTTAAAAAATCCATAAATATCCAATAGCTAAATTGCAATAGTAAAATGTTTTTACCAGAAAGCAAAAAAAAATCGTTTGTCTCGAGGTTCAGAAGAATATATTTTTATTAAATTATTTGGCTCGACTTTATCCCCTTAACTCAAATTTGAATCGAATAAAACTTTTGGCTGTGAATTTATGTGTGATGCATCGTTAAAGAAAGAGTAAAATAAAAATAGAATGGAAGGAGGAATTGAGATGATAGTAAATATAATGAGAAAATAATCACATGAGGGACGTGGGGCGGCAGGTTTGCTCCCCTCGGGTTGATCCTCGTTCGAGGAGGTCTCGGACTTCCACATAGCGAATTTATTGTCGAGGGGTCGTCGAGCCAGTCGTCATTGGTAGCGAGCATGGATACCGGTTCCGAGGAACAGAAACGGGCGACGGAAGGCTCGTAAGGATGGTGATCCTGGCGTAGGACCTCACCGCTACCTCCCGAGTGCAGACATATCGGGCATGCCTCGCTACGGAATAGACAGGAGTAGCAGCGTTCGTGACCGCACGAGTCGATGAGTCGACGCTTTTTGCCCTTGTCGAATGGCATCTCGCACGATGGACAGGTCAAACCACCGAGCGCTGTTGTTGATTCCACCAGTGCTCTGATCTGTGCCAGATCTGCAAAAGAATAACACAACAAGTTAGTTAGCCTTAGTTAAATCCAAAAGGCGTAGCTGCTAAACAATACGTTGATTGTACATTGAAAAAAAAAGAAAGTTTGTGGTGGTCGTAACTTTTGCACATCTATATCGTCACAGCTCTCGCTATTGTAAAATAAAATTTGAAAATTTTCGTGTGACGCGAAATTTTCGGTTTTTCAAATTTTTCGTTTGATGCGACATTTTCAGTTTTTGAAATTTTTCGGTTAACGCGAAATTTTTAGTTTTTGAAATTTTTCGTTTAATGCAAAATTTTCAGATTTTGAAAGTTTTCAGTTGACGCGAAATTTTTAGTTTATGAAATTTTTCGGATGGTGCGAAATTTTTAGTTTATGAAACTTTTCAGTTGACGCGAAATTTTTAGTTTATGAAATTTTTCGGATGGTGCGAAATTTTCAGTTTTTGAAATTTTTCGGATGGTGCGAAATTTTCAGTTTTTGAAATATTTCGGTTGACGCGAAATTTTCAGTTTTTGAAATTTTTCGGTTGACGCGGAATTTTCAATTTATGAAATTTTTCGGATGGCGTGAAATTTTCAGTTTATGAAATTTTTCGGATGGCGCGAAATTTTCAGGTTTTTAAATTTTTCGGATGGTGCGAAATTTTCAGGTTTTTAAATTTTTCGGATGGCGCGGAATTTTCAGTTTTTTTAATTTTTCGTTTGACGCGAAATTTTCGGTTTTTTAAATTTTTCGTTTGACGCGAAATTTTCGGTTTTTGAAATTTTTCGTTTGACGCGAAATTTTCAGTTTTTGAAATTTTTTGTTTGACGCGAAATTTTCAGTTTTTCAAATTTTTCGTTTGACGCGAAATCTTCAATTTTTGAAATTTTTCGGTTGACGCCGAATATTCAGTTTTTGAATTTTTTCGTTTGACGCGAAATTTTCAGTTTTTGAAATTTAACGTTTCACGCGAAATTTTCAGTTTTTGAAATTTAACGTTTCACGCTAAATGTTCAGTTTTTGAAATTTAACGTTTCACGCGAAATTTTCAGTTTTTGAAATTTAACGTTTCACGCTAAATGTTCAGTTTTTGAAATTTAACGTTTCACGCTAAATTTTCAGTTTTTGAAATTTTTTGTTTGACGCGATATTTTCATTTTTTGACATTTTTCATTTGACGCGATATTTTCAGTTTTTTAAATTTTACGTTGTTTTAATTTCGCATTATTAAAATTTTCCGCCTGGCGTGAAATTTTCCGTGGCAATAATTTCCCATTATTAAAATATTTCGCCTGGCGTAAAATTTTCCGTGGCAATAAATTACAATTATTGAAATAAAACAATAAAACATATCAGAGGGTTGAAGAAAAATGTCTTAGATTTAAAAATGATGTGACACATTTTCAGAAAAAAAAACCACGTTTTTCAGACAAATTTCGGAGATTTTCATGACAATTTCTAACATCTTCCGCAAAATGTACAGACATATTCAGAAAATACACAAGATTTTCAGAAAAATGGTCAGCAAAATAAAATCCCCAAAGGCATTACAAAAAAAAAACCTAAATTTTTTCAGAAAACAGCAATTTTTCTGAAAGACTAAAAATTCTCAGAAAATCTCCTAAAAATTGTCCTTATAAAAAAAAGCAACATTTTCCATGAAATATAAACTACTATTAGTAATTTGTACTTGGAGCAAATATTTTCATATAAACAAATTACGCAAACAATTTCCTAATATTTATGTGTCAGTAGTTCAATATTATAAAACATGTTCCCATTTTCCACACAATAGTGATATGGACGCACGACGAGAAAGTGAAAAAGAAATTGTGTTACAAGAACAATAAGTGGAACATATGAAAATAATTTTTCTCTGATCGGTGAAACGATCTTGACCTGGGGCAAAAGGTCACCAGGTCGTTTACTTCTTCTTCCTACGTTCACGGCCTCTCGGATTATACCTATAGCCATATCGCAATTTTTTTTCATTACACAGCCGAACCGCACACCATTCTCTCACGATATTATCGGCTTCGTGTAATTTATGATTTACGAGCGGATGATGGCAAGCGATCGTTTTCCTATAAGCTCACGACGACGAAGCCTGTTTTCAGTTGGAGGACGATACAACTGTTCGAAACCCGTATTCGATTTATGAAGATTATTCGCGGCCCTCTCATACCGGAAGAGTATGCATCATCGATTTCTTATCACCCAATCTCGATATCGTGGCATATTATTCTCTGTACTGTATCATCAGAGGATATAATAGTCAAAGCCGTTGGTTTCTCTTATCTCCTCGGCAATGAAATCGAACAATGAGCCTTATCGTTATTCGCAGTGTTTCATTTGCAAATGGAAAAAAAAATAAAAAATAATGGTTTACTTCGAAACCGTGAGTTGCACTAAATTTCAAATATACTTATCACCGTTTATTATAGTGTTTATAGATTTTACATTGATATAGATCACCAAGTTTGTGTTCGTTAATGCCTAAAATTGTGAAGGTAAACAATACTTTCATTGTGCGTCTAAAAAATGAAAGGTTTGAGGTAGTATTTACTTCTTTACATCTATATCGTTATATTTTCCCATGTTGAAATTTACCTGACGCGAAATGTGCAGTTTATGAGATTTTTCGTGCGAAGCGAAATTTTCAGTTTTTTATTTTTTTTCTGGTCCATCTTCAGATTATTTCTGGTTTTTTCAGGTACTTACAGATCCTTTCAGATTCTGAGAGATCCCTTCAGATTCTGAGAGATCCCTTCAGATTCTTACAGATCCTTTCAGGTTCTGAAAGATCCTCTCAGGTTCTGACAGATTCCTTCAGGTTTTGACAGATTCCTTCAGGTTCTGAGAGATCCCTTGAGGTTCTGAGGGATCCCTTCAGGTTCTGAGGGATCCCTTCAGGTTCTGAGAGATCCCTTCAGGTTCTCAGAGATCTCTTCAGGTACTGAGAGATCCCTTCAGATACTGAGAGATCTCTTCAGGTTCTGAGAGATCCCTTCAGGTTCTGAGAGATTCTTTCAGATTCTGAGAGATCCCTTCAGGTTCTGGGAGATCCCTTCAGGTTCGGAGAGATCCCTTCAGGATCTGACAGATCCCATCGGGTTCCCAGAGATCCCTTCAGGTTCTGAGAGATCCCTTCAGATACTGAGATTCCTTCAGGTTCTGAGAGATTCTTTCAGATTCTGAAAGATCCCTTCAGGTTCTGAGAGATCGCTTCAGGTTTTGAGAGATCCCTTCAGGTTCTGAGATCCCTTCAGGTTCTGAGATCTCTTCAGGTTCTGAGATCCCTTCAGGTTCTGAGGGATCCCTTCAGGTTCTGAGGGACCCCTTCAGGTTCTAAGAGATCCATTCAGGTTCTGAGAGATCCCTTCAGGTTCTCAGATGCCCCTTCAGGTACTGAGAGATCCCTTCATGTACTGAGAGATCCCTTCATGTACTGAGAGATCCCTTCAGGTTCTCAGAGATCCCTTCAGGTTCTCAGATATCCCTTCAGGTTCTCAGAGATCCCTTCAGGTTCTCAGAGATCCCTTCAGATTCTCAGAGATTCCTTCAGGTTCTCAGAGATCCCTTCAGGTTCTCTGAGATCCTTTCAAGTTCTCAGAGATCCCTTCAGGTTCTCAGAGATCCCTTCAGGTTCTCAGAGATCTCTTCAGGTTCTCAGAGATCCCTTCAGGTTCTCAGAGATCCCTTCAGGTTCTGAGAGATCCTTTCAGGTTCTGAGAGATCCCTTCAGGTTCTGAAAGATCCTTTCAGGTTCTGACAGATCCCTTCAGGTTTTTACAGATCCCTTCAGGTTCTTACAGATCCTTTCAGGTTCTTACAGATCCTTTCAGGTTCTTACAGATCCTTTCAGGTTCTTACAGATCCTTTCAGGTTCTTATATATCCTTTCAGGTTCTTACAGATCCTCTGAGTTTTTGACAGGTCTTTTCAGGGGTTTATAGATCCTTACTGGTTCTTACAAGTTGGTTTGATTTTTTTTCTTTCTAAAAGGATCTGGGAGACGAAATGCCTACAGAACGATTATTTCCTATAGTATGTTATTTCAGATTCTTTGAAATTTGTTCAAGGTCCTATAAGGTGGGTTCTTTCTTATAATTGGGTTCATATAGTTTTTTAAGATTCAGTTAGGTTGGATAGTTTCTTCTTAATCTTACATTTAAAAAAACAGCCATCTCATTTTTTAAATGTTAAGAACTACCATAACGGTTACGTTCTGTCCATAAGCGAACATTTCGACTGGTGATTGAGTGTACAGATATCCAAATGTTAAAACTGTGATAAAGAACATCATACTTTTATACGCTGATGCTAGAAAGAGAAGAAAAAAAAAGATTACAAACAGTGTCAGTACGATGTACAAGAGCAATAGAGTTGAGAAGCGGAGGCGCCGGCACACGCTCGAGCGAAATGATCCTAGAAAGTAAGGTCAAGAGAAGAGACGAGAAGCGAGACGTCTCCGACGATCGTGAGTCGCTCGGGCTATACACGTACACATTTTTATATCGATAAAGAGTTGTAACGATTACCAAGAATACAAGCGCATTGTATGCGGTTTGAATCGCAATCTCTTCAGTTTGTAAGACGCGCGGAGCAATGTCGCGAAAATTCCACTAATTGAATCCCCTTCGCTGTGCAAATCGTCACCAACACGTCAAAGTTCATGGTTAAATTGCAGCACGTCGAAGCATTAAATATTATTTGTCGATAAACTTGAATTTCCGCAACACTATCATCTGGCTTTAGTATAAGTGCACACAATAATCCACAAGCAATTGACGCACATAGAAATTGTTGTGCCAATATGAATTTATTATCGAGCAATGGAGAATCATTGAGTTTCAAGTTAAATAGGCGTCTTCGCGAGAAAAAATGAAGAATTATGGTGTTTGACTTGCCAAGCAAAATATTCAGCCTTGTGTCATCGCATCAGCATAGTCAATAACGGTAATGATCAAACGTGGCTGACGATGCAACGATTACTATGTCACGCAACTAGCTTACTAATGCAAATAAGGAATCGAAGGTTCGTTCATGCTTGTCCAACTTTCGAGGCCGCTTTATTAGGATGACGAATACTGTTGGAAAATTTGTCAAAGCCTAAGACGTTTGTCATGCATAAAGACTTCAAAGCGACGAATTTTTTTTAGAACCTAAAAAAAAGTTTTATTTAACACGGAAAATAAACTAGACAACAAGAAAATTTAAAAAAAAGCAATTAATTTCAGGTCTCAGTTTTACACTTGATCGGTTCTACGTATTTCAGTTTTTAACACAATATGTTCTACATGTTTCAGTTCTACACATAATCGGTTCTACCGAAATTTGTAGGATTATCGATGTGTAGGATTGACATTTGTAGGACTATCGATGTGTAGGATTGACATTTGTACGACTATCTATGTGTAGAATTGACATTTGTAGGACGATAGATGTGTAGGATTGACATTTGTAGGACTATCGATGTGTAGAATTGACATTTGTAGGACTATCTATGTGTAGGATAGGCATTTGTAGGACTATTTATGTGTAAGATTGACATTTGTAGGACTATCTATGTGTATGATTGAAATTTATAAGACTATCTACACGTAGGATTGAAATTTATAGGACTATCTATGTATTGGATTGAAATTTATAGGACTATATGTATTGGAATGAAATTTGCAAACCTATCTGTGTGTAGGATTGAAATTTGCAAAACTATCTGCGTGTGGGATTGAAATTTGTAGGACTATCTATGTGCAGGATTGAAATATTGTAGGACTATCTATGTGTAGGATTGAAATTTGTAGGACTATATGTGTAGGATTGAAATTTGTAGGACTATCTATGTGTAGGATTGAAATTTGTAGGACTATCTATGTGTAGGATTGTAATTTATAGGACTATCTATGTGTAGGATTGAAATTTATAGGACTATCTATGTGTAGGATTGAAATTTGTAGGACTATATGTGTGTAGGTTTGAAATTTGTAGGACTATCTATGTGTAGGATTGAAATTTGCAGGACTATCTGTATGATTGAATTTGTAGAAAATACGATTTTTTGTGCAGGGCATGTTGTGTAGAATTAAAACGAG
Organism: Ephialtes manifestator; assembly: GCA_963970395.1. Classification (NCBI taxonomy): domain Eukaryota; kingdom Metazoa; phylum Arthropoda; class Insecta; order Hymenoptera; family Ichneumonidae; genus Ephialtes; species Ephialtes manifestator. The sequence goes on along the minus strand of OZ019968.1, from coordinate 5,624,813 downwards.
TAAACAGGTTGAACTTCCAAAAAAAAAGGCAGTTTTCGTTAAGATAGCACTGCATTAATAATAAAGAGTGTAGCGAGAAGATTGTATGTTGTAAAGAGACTATTTGAGTCCCATTCAATCAGAATTAAATTTTTTTTCTTCTTCATTGCGCAAATCTCATCTTACGTACACCGTATAAAAACGATTTATCGCGCAAGGGGAGGAGCTGATAGAGGGTAATACACGAGAATACGTGAATTCGGGTCACGCGACCTCATCCCGGTAAGTCAAAGTCCAGCGCACGCAGTAGGCAGGTGCAACAACTCTTGACTGGCTGACTGGCTGGCTGGCTGGGTTACCGTAAGAGTTGGGTCAACGCACTCGTCCTGACCTCGCTTCCACGCGATGTATACTAGTATATAAACTCGTACAGTACACGCGCCTTATATATATATACGCGTTTTCTGTGTCTTTTTCCTTCGGTGCCCGGACAAGAGCCTCCGGAGTTTCCAGCTACAAGAGATCCCACGGAAAAAAAATGTGTTGGTAGACCTTACCCGTGTTCCTCACGTTAATTTAACACTCGAGTGACCACGAGTCTCGAAGGAACCGGAAGTCTGATACAATATTGGAGCAAAGCAGTTATATATCAACTGTTACACTTTACTACATGACCTAAAAAAAAGTTTGGCAAAAACTACACCGTCTGCTGTAAATATTAAACCGTTTAAACAACATTTCAAACATTTGAGAGATTTGTGTCTGCAAAAAGTTAGTCACGACTGTTTTTTGCAATGGTACATTCTCTTTTTCGACTTATAATTGTGAGCCACCGTTAATAGGGTAGAGTTATTATGAAATAGAGTTGTATTATGGTAGCGTTTAAGCGAAGTTCAGGTAGATTGTATATTTGTAGAGTTCTATCGCGATGGAATTATAAGATGGTCTGGGGTCATGTAGAGTCTGAGCTGCTGTTAAAATGGGTAGAATTGAAATGTGATAGACTTCGAGGGAAGTATTGAATTGTAGTAGTTGGATAGCGGTAGAGTTAAAACCTGCTGTTTGATCTGGTAGAGTCGTGACCTATTATCAAATCCGGTAGCGTTGTCATCTGATGTTTTGACAGAGGATTATATTCCGGTAGAGTTCGGATAGACAATCGTATTTGGATAGAATTTTGGCAGAAGATCGTATTCCGGTAGAGTTTAGACAAAAGATTGTACTCGAGCAGAGTTTTAGCAGAAGGTTGTACTCGAGTAGATTTTTAGCAGAAGATTGTACTCGGGTAGACTTTTAGCAGAAGATTGTACTCGGGTAGAGTTTTAGCAGAAAATTGTACTCGGGTAGAGTTTTAGCAGAAAATTGTATTCTGCTAGAGTTTGGATAAAAAATTACACTCAGGTAGATTTTTAGTAGGTGGTTGTACTTGGGTAGAGTTTTAGCAGAAGATTGTATTCGGGTAGAGTTTTTGCAGAATATTATATTCCACGTAGAGTTTGGATGAAATATTTTACTCCCGTAGATTTTTAGCAGGAGGTTGTACTTGGGTAGAGTTTTTACAGAATATTATATTTCGGTAGAGTTTGGATGAAAGATTCTACTCGAGCACAGTTTTTGCAGAATATTGTATTCCGGTAGAGTTTGTATGAAAGATTCTACTCGGGTAGAGTTTAACAGAAAATTGTATTCTGGTAGAGTTTGGATAGAAGGTTCTATTCAGGTAGAGTTCAACATAAAAATTGTATTCTGGTAGAATTTGGATGTAATATTATACTCTGGTAGAGTTTTAGCAGAAAATTGTATTCTGGTAGAGTTTGGATGAAAGATTTTACTCCCGTAGATTTTTAGCAGGAGGTTGTGTTTGGGTAGAGTTTTAGCAGAAGATTGTACTCGGGTAGAGTTTTTGCAAAATATTATATTCCGGTAGAGTTTGGATGAAAGATTCTACTCGGGTAGACTTTTTGCAGAATATTGTATTCCGGTAGAGTTTGTATGAAAGATTCTACTCGGGTTGAGTTTAACAGAAAATTGCATTCGAGTAGAGTTTGGACGAAAGATTCCATTTAAGTAGAGTTTATCATAAAAATTGTATTCTGGTTGTTTGGATGAAAGTTTCTACTCGGGTAGAGTTTTTGCAGAATATTGTATTCCAGTAGAGTTTGTATGAAAGATTCTACTCGGGTAGAGTTTAACAGAAAATTGTATTCTAGTAGAGTTTGGACGAAAGATTCTATTTAAGTAGAGTTTAACATAAAAATGGTATTCTGGTTATTTGGGTGAAAGATTCTACTCGGGTAGAGTTTTTTTTGCAGAATATTGTATTCTGGTAGAGTTTGGATGAAAGCTTACGCTCGTGTAGATTTTTAGCAAATGATTGTATTTTGATAAAGCTTGAACGGAAAATTGTATTGTGGTGAAATGATGATTTGGTAAAGTGACTCTACCATCCGTGTGCCAGTGGCAGTTGAATAAAATGCGGCTGGGGTCCCGCCCAGCGAACCGAGAAGGCGATTAAAGCCATTCACAGGACGAAGGCGTTCTTCCTAGCCTCATGCCGGTATTATGAGACCACCGAGTCTCCACCTGTTAGCCCGTGTTTCCGTTCTCCAATCTGACGAACGTAGCCACTAATGCCGGTGCTCCGCTTTCCTTCGAGATGTTCGCGAATCACACATCAACGACTCACGGAGGCACAAACAGGTAACGTGAGCTATAACCACGTATACTGTACAATCTATATATATATATGTAGCCGCTGGTTTATGCGGTCCAGCAAAAGGAACGAATTACGGCTGCAGTTGACCCAATTCAGTGGGACAACAAGCACAGAGCTCTTTACAGTCGAATGATGACTGTATACCACACAATCTGTACCTGCTCGTTTATCTCCAGACGTTAAAAAATCATCTGACGTTATGGGAACCAATGTCTTCTTCTCTATGCATTACAAAAACGAAATGATGGCGCGCAAATGCTATGAAGTAAGACACTGACAATTCAAGTTGCGTTTCGTTTCTTTTTTTTTCATTCCCAGACATCGTGAGAGCTCGAAGCCAAAGTGGACACAAAAGACGAGGCGTGTTCGTGAAACGATTGGTGAACTCTAGGCTGGTTCCTCAATGTGGACAGACATTTAAGATCCGACGAGTCACGCTTTAATAATCGTTATTTCGACCGCGGGGATTTTATTTGGGGCCAGAGGGGCACACAGAGAAACGAGAGAACGAGAGAGACAGAGAGAAAGTATTGAGTCGTAATGCTGCCAGTTTTGCTCGCAGGCCTCAGAGTCTGTGAGCACTTATATCGGGATCCCTCGAGTGGTTTTTGGATGCTGAAGAAGTTTTCTTCAAGCAGGGTCTTCCGTCTAATAGACTAAATATAAATGGGGCTTGGCCTTGGAAATTATAAAGAGCATGTATTAATTAATATTATGGTGAACCGCCGTTGGATGTTGAATTTATTTTTGGTCGAATCTTATTAAAGTGAATTATGATCGGTTAACATGAAATGTAATGATTTCAGTTCTACACATAGCCGATTCTACATATTTCAGTTCTACACATAATTGATTGTACATATTTCAGTTCTACACATAATCGATTCTACATATTTCAATTCTACACATAATCGGTTATATATACTTCAGTTCTACACATTTCAGTTCTACACATAATCACTTGTACATATTTCCGTTTTACACATAATTGAGACTACATATTTCAGTTCTACACATAATCGGTTCTACGTATTTCAGTTCTACACATAATCGATTGTACATATTTCAGTCCTACACACAATTGGGCCTACATATTTCAATCCTACACATAATCGGTTCTACATGTTTCAGTTTTACACATAATCGGTTCTACATATTTCAGTTCTACACATAATCGGTTCTACATATTTCAGTTCTACACATAATCGGTTCTACATATTTCAGTTCTACACATAATCGGTTCTACACATTTCAGTTCTACACATAATCGGCTCTACATATGTCAATCCTACACATAATCGGTCCTACATATTTCAGTTCTACACATAATCGGTTCTACTTTTTCAGTTCTACGCATAATCGACTACATATTTCAGTCCTACACATAATCAGTCCTACATATTTCAGTCCTACACATAATCGGTCCTACATATTTCAGTTCTACACATAATCGGTTCTACATTTTTCAGTTCTACACATAATCTGATTATGGCTGATGAAAAAGTTTTCTTCAAACAGAAACTTTCGTCTAATGGATTAAATATAAATGGAGATTGGTCTTGAAAATGACTGCACCGAATACAGGAATTATTTTCCTCACATTTGTACATAAAAATTATTACAATGAAATTTTTTTTAACTAGTCCATAAAATGATGCATTTGGGATTAGAATATTTTACAGTTACAACAGTAGTTTCGAAACATTACACACAGGCATACATTTAAGGAATGAGTCTTCCGTTACGATTTGTAGCACTCCGTACATGACTTCTGTACCGGATATAGTACCAAGAACGATTCCTAGAAAATATTATAATCTCGATATCGCGATACACGATAGGGCTACGGACGGTCATTTATTTTTCAAAGTGGAGCACACTAATGAGTAGATACGTGCCTGCTGTTTATTTACCTTGTAAAATGTAAATTTAACTGAAACTCAGTAATTTTGCTGGTGTACACAGTAATTTTAATACCCATTTGATTTTTCTGATGTTGGAAGAGAAATCCCTGGTGTTGAGAGTAAAATTACGGTTCACACAAGAAAATATACTCCAGCAACGCCCACTTTACCGTAATGAAAATAATTGTTACTTGCGCAAAATTAGTATTAACCAATAGTACAAAATTATGAGCAATAATTTTTCTCCGTCAACACGCATATCCATCGGTTATACGATGTGACAAGTATGAATCACACTGCAAAACAGTTATTTTTAACAACACTTTTGTGGTATAAATCAGCAACGATCGATCAACTTGAATAAAGACGGTGACATTTTTTAATCATTTTTATGAGTTATATATCAGATCTATCAGGTAAAAATTCTATAAGGCAACATCTCTACCAGATAAAAACTCTACCGTGTAAAAACTTGCCGAAGTAAAAACACTACCATGTCAAAACTCTGCCACGTACAAATTCTACCAAAAAAAAACACTACCATATCAAAACTCGACCATGTACAGATTCTACCAAGTAAAAACACTACCATGTCAAAACTCAACCATGTACAAATTCTATCAAGTAAAATCTCTACTTGGTATAAACTCTACCTGGTATCAATTCAACCTTCTATAAACTCTACCTGGTACAAACTCTACCTGGTATAAACTCTACCTGTTACAAACTCTACCTGGTATAAACTCTACCTGTTACAAACTCTACCTGGTATAAACTCTACCTGTTACAAACTCTACCTGGTATAAACTCTACCTGGTATAAACTCTACCTGGTATAAACTCTACCTGGTATAAACTCTACCTGGTATAAACTCTACCTGGTATAAACTCTACCTGGTATAAACTCTACCTGGTATAAACTCTACCTGGTATAAACTCTACCTAGTATAAACTCTACCTGGTACAAACTCTGCTTGGTAGAAACTCTACCTAGTATAAACTCTACCTGGTATAAACTCTACATAGTATAAATTTTATCTGGCATAAAGTCTACCTGACATAAACTCTACCTGGTATAAACCCTACCTGGTATAAACTCTACCTGGTATAAATCCCACATAGTATCAATTCTACCTAGTAAGAACTCACCATGTATTATTATCTCCACTGAGTAAAAACTCTACTACATAATAACTCTATCAAGTAATCTTCTTTAGGTCCTCGACCAGATACAACTGTATGAATATCACGGATCGCTCAATGGAAAAAAAATATCAAATCCGTTTGTTCCAATATTTGTATACCAATATTTGTCATACAAATATTGAAAAAATCTTTTGTTTATTTTCAACGTGCCTTTGAGAGTTTCTTGCATTTATGTCGACGAGAATTTATGCGCATTTCGCGAATTTGCCAAAGAGAAATTTTTCAGTCGTGTTATATTACTCGTGCATCTATATGAGCTCTCGTTATAGACAAGAGTTGGACCGCCTAGGACATTCTGCCTCCGAGTTAGAGAGTGCGTACCTGTGGTGTGGTGGGGGGGGGTGCGGTTGTACCTGTGGTGAAGCTACTTCGAGGGCGAGATAACGCACCGACGGAGTACAGACGCTGCACACAGTGGTTGCAGAGCACGTCGGACAGATAAGGTTGCGACGATAAGCTCCGGCGACCGGTATCACGTCGCGCGTCGTCACCCGATTAAAACTTATGCTCCAACACACCGCGGAACGAGTACTCGTAAGAATAAGATAGAAACAAGTCTGTGAACTAATCCTACGTGCGCATGCATATGCTCCTTCCGCATATTATAATCCGGCGCATATATACCTACTGTAATAATCCTTGTACTGCGCTGTAAGTTCATACCACTAAGAACTGTTTGCTGATATAGCGAGAGGTTCGCCAATCAATTATCTAGCGAAAATCTAGAACGGTACATATGTGTATAATGTTTATTGTGTATAGGTGGATATTATATATGTATATATAAACAGTACAAGTGGAATCTTGTGCCGCTAACATATACAACGTTCACACATGATTTCAGGTAGACTGAATACGCCGACAAGAAAACATCGGCGCCGCCAAGGATTCCCTTCTAATGCTATTTCTGCGCGATCTCTGCTCGTATCGTTCGCTTGCTCATGACTCACTCCATATCTCAGATACTTTTTTTTTCTTTTTTTTTTCACTTAGGTGGAACACTGTATATCTTGTGTTATGCTGTATCCGACTCTACACACAGATAGTCGCGAAGTGTTTGAGTATATTGGAATCGCGTCGGCGCCACAATATCGGAAGATTTGTTTTATTTTTTAGTCGATAGAGTTTCTGATAAATCGATCAATAACAACCGATTTTTATCAAAATGATAGACTGTATGACAGGACTTTTTATTTATCAGCTCTCGTAAAAATATGTTGCCTTTGTTGATAGGAGAAATTTCTTTTAATTGAAAAAAAATAAACGCCTTTGTCTTTCATAAATTTATTTACGTTAATTCTATTTCAAGAAAAAAAATGTACCACAATTCAAAGTAACGAAAGTATAACTCTACCACGAGACATCTACAGACTGTACGGCTCTGCTGATGATGATCAAGGGGAAAGTTGTGTCGTAATAGAATTATGAAGTTATAGCGTTGTATCATAGTAGATTTTTAACGTGTTTCTTGAAACTATGTCGTGGTAGAGATGATGTTCAACCGACAAACTAATAGTAGAGTCATATACGGATCGAACATTTTTACCACATGATTCCGACCCTCTGCAATATTATTCAAAATTCACCATATAACTCATAAAACTCTACCATATATAGTAGAGTTAGGTAGAGTCCACATATGGTGGACTCATATAACTCTACTATATAAGTTATATGGTAGAGTTATATAGTAGAGTTAGGTAGAGTCCTCACATGTTGGACTCATAATTAGTTATATTGTAGGGTTATATGGTAGAGTTATATGGCAGAGTTATATGGTAGAGTTATATGCTAGAGTTATATGCTAGAGTTATATGCTAGAGTTATATGCTAGAGTTATATGGTAGAGTTATATGGTAGAGTTGTATGGTAGAGTTATATGGTAGAGTTATATGGTAGAGTTATATGGTACAGTTATATGATAGAGTTATATGGTAGAGTTATATGGTCGAGTTATATGGTAGAGTTAAATGGTAGTCATATGGTAGAGTTATATGATAGAGTTATATGGTAGTCATATGGTAGGGTTATATGATAGAGTTATATGGGAGACTTATATGGTAGAGTTACATGGTAAGTTATATGGTAGAGTGATATGGTAGAGTTATGTAGTAGAGTTATATGGTAGGGTTATATGGTAGGGTCATATGGTAGAGTTATATAGTAGAGTTATGAGTCCAACATGTGAGGACTCTACCTAACTCTACTATATAACTCTACCATATGACCCTACCATATAACTTACCATGTAACTCTACCATATAAGTCTCCCATATAACTCTATCATATAACCCTACCATATGACTACCATATAACTCTATCATATAACTCTACCATATGACTACCATTTAACTCTACCATATAACTCGACCATATAACTCTACCATATAACTCTATCATATAACTCTACCATATAACTCTACCGTATAACTCTACCATATAACTCTACCATATAACTCTACCATATGACTCTACCATATAACTCTACCATATGATTCTACCATATAACTCCACCATGTAATTCTATAGCAAGAATAGAACGAACCAGTAATATTCAGAATTTTTTATCTGGTAGAGTTTAGGCAACAATTTAGTTTTCGGTAGAGTTGTAATCAGGTGTAGTTATAACATGGTTGGTATGTAAATGCGTCGCTATTTGAAATGTAGAAATAAATCATGAAAATTTCACTAGTTTATTTATTTAAAAAAAATTTTATTGAGAAACAGCTGCAGTTTCATTTGGCAATAAAGGGAATGTGATATTATTTTTTCGAAAAATTGGATGCCCGTTGGTACGATGAGAACCAGGAAAATGAGCCTTTGCGAATTGAGGATCACAAGAATGGTATGTGACGGCGCCTAACGCGGAAATCTTCTCGTCTCGTCGTCGTGTATAGGTACTTTAGTGTAACCGTGATCACGAACTTCAGCACGTTCGCCTGGATCCTTACGAGGTGTACGAATCTCTATATATCTACAGCGCTGAGAGTTCCCATCAGGTAGAGAACTGCTCCCAACCGTGTGGAAGCTCTATGCCAAGAGGAAAGGGGCGCGAGACAAGACCAGCCCTATCTATGAATCGTGACGTCTCGGTTGGTACTTACGACTCGCCAGGTTCAATCGTACAACAGTATCTATAGTATAGGTGTCTTACCTACATGTGTTATACCTTACCTATGGATGAACCCATGTACCTCTAGTATATATGGAATTCTGTGTCAATTTAACTAATTTTTAACCCCTTTAGTGAATTCCCATAATTAAGCAGATTTTAACATTTTAAAAATCGATTATCGAAAATGAGACAAGTGAAAAAAAAATTATTGAATGTATTTATAATTAAACTTTTATTTTTTAAATGAGGAAATTATTTTTATCCAGAAATTGCAGGATATCGTTAATGAGCAAACATTTCTGTGAGTCGTTAAAATTTTTATTTAATCTAAGATGCTTAAGCAAAATAAGATACATTTAAGTACAATTAAAAAATTTACAGAACGTACAGTAATGTTTGTGGATTCCATTTAAAAAATCGACAGTATACGAATCAAATATTTAATCGATAAAAAAATGTAGACCTTATTAATAAATAATTATTTTTTATCTGCATAAATATTCGAGATCAACAATACCAACTTTATTGTAAATTTAACACACATCTTTACAAATATATTAGTTTTCAAGCAGTGTTACAGATGATAAACAAAAAATAAAAATAAATATCTCTAGCAAAATTATTATTTTTCTCAATTAAATTAAATAAATAATAAAAATTTATTAAACAACATTTTATTGCTTTCTATTTTCCTCGTATAATTTCTCCGGTCGTAAATATAAATATTGAGACAAATGTAACAGCTAAATTATTGAGATAAAAAAACCTGAAGAACATCACAGGAAGTAATTTCAAGAAGTACTAAAATCTGGCCATTTATCGTGACTATTGCAGGGAGCCAAAAAAAAATAGTGGCTGAATTGACAGAGAATACCTCGTATACCGTAAACGTGCGATGCTTTAACGGTTCCCGCGAGCAACGAATCCTCGTTTTTCTACCGCAATAACGTACGAAGAAAACGCGAGTGTGTGTAAGTGCTTATAAAAGCGATACACCGTTCTCGAGTCGCTTTCACAACCGCATCCGTTCGTTATCGGGGCTCGTAAGTCGAGCACGATTAAAATTGACGGGCGCCACGTGAAAGTCCGAGAGATAAACGTCCGAAGAGCGCGTGCAACACACCATAATAAATACCATATATATATATATATATGTATATTCATAAATGCTGTGTTCGATTCGTTGGATCTTTGATGCCACTAATATTATATATACCTGCCGTTGTGTCGTCTTTGTCGTCTTGGAAGTCATGGACGACGACCATAAACCGGAAGTTCGACGAACGGGAAGCTACTTCCTGTTCCCTCTTTTTCTTTTTTTTTATTTCCACCTTTCTTTGCCTGCATTTTATATTTTTAATTAGATGATTTAATTTGCGTAAATTACTAACGCTGCCTTATAAATACAATAGAACTTTTAGATTTAGGTATTTTTAAAACGATTGTTTTACGAGAAAATTAATTTATTATGAAAATTAAATAGTGGTGCAATTGTGCGCAGGATATTTTTTAATTTGTTAAAAAAATAACACTGCGCAAGCACAATAAGTGAATTTTTTGAATCGGTATTCAGCGGTGCAAATGTTTTTGGTATTTTGCCATACGATTTTCTTTGTAGAAAAATTCTGTCTTGTTTGAATATAGACATTTTCGTTTGAATATCTTTCAGTGGTTTTAAAGAAATTTAGTAAAGAAATAACGGCGAAAAAAAAATTTACTGTTCAAGGAAAAATTGACTGTAAAATTTACTACGTAAGAAAAAATTGACTGTAAAGTTACTGCACGACAAAGGATTAACTATGCATGGAAAAATTTATTGCAAATTTACTGTGCAAGGAAAATTTAACTGTTAAAATTATGGAGTAGAGAAAAATGTACTGTTAAAATTACTGAGCAAGGAAGAATTTGCTGTCAAAGTTACAGAGCAAGGAAAAATTTATACGTGATCGGTAGTCGAAGTCTCCTAGATAAAGTGGTACGCATTAATATGCGTGAATAAATATATTGGTTGGCTCCGATGAACGAACGATTGTTCGTATAAAACCATCTGCAGCTCAAAGGTCAATGAGAATTGACATGTTTAAATAGATGATCACTCGATATTCGTCATTTGCTTCAGAGGTTCTGCGTGCATGTGGTCGTCTTTCTTATAACGTCGTAGTGACATAGTCGCAGCTTGAGCTGTTCAACCCACGCGAGTGAGTGCCGTGCTGAGTTGGAATGAATCTGGCCGAGACTACTCGGCGCGGCTGAGCAACTTGCCTTCTCAATATAATATGCACTATACACATTGACAACACACATAATATACTCTTGCTTGTGGTATGTGTACCTATGCACTTTGTAAATGAATGGCACGACTGAATTTCGCACTGTGCGTACGCGAGTGAAGAGAGTAATTGGGCAACAAAAAAATGTGCAATGCGCATCTGCCATATTCTCCGTCAGTTCAGCCACTTTTTTATTATGTTTCTGTTTCTCCCATTCGGATACTTTCTATTTTGCTTATAATTTTTAATAGTCTTCAGTGACGTGTGAAGATCTAATATAAACAATGTCAGAGTGAACACAACTTTTGAAATTTGTGTGAATGTTTGTGTGTATGTTTGTGTGAATGTTTGCGCGTATATTTGCGTGTATGTTTGTGTGAATGTTTGTGTGAATGTTTGTGTGAATGTTTGTGTGAATGTTTGTGTGAATGTTTGTGTGAATGTTTGTGTGAATGTTTGTGTGAATGTTTGTGTGAATGTTTGTGTGAATGTTTGTGTGAATGTTTGTGTGAATGTTTGTGTGAATGTTTGTGTGAATGTTTGTGTGAATGTTTGTGGGAATGTTTGTGGGAATGTTTGTGGGAATGTTTGTGTGAATGTTTGTGTGAATGTTTGTGTGAATGTTTGTGTGAATGTTTGTGTGAATGTTTGTGTGAATGTTTGTGTGAATGTTTGTGTGAATGTTTGTGTGAATGTTTGTGTGAATGTTTGTGTGAATGTTTGTGTGAATGTTTGTGTGAATGTTTGTGTGAATGTTTGTGTGAATGTTTGTGTGAATGTTTGTGTGAATGTTTGTGTGAATGTTTGTGTGAATGTTTGTGGGAATGTTTGTGTGAATGTTTGTGTGAATGTTTGTGGGAATGTTTGTGGGAATGTTTGTGGGAATGTTTGTGGGAATGTTTGTGTGAATGTTTGTGTGGATGTTTGTGTGAATGTTTGTGTGAATGTTTGTGTGAATGTTTGTGTGAATGTTTGTGTGAATGTTTTGTGAATGTTTGTGTGAATGTTTGTGTGAATGTTTGTGTGAATGTTTGTGTGAATGTTTGCGTGAATGTTTGCGTGTATGTTTGTGTGTATGCTTGTGTGTATGTTTGTGTGAATGTTTGTGTGAATGTTTGTGTGAATGTTTGTGTGAATGTTTGTGTGAATGTTTGTGTGAATGTTTGTGTGAATGTTTGTGTGAATGTTTGTGTGAGTGTTTGTGTGAGTGTTTGTGTGAATGTTTGTGTGAATGTTTGTGTGAATGTTTGTGTGAATGTTTGTGTGAATGTTTGTGTGAATGTTTGTGTGAATGTTTGTGTGAATGTTTGTGTGAATGTTTGTGTGAATGTTTGTGTGAATGTTTGTGTGAATGTTTGTGTGAATGTTTGTGTGAATGTTTGTGTGAATGTTTGTGTGAATGTTTGTGTGAATGTTTGTGTGAATGTTTGTGTGAATGTTTGTGTGAATGTTTGTGTGAATGTTTGTGTGAATGTTTGTGTGAATGTTTGTGTGAATGTTTGTGTGAATGTTTGTGTGAATGTTTGTGTGAATGTTTGTGTGAATGTTTGTGTGAATGTTTGTGTGAATGTTTGTGTGAATGTTTGTGTGAATGTTTGTGTGAATGTTTGTGTGAATGTTTGTGTGAATGTTTGTGTGAATGTTTGTGTGAATGTTTGTGTGAATGTTTATGTGAATGTTTGTGTGAATGTTTGTGTGAATGTTTGTGTGAATGTTTGTATGAATGTTTGTGTGAATGTTTGTGTGAATGTTTGTGTGAATGTTTGTGTGAATGTTTGTGTGAATGTTTGTGTGAATGTTTGTGTGAATGTTTGTGTGAATGTTTGTGTGAATGTTTGTGTGAGTGTTTGTGTGAATGTTTGTGTGAATGTTTGTGTGAATGTTTGTGTGAATGTTTGTGTGAATGTTTGTGTGAATGTTTGTGTGAATGTTTGTGTGAATGTTTGTGTGAATGTTTGTGTGAATGTTTGTGTGAATGTTTGTGTGAATGTTTGTGTGAATGTTTGTGTGAATGTTTGTGTGAATGTTTGTGTGAATGTTTGTGTGAATGTTTGTGTGAATGTTTGTGTGAATGTTTGTGTGAATGTTTGTGTGAATGTTTGTGTGAATGTTTGTGTGAATGTTTGTGTGAATGTTTGTGTGAATGTTTGTGTGAATGTTTGTGTGAATGTTTGTGTGAATGTTTGTGTGAATGTTTGTGTGAATGTTTGCGTGTATGTTTGTGTGTATGTTTGTGTGTATGTTTGTGTGAATGTTTGTGTGAATGTTTGTGTGAATGTTCGTGTGAATGTTTGTGTGAATGTTTGTGTGAATGTTTTTGTGAATGTTTGTGTGAATGTTTGTGTGAATGTTTGTGTGAATGTTTGTGTGAATGTTTGTGTGAATGTTTGTGTGAATGTTTGTGTGAATGTTTGTGTGAATGTTTGTGTGAATGTTTGTGTGAATGTTTGTGTGAATGTTTGTGTGAATGTTTGTGTGAATGTTTGTGTGAATGTTTGTGTGAATGTTTGTGTGAATGTTTGTATGAATGTTTGTGTGAATGTTTGTGTGAATGTTTGTGTGAATGTTTGTGTGAATGTTTATGTGAATGTTTGTGTGAATGTTTGTGTGAATGTTTGTGTGAATGTTTGTGTGAATGTTTGTGTGAATGTTTGTGTGAATGTTTGTGTGAATGTTTGTGTGAATGTTTGTGTGAATGTTTGTGTGAATGTTTGTGTGAATGTTTGTGTGAATGTTTGTGTGAATGTTTGTGTGAATGTTTGTGTGAATGTTTGTGTGAATGTTTGTGTGAATGTTTGTATGAATGTTTGTGTGAATGTTTGTGTGAATGTTTGTGTGAATGTTTGTGTGAATGTTTGTGTGAATGTTTGTGTGAATGTTTGTGTGAATGTTTGTGTGAATGCTTGTGTGAATGTTTGTGTGAATGTTTGTGTGAGTGTTTGTGTGAATGTTTGTGTGAATGTTTGTGTGAATGTTTGTGTGAATGTTTGTGTGAATGTTTGTGTGAATGTTTGTTTGAATGTTTGTGTGAATGTTTGTGTGAATGTTTGTGTGAATGTTTGTGTGAATGTTTGTGTGAATGTTTGTGTGAATGTTTGTGTGAATGTTTGTGTGAATGTTTGTGTGAATGTTTGTGTGAATGTTCGTGTGAATGTTCGTGTGAATGTTTGTGTGAATGTTTGTGTGAATGTTTGTGTGAATGTTTGTGTGAATGTTTGTGTGAATGTTTGTGTGAATGTTTGTGTGAATGTTTGTGTGAATGTTTGTGTGAATGTTTGTGTGAATGTTTGTGTGAATGTTTGTGTGTATGTTTGTGTGAATGTTTGTGTGAATGTTTGTGTGAATGTTTGTGTGAATGTTTGTGCGAATGTTTGTGCGAATGTTTGTGTGAATGTTTGTGTGAATGTTTGTGCGAATGTTTGTGTGAATGTTTGTGTGAATGTTTGTGTGAATGTTTGTGTGAATGTTTGTGTGAATGTTTGTGTGAATGTTTGTGTGAATGTTTGTGTGAATGTTTGTGTGAATGTTTGTGTGAATATTTGTGTGAATGTTTGTGTGAATGTTTGTGTGAATGTTTGTGTGAATGTTTGTGCGAATGTTTGTGTGAGTGTTTGTAACTGGCTGTATTTAACATATGTCTGAGTAAAAAATGAAAAGTGACTATGCACGTCGTTGTGACTGTTTATGTTCACACTTATATGCTGCGAAGGCGCAAGGCATTTTATGAATGCTGTTTTATGTTTCCGAAAGTATACCATACAACCCATTAAAAAAATTTACCCATAAAACCGATTGGAAGTTAGAGGCGTTCATTTTGCTAAACAATGGACTCTAGACTGGACTAAGTGTACACAAAAAATAAAACTGGTTCATCAATACAACCAAAACTCCACAAATAAAAAATTTAAAAAAAATTCGCGATGAACACCAAAAAACACTCATCAAAATGTTTCACTTTTTGTTTTTGTTCTTCACAAGTGTTATTTTTTATCGGCATGCGAAATTCGATATATTCAATTCTATCACATTTTTGCAGTCATGATTTTCAGGTGATTCGATCCTCTTAATTTTTTTATTCCGACTGTACAATCCACATAAGATGCAGTCTCATGTATGAAAACAGTGTGGTAACCCAGTCAGCTTCACCACGTGGCTCTTGTAAACAGAATGCAGACGATATCGTTCAATTCGATACGGGGATTGACGCTCGAAAATAATCTGAACGTATAGAACCACTTGACACCTGTTTGAGATATACGAGGGGATTGAGTTTATTTCAAGCCTGAACTTTCGATTGAAAACAGATACACACACACACACACATACACATTTATTATTGGCTCTCGTCGGGCCCGTGTACAAATAAAGATTTCTGGCACACAAGAATCTTTTATCGGGGAGAGTTTTGCTTTGACTCCTCTTCGTTAACGACAAGCAATGTGTACACGTAATTACGATGCTGCTGCAAAGCTTCACTTGTTGCTCGGCCGGTTTCTCGTTAATTCAATTCATTAGCCGACAGTGAACTTTCGCTATCTTTCTGTCAGTTCTTCCTGTGTTGAAAATAGTATTATAACGTTTAGCTTATTGCAACACAAAATGCTGACTTCTCCGTGGAATTGAATGGAGATATACGCCAATCGTTTCTTAGCATTGAGAAGTTACAACAAATCACTTTTTCTATTTTTTTTTTTTGCACCTGTCGAACCCGACACTTAATTTAGTAGCAATGCACTCTGTGTTTGTATCCTTATGCTGAGTGCTATGCTTTTAATGGCGTTTTGATGCTTGACCTTTTCTAATACCTGTAATATTGTCTCGCTAATAATATGCATACAGCAGTGAAAGTGAAAAAATTATTCTAACAACTTAATTTTGGTCTTTAGTACGTTTTATCTGTTCTGTTGAATGAGATTATTGTCGGTGATAGTTGAATATGAAAATGAGAAAATACGTAGGAATTATGTGAGGCATTTAAACATTTTTTTAAATACAACTCTTATCGCTATACGAAAAAAAATAATAATTTGAAAAATATATTTTAATTATATTATTTTATTTTTATTAATTTTTTGTGTAAAAGTATATTCTTGAAAATATATATTTTTTACATACTTTTCAGGACATCCATGAGATAAAATTGAAAATATTTCAAATATATACAAGATTACATAAAAATCATATTTATTTATTTATTTGGTTCGTCAATTTTGTAATTTTTAATCACTCAAAAAATCATTTTTACCAATGTTACTCCACAGTAACTTTGATAAAAAGTTACTTCATAGTAACTTTGATAAAAAGTCACTTCACAGTAACTTTGATAAAATGTTACTTCGCAGTAACTTTGATAAAAAGTTACTTCGCAGTAATTTTGATAAAAAGTTACTTCGCAGTAATTTTGATAAAAAGTTACTCCACGGTAACTTTGATAAAAAGTTACTTCATAGTAACTTTGATAAAAAGTCACTTCACAGTAACTTTGATAAAAAGTTACTCCACAGTAACTTTGATAAAAAGTTACTACACAGTAACATTGATAAAAAGTTACTCCACGGTAACATTGATAAAAAGTTACTCCACAGTAACTTTGGTAAAAAGTTACTCCACAGTAACTTTGGTAAAAAGTTACTCCACAGTAACTTTGATAAAAAGTTACTACACAGTAACATTGATAAAAAGTTACTCCACGGTAACATTGATAAAAAGTTACTCCACAGTAACTTTGATAAAAAGTTACTCCACAGTAACTTTGATAAAAAGTTACTCCATGGTAACTTTGATAAAAAGTTAGCCCACAGTTACTTTGATAAAAAGTTACTCCACAGTAACTTTGATATAAAGTTACTTCGCCGTAACTTTGATAAAAAATTATTCCACAGTAACTTCAAAAAGTTAATAAAAAATGTCTTCACATAATATATCAAATTCGCATAATGTTATAGGCGTTTTTGACAAAAAAAAATACTTTGTCATGCTACCGTTTCATTCACCCTAATAAATTGACTCTTAAATGTACGACCAGATGTTACACTTTTTTTTAGTCCGAAAAACTGTCACTACCCGTTGCACCCGGCGGAACAGCAGGCAGAGAGTAATCCACGGAGAAAACGTCTGTGAACGGTCCCACCTGCGTGGGCCTTGGACCCACACAATAACCAGCTACACCCCCGCCGAGTTTACAACTTTTCTCGACGTGCTATTCGGACACTCTTGTCCTTTTTGGGCCCAACACTTCCCAGGCTTTCTATGGTATGCTTTGCTGACCTTCCATTTGACTGTTCGAACTTTGGGTCCCGAAAACTTGAATAGAAGAACACCAACAATTCATATGATGAAGAACGGAATTTTAAAATCAACCCATTAGTTGTGAACTTTCTCTATTTATTTATTTATTTCATATATAATTTAATAATAATTGTTTTTTTCAAATGTCCTTTTTATTAAAAATAAAAATAAAATAGTTATCCATGAATGTTTATTAAAAAATTGCGCGAAATTCAAAGTAATGGAAAATTTATGGACGATTTTTTCTCCATTACTTATTATGAATAATTCTTCAATTTTTAATTTCTTGAAAATTTTCAATGAATTTTTATGACAAAAAGAAATTAAAACGTTTTTTTGGGTTTTCATAAAAATATATTAATGTCTCATCTTTTTCTCTATTTTTTATAGATAATATATTATGGGGCGAAGAAAAATACTTTTTATTGTAAAGTAAAACAATCAATTATTTTTCCATTAAAAATAATTAAAATATGTTCCAAAAATCAAAGCAATAGAGGAAATAATGGGCGATTATTTTTCGCATTGCCAGTAATTCATAATTTTAATATCCATTACTTTCATTTTCATGAAACTTTTAAAACCATTTTTAAACAAAAACGTTTTATTTTATTCTTAGTACAAGTTAATTAACAAAACAACAAAAATGAAATAAAAATGTTAATCCATAAAAACCTCATGAAAAATATCCCGAAAATCCAAGTAATGGATTATTATTACCCATTGGTAATTATCGAAAATCCTACTTATCCATTACTATGATTTTTCGTGAATTTTTTTAATATATTTGTAAAAACACCTTTTATTATTTTCATTTTTTTTCATTGTATTTTCCCACAAACCTACAACGAACCATTTTTTTTTTCATTAAAAATTCACATACTTTCAGACCTATATGGTAATTTTTTTTTTTTTTTTTTTATAAATTTGTAACAACACCTTTTACTGTTCTATTTTTTCTTTTTTTATTGTATATTTCCACAAATCTACAACGAAAAATTCTTTTTTTTTGCATTAAAAATTCACATACTTTCCGGCCAATATAGTAATTTTTTTTTCGAAAATCAATACTGAAATGTTTTTGGATTAAATAAACAAATATGGAGTATATGAATGCACACATATGAGTTAAAAAGTAACGGGATAGTTACAACTTTGCTCAGAAATTGGTTTCCAGTGTTATGGTGATATTCTGTTTACATGCTAATACAGAAGTACCTGTCTCATTTTTACGTGTGTCAGAATTCTTCTTTGTAACATGTACATGCTATTATAGGCAGGTATTTTATATTTTACTGGAAGAGTCGCGTGACGCGACAGACGTTTTGGTATTCGACAGACTCTGGTGACCGGACCCACCGGTTCCGTAGTGTCTGGCCAGACTTCATTCTAGGAACCGTTGTTAGGAGCAGGTTAGACCTTTTTTTTCTCCATACGTACCATGAAAAAAAAATTAATATATCGAGTGACTAATACCAAGAGATCGTATCGTCTACGCTTTTATATACAGAAATACAATATATGTATTTCAAATTTTTAAGTTAGGGCATTCGATATGTCACTTTAAAAAAATATTTAAAAAAAAATTTGCATAGAAAAAATAAAAAAAATAAAATCTGGTGCATTTGAGGGTCTAATCAATCCTACAAAAAATTACGAGCCAAATCAAGGAGGTCGAGGGTCAAACCCAGGTCGAATCGGGATGGAATGCTTCATATAGAGTTTATACAGACTATATATGCCCAATTCCATATGTCGGACTATGTATAATTTTTTTTACTTGGAAAGGTTTTGCAGTCACTATATTAGCAACTGATTTGTTGATGCAACAAAAGTTTTCTCTCCGTGCGCTTAGAGTCGTTTTAAGGTAGTTCTGCCGGTACGCCGGAGTCATAAATCTCAGAGTCTATAAATGACATTAAAAAATAATCATACGCATCATTTTGACTGCCTCAATAATAATTTAAAAAATAATCGAGAATCCTTCGAAATTGTCGTAGTCAAATTAAAACGATTATTTGTAAATAGTTGATATGTTTAGTGCGGATTTGACTTCATTTTTACGATAATTAGGTTAGGAAACGTCATTTGGCCCGGTATCGTGCACTTTGACCTTGGTTCAATTAAACATTATTCCGGAGACTTCACCTTTTTTCATGATGCATCAAGTCCTGAATGGTTTGCGAATCCGTAGTACTTTTTATTTTTTCTCTATCTTTGATCTAAGTATGTCAATTTTCGATTTAAAGATCAATTTTTCCAGCCCTCCCGTGAGCACCGTGTAAAAAGATCGATTTTCAAGTTTTAATTGAACATTCAAATACTCGGTAAAAGCCTTCAAGATTTTGTGCAAGTAAAATTGAATAGCTAAATTACAACATGTCTAAAATTCATGCATATGAGTTTGGATTGCCTTCGCGACAGAACTACCTTAAGACTAGGGGCTAAATAGAAACTTCTTAAGGCTTTATATGTTGGGCAGCCGAATAGAATGTGCATAAAATTTTCCTTTGCATTTAGATTGCACGTTAAACATATTTGCTCTTGATCAATCAGCTATAGGTGACTACCGATTATAAATCGTTTGGCGTACTTAGACGCCTAGATATTTAGCCTGGTGAAGTGGCGCGATTTCCACATTGGAAATGTGTATTTTAGGTGAGCGTGGTTCTATTTTGTGGTTGAAGATGATCAGCTGCGATTTTTGAGGGTTGGGTTTGAGTCTCCATTTGTTGAACCAGGTTATTGTTTTTTGGACAGAATTTTTCAGTGCTAGTGTGCTATTGATTGTATTATCATTGTGGGTGATTAGAACAGTCGTCGGCAAATTGTAAAATGTAGTTGTCTGGGTTAACATGATCTTTGTTAGTTCGGTTGTAATTGTACATGTCGTGGCAATAGATGTTATACAGTAGTGGCGATAATGTTGAACCCTGTGGAACTCCTTGTTCAGGTGTGAATGTATTGGATATTGTTGCTTCTATTTTCACCGCTAGTGATCGAGATTGAAGGAAGTTTTTTGTGATGTGGATTAGATATTGCGGGCAATGTAGTAGGTGGAGTTTAAATAGGAGACCTTTATGCCAGACTCTATCAAAAGCTTTGGTTATATCCAGGAAAAGGGCTGCTGTTTTTTTGTTCGATAGTTTGGCAGCAGCAACATTCGATGTTAGGATGGTAAGTGCGTTGAGAGTTGATTTACCGCCTTTAAAACCGAATTGATAATTGGGAATACTATCTCATATTGCTTGATCTATCCTGTATTTCACAATTCTCTCATATAGTTTTCCTAGAGTAGGTAATAGAGTGATCGGTCTGTAGTTATTCACTAGGCTGTGGTCGTGATTAGGTTTAGGAATTGTGATAATTAAGCCTATTTTCCAAAGCCTAGGAAGTGGTGATTTTTGAGACAGAAGTTAAATATATCTATGATAAACTGGTGAATACTTCGTGGAAGCTTCTTAATTATGGCTATAGGTATATAATCGATCCCTGGTGCTGTGACTTTGCATTGTTTCAAGATTTTGTCAAACTCTCTTTTCGTAATCTTGGTGACTTCTTGATCCTGGGCACATTGCTGGTTGAAATATTCTTCGTACCAGTTGGTCACTTCTCTCAAGTTTTCTTCGTCGTAGAGAGGATCATTACCAAAAGAGTATGTTTTTTCGAATTGCTCTGCGAAGGCTCTGGCTTTTTCATTGCTTTCTGTTAATAACGCGCCGTTGACATTGATATGAGGGGTTGCGCTGTGGTCTTGATTATATTTGGTGAGTCTTGTTATAGTTTGCCAGTAGTTTTTACCTTGTGCTTTTCAGATTTCGTCACATGCGTTTAACCAAGAGTGTATCTTGAATTGAAGTATCATTGCTTGTATATTTTTATTAAATGCGTTGAGCTTAGTTTTGAATAAGTTACAGGGATTATTCCTGTATTCTCTGTCGAGTTGCCGTTTGATTTTTATTTGAAAGAATTTCTGTTTTGATCTTGGAGTATTTTTCGTGATCGCCTTATATTTATATTTATACTAGGATTTTATTGTGGCTCGCGCGCTGTGCGCGCTCGCAATCTCCCCCCAATCCGGGCTTGTGAAAATTTTGAAATTTGAATGTGAAACCCCGTCAGAAACCTCTCGGAACCCCCCCCCTCCCCCGCCCCGTCAGAAACCCCGTCACTCGACCCCCCAGAAGCCCCCCTCACTCGACCCCCCAGAAGCCCCCCTCACCCCGTCGGAAAGCCTACCACTCAGCCCTTCAGAAATCACCTCACCCCGTCAGAAACCCCGTCACTCAACCCCTCAGAACCCCCCCCCCCACCTCTCCGCCAGAAACCCCGTCACTCAAACCCTCAACCCCCCCCCCCCCCCGTCCGTCCGTCAGAAACCCCGTCGCTCAACCACCCCCCTCTCCGCCAGAAACCCCGTCACTCATACCCTCAGAACCCCCCCCCCCCATTCCGTCAGAAACCCCGTCACTCAATCCCTCACAACCCTCCCCCCCCACTCCGTCAGAAACTCCGTCACTTAACCCTCAGGAACCTCCCCACCCTGTCAGAAACCCCTCAGACCCCCCCCCACTAGGTCAGAAACTCCGTCACTCAACCGCTCAGAAACCCCCCACTCCGTTAAAAACCCCGTCACTCAACCCCTCAGAAACCCCCTCCACCCCATCAGAAACCCCCCCACCCTCCTTACGCTGGTTTGAGCTGAATTTTTCTAAGTCCCCTCGATTCTTGACACGGCGGCGACGGCGGCGAGATCTTTTTGTAATATAGAGAGATATATATTTATATTTATATTTATATTTATATTTATATTTATATTTATATTTATATTTATATTTATATTTATATTTATATTTATATTTATATTTATATTTATATTTATATTTATATTTATATTTATATTTATATTTATATTTATATTTATATTTATATTTATATTTATATTTATATTTATATTTATATTTATATTTATATTTATATTTATATTTATATTTATATTTATATTTATATTTATATTTATATTTATATTTATATTTATATTTATATTTATATTTATATTTATATTTATATTTATATTTATATTTATATTTATATTTATATTTATATTAGTTCGAGCATCATTGTCTCGTGATTCATCTTCGTTCTCCTGTCGTATTCCGGAAAAGGCACTTGACTGTCTCACGAGTCGCTTGATCGACAGATTAAATTTGAAAAAAAATGTCAACTCGCGAGGGCTTACGAGAGCTCTCGTGACGAATCGCCACTTTCGATCAGCTTTCACCGACTCGCCGCCAGAAATCGATTTATCGCGGTGGAGGGGGCGGAGGACATGAAGCATATGTACGAATCCTTAAGAGTCTCGCGAGAAACACGAGGTATGCTCTCGTCATCGACGAGAAAGAACCAAACGAGAAGGTACTCGACCGACGTGACCGGCGAACCCAGAGTGAGTCACAATTCTCGAATCGATTTGTCACGTGCCGTATACCAAAACCAACTTGAAATCACGCGCGAACGCTAATTTTTATTTCTTCGTCATAATTGCCTCGAGAGAATTCCGTGAGTTCGATAAATCGTTTTAATGCTTTAGTCACACGATACTTTTGAATGAGGAAGAATTTTTCTTGACATCATAATTAAACAGTCTGGTAAAAAAAGATTTATGTTCAGTATTTTTTTTTTTTTTTTCAATTTTTAAATGTCGGAAGCAGATAAATTTGTCACAAGAAATTTTATAAATGTGGAGAAACATTTTTGTTTTCGATTTTTTTTACTATTACCATTGTAAACAAAATTGATTTGTTTTGATTTTTTTAAATAATAGAAAATTAGTATAATACTATTGGGCATTTTTCCAAAATTATACAGAAAAATATGTCGAAATTATCAAATTCAAACGATGATTTTTAATGTAGTTTTTAATAAATGCATAATTTTTAAAAATAATATTTAAGTCTATAAAATCTTCTCTTTTTTGTAAAAAAATGAGGGTACTAAAATTATTTAAAACGCCTTAATTAAATCACATAAGCTCATAAATTTCCGGCCTAAAATGAATATTTTTGCAGCTTCCGGTATAACAAAAAAAATCACCAATATTGAATTTGTTGAAATATTTTTTTAACAAAAGTGATTTGTTTTAATTTTTTTACATATTAAAAAATTAGTATAATACTATTGAGTATTTTTCCAAAATTATACATAATAATATATGTCGGAATTATCAAATTCAAAACGATGATTTTATTGTAATTTTTAATACGAGCATAATTTTTTTTAAATCACATTTAAGTCTATAAAATCTTCACTTTTTTGTAAAAAATTAAGGGTACTAAAAATATTAAAAACGCCTTAATTCAATCACATAAGCTTATAAATTTCCGGCCTAAAATGAAATTCTGTTGCAGCTTCCGATATAACAAAAAAAAATCACCAATATTGAATTTGTTGAAATATTTTTTAAACAAAAGTGATTTGTTTTGATTTTTTTAAATAATGGAAAATTAGTATAATTCTATTGGGTATTTTTCCAGAATTATACAGAAAAATATATGTCGAAATTATCGAATTCAAAACGATGATTTTATTGTAATTTTTAATACGAGCATAATTTTTTTTAAATCATTTAAGTCTATAAAATCTTCTCTTTTTTGTAAAAAATTAAGGGTACTAAAAATATTAAAAACGCCTTAATTCAATCACATAAGCTTATAAATTTCCGGCCTAAAATGATTTTTTTTGCAGCTTCCGATATAACAAAAAAAAATCACCAATATTGAATTTGTTGAAATATTTTTAAAAAGAGTGATTTGTTTTAATTTTTGTAAGTAGTAAAAAATTAGTATAATGCTTGTCGCAATCTCTGATTGCTAATACTTATTCAAAGTTGCTTTTAAACTTATAAATAAGTAAACTCTTTATTTATTTAAGAAAATGAATGGTTTATTCCGGAGCCTCTTTGACACACGTCCGTTCGCTTCTCCAACGTTAACAACTCTCTCCTTTTTGTTTTTTCTATCAACAACCAATTGCCGTTGCCTTGTCAACGAGCTTATACATAGAGTTCATATTTATTTAAATAATCTTCTTCATGCTATTGGGTATTTTCCAAAATTATACGGAAAATATATGTCGAAATTATCAAATTCAAAACGATGATTTTATTGTAATTTTTAATACGAGCATAATTTTTTTTAAATCACATTTAAGTCTATAAAATCTTCTCTTTTTTGTAAAAAAATAAGGGTACTAAAAATATTAAAAAACGCCTTAATTCAACCACATAAGCTCATAAATTTCCGGCCTAAAATGAAATTTTTTTGCAGCTTCCG
>OZ019968.1:5500929-5599805 GCA_963970395.1 Ephialtes manifestator | reverse complement strand
GATGCAACAAAAGTTTTCTCTCCGTGCGCTTAGAGTCGTTTTAAGACTAGGGGCTAAATAGAAACTTCTTAAGGCTTTATATGTTGGGCAGCCGAATAGAATGTGCATAAAATTTTCCTTTGCATTTAGATTGCACGTTAAACATATTTGCTCTTGATCAATCAGCTATAGGTGACTACCGATTATAAATCGTTTTGCGTACTTAGACGCCTAGATAGTTAGCCTGGTGAAGTGGCGCGATTTCCACATTGGAAATGTGTATTTTAGGTGAGAGTGGTTCTATTTTGTGGTTGAAGATGATCAACTGCGATTTTTGAGGGTTGGGTTTGAGTCTCCATTTGTTGAACCAGGTTATTGTTTTTTGGACAGAATTTTGGAGTGCTAATGTGCTACTTAGACGCCTAGATATTTAGCCTGGTGAAGTGGCGCGATTTCCACATTGGAAATGTGTATTTTAGGTGAGCGTGGTTCTATTTTGTGGTTGAAAATGATCAACTGCGATTTTTGAGGGTTGGGTTTGAGTCTCCATTTGTTGAACCAGGTTATTGTTTTTTGGACAAGAATTTTGAAGTGCTAATGTGCTATTGATTATATTATCATTGTGGGTGATTAGGACAGTGTCGTCGGCAAATTGTAAAATGTAGTTGTCTGGATTAACATGATCTTTGTTAATCAGGCTGTAATTGTACATGTCGTGGCAATAGATGTTATACAGTAGTGGCGATAATGGTGAACCCTGTGGAACTCCTTGTTCAGGTGTGAATGTATTGGATATTGTTGCTTCTATTTTCACCGCTAGTGATCAAGATTGAAGGAAGTTTTTTGTGATGTGGATTAGGCATTGCGGGCATTGTAGTAGGTGGAGTTTAAATAGGAGACCTTTATGCCAGACGCTATCAAAAGCTTTGGCTATATCCAGGAAAAAGGGCTGCTGCTTTTTGTTCGATAGTTTGGCAGCAGCAACATTCGATGTTAGGATGGTAAGTGCGTTGAGAGTTGATTTACCGCCTCTAAAATCGAATTGATAATTGGGAATACTATCTCCTATTGCTTGTTCTGTACTGTATTTTACAATTCTCTCATATAGTTTTCCTAGAGTAGGTAATAGTGTGATCGGTCTGTAGTTATTCACTAGGCTGTGGTCTTGATTAGGTTTAGGAAGTGTGATAATTAAGCCTATTTTCCAAAGCCTAGGAAATTGGTGATTTTTGAGACAGAAGTTGAATATATCTATGGTAAACTGGTGAATACTTCGTGGAAGCTTCTTAATTATGGCTATAGGTATATAATTGATTTTGTCAAACTCTCTTCTCGTAACCTTGGTGACTTCTTGATCCTGGGCACATTGCTGGTTGAAATATTCTTCGTATCAGTTGGTCACTTCTCTCAAGTTTTCTTCGTCGTAGAGAGGATCATTACCAAAGGAGTATGTTCTTTCGAATTGCTCTGCGAAGGCTCTGGCTTTTTCATTGCTTTCTGTTAATAACGCGTCGTTGACATTGATATGAGGGGTTGCGCTGTATTCTTGATTATATTTGGTGAGTCCTCTTATAGTTTGCCAGTAGTTTTTACCTTGTGCTATTCGGATTTCGTCACATGCGTTTAACCAAGAGTGGATCTTCAATTGGAGTATCATTGTTTGTATATATTTATTAAATGCGTTGAGTTTAGTTTTGAATAAGTTACAGTGATTATTCCTGTATTCTCTGTAGAGTTGCCGTTTGATTTTTATTTGAAAGAATTTCTGTTTTGATCTTGGAGTATTTTTCGTGATCGCCTTATATTTATATTTATATTTATACTAGGATTTCATTGTGGCTCGCGAACCCCCTCCCCCCCGCCCCGTCAGAAACCCCGTCACTCGACACCCTAGAAGCCCCCCCTCACCCCGTCGGAAAGCCTACCACTCAGCCCTTCAGAAATCACCTCACCCCGTCAAAAACCCCGTCACTCAACCCCGCAGAACCCCCCCCCCCCTCTCCGCCAGAAACCCCGTCATTCAAACCCTCAGAACCCCCCCCCCCCCCCCCCCCATTCCGTCAGAATCCCCGTCACTCAATCCCTCATAACCCCCCCCCCCCTACACACTCCGCCAGAAACTCCGTCACTTAACCCCTCAGCAACTTCCCCACCCTGTCAGAACCCCTTAGACCCCCCCCCCCCCACTAAGTCAGAAACTCCGTCACTCAACCGCTCAGAAGCCCCCCCACTCCGTCAGAAACTCCGTCACTCAACCGCTCAGTCCCCCCCCCCCCCCCCCACCCCGTCAGAAACCCCGTCACTTAACCCCTCAGAAACCCCCTCCACCCCGTCAGAAACCCCGTCATTCAACACGTCAGAAACCCCCCCACCCTCCTTACGCTGGTTTGAGCTGAATTTTTCTAAGTCCCTCGATTCTTGACACGGCGGCGGCGGCGAGATCTTTTTGTAATATAGAGAGATTTATATTTATATTTATATTTATATTTATATTTATATTTATATTTATATTTATATTTATATTTATATTTTATATTTATATTTATATTTATATTTATATTTATATTTATATTTATATTTATATTTATATTTATATTTATATTTATATTTATATTTATATTTATATTTATATTTATATTTATATTTATATTTATATTTATATTTATATTTATATTTATATATTTATATTTATATTTATATTTATATTTATATTTATATTTATATTTATATTTATATTTATATTTATATTTATATTTATATTTATATTTATATTTATATTATATTTATATTTATATTTATATTTATATTTATATATTTATATTTTATATTTATATTTATATTTATATTTATATTTATATTTATATTTATATTTATATTTATATTATATTAGTTCGAGCATCATTGTCTCGTGATTCATCTTCGTTCTCTCTGTCGTATTCCGGAAAAGGCACTTGACTGTCTCACGAGTCGCTTGATCGACAGATTAAATTTGAAAAAAAATGTCAACTCGCGAGGGCTTACGAGAGCTCTCGTGACGAATCGCCACTTTCGATCAGCTTTCACCGACTCGCCGCCAGAAATCGATTTATCGCGGTGGAGGGGGAGGAGGACATGAAGCATATGTACGAATCCTTAAGAGTCTCGCGAGAAACACGAGGTATGCTCTCGTCATCGACGAGAAAGAACCAAACGAGAAGGTACTCGACCGACGTGACCGGCGAACCCAGAGTGAGTCACAATTCTCGAATCGATTTGTCACGTGCCGTATACCAAAACCAACTTGAAATCACGCGCGAACGCTAATTTTTATTTCTTCGTCATAATTGCCTCGAGAGAATTCCGTGAGTTCGATAAATCGTTTTAATACTTTAGTCACACGATACTTTTGAATGAGGAAGAATTTTTCTTGACATCATAATTAAAGAGTCTGGTAAAAAAAGATTTATGTTCAGTATTTTTTTTTTTTTTTTCAATTTTTAAATGTCGGAAGCAGATAAATCTGCCACAAGAAATTTTATAAATGTGGAGAGACATTTTTGTTTTCGATTTTTTTACTATTACCATTGCAAACAAAATTGATTTGTTTTGATTTATTTAAATAATAGAAAATTAGTATAATACTGTTGGGTATTTTTCCAAAATTATACAGAAAAATATGTCGAAATTATCAAATCCAAAACGATGATTTTTATTGTAGTTTTTAATAAATGCATAATTTTTTTAAAATAATATTTAAGTCTATAAAATCTTCTCTTTTTTGTAAAAAAATGAGGGTACTAAAATTATTTAAAACGCCTTAATTCAATCACATAAGCTTATAAATTTCCGGCCTAAAATGAAATTTTGTTGCAACTTCCGATATAACAAAAAAAATCACCAATATTGAATTTGTTGAAATATTTTTTTAACAAAAGTAATTTGTTTTAATTTTTCTACATATTAAAAAATTAGTATAATACTATTGAGTATTTTTCCAAAATTATACATAATAATATATGTCGAAATTATCAAATTCAAAACGATGATTTTATTGTAATTTTTAATACGAGCATAATTTTTTTTAAATCACATTTAAGTCTATAAAATCTTCACTTTTTTGTAAACAATTAAGGGTACTAAAAATATTAAAAACGCCTTAATTCAATCACATAAGCTTATAAATTTCCGGCCTAAAATGAAATTTTGTTGCAGCTTCCGATATAACAAAAAAAATCACCAATATTGAATTTGTTGAAATATTTTTTAAACAAAAGTGATTTGTTTTGATTTTTTTAAATAGTAGAAAATTAGTATAATACTATTGGGTATTTTTCCAAAATTATACAGAAAAATATATGTCGAAATTATCAAATTCAAAACGATGATTTTTAATGTAGTTTTTAATAAATGCATAATTTTTTAAAAATAATATTTAAGTCTATAAAATCTTCTCTTTTTTTGTAAAAAAATAAGGGTACTAAAAATATTAAAAACGCCTTAATTCAATCACATAAGCTTATAAATTTCCGGCCTAAAATGAAATTTTGTTGCAGCTTCCGATATAACAAAAAAAAATCACCAATATTGAATTTGTTGAAATATTTTTTAAACAAAAGTGATTTGTTTTGATTTTTTTAAATAGTAGAAAATTAGTATAATACTATTGGGTATTTTTCCAAAATTATACGGAAAATATATGTCGAAATTATCAAATTCAAAACGATGATTTTATTGTAATTTTTAATACGAGCATAATTTTTTTTAAATCACATTTAAGTCTATAAAATCTTCTCTTTTTTGTAAAAAAATAAGGGTACTAAAAATATTAAAAACGCCTTAATTCAACCACATAAGCTCATAAATTTCCGGCCTAAAATGAAATTTTTTTGCAGCTTCCGATATAACAAAAAAAAAATCACCAATATTGAATTTGTCGAAATTTTTTTAAAACTGTTTTATTAATAATTTTGTTATCTTTATCATTAATAAAAATTCGTGTCCTCAATATCTCGAATAAAAAAAAACTTATCTCAAAGTAATTCAAATTCTGATCGATGAAAATTTTTTCTTGTGTATATATGTGTGAAGCATCCTTTAAAATTGAAGGTGTATAGGCCACAAGAGTGACAGTTTGATAACAAAAGCGTCGCTACCATCGAAACGCTTGAATAAATTCGTTTGGGATGATCGATGAGGATTATCAGAATAAAAGTATCAAGCTGTGAATGATCTCGCTTGAATCTTTCTCACCTCGATGTTCGATCATTCTACCGTTAATCCAAGCATTCAATGAACCTTGGCACGTCATTCTATAGTGTTGCAATGATCACACAATAATAATAACAACAACAAAATACAATAGTAGTGACGTACAATGAAAACAAAGAAGGAAAAATAATTTTTTTTAAATATTGAATGCCGATCGTAACGAATTGTGGCTTTCGATTGGCTTTCACTGCATTATAAAATATGATATAATATTCAAGGCGAACATTCGCAATTTTTTTTTAATTCTATTTGAGCGAAACGATTTGTCACGAATTACAAATTTTCGTAACGACAATACAATAATAAGAACAAAAATACAATAAAGTGAAGCATAATTAAAATAAGAAAGAAATTTTTATTTTATTTTGAATTTCGATCGTAACGAATTGTAACTTTTAATTAATAATACAAAATATATGATATTCAAGACAAAAAAAAATAAATTATAAAATTTAAACAAATTTTAAATATACTTTTTATGACTATGCAATAACAACAACAACAATAACAAAAATATTATATAGTTCAGCCCAATAAAAATGAACAAGAAAATATAATTTTTTAAATATTGATAGCCGATTATATCGTATAGTGACTTTTTATTGGCTTTCACTGCAATATAAAATATGATATAATATTCAAGAAAAAAAAAATAAATTATAAAATTTTCAAAAATTGAAAATATTTTTTTTATGACTACGCGAACAACAACAACAATAACAAAAATACTATATCGTTCAGCACAATAAAAATGAACAAGAAAATATAATTTTTTAAATATTGATAGCCGATTATATCGTATAGGGACTTTTTATTGGCTTTCACTATAATATAAAATATGATATAATATTCAAGGCAAAAAAAAATAAATTATAAAATTAAAAAAATTGCAAATATAATTATTGTTATAACAATGCAATAACAATAACAAAAATACAAGATAGTACAGCACAATGAAAATAAATAAGGAATTATAATTTTATAAATATTGAAAATCGATTATATCGTATTTTTACTTTTTATTGGCTTTCACTATAATATAAAATATGATATAATATTCAAGGTAAAAAAAAATAAATTATAAAATTTAAAAAATTGCAAATATAATTATTGTTATAACAATGCAATAACAATAACCAAAATACAAGATAGTACAGCACAATGAAAATAAATAAGGAATTATAATTTTATAAATATTGAAAACCGATTATATCGTATTTTTACTTTTGATTTGGTTTCACTGTAATATAAAATATGATATAATATTCAAGGTAAAAAAAAATAAATTATAAAATGTAAAAAATTGCAAATATAATTATTGTTATAACAATGCAATAACAATAACAAAAATACAAAATAGTACAGCAAAATAAAAGTAAATAAGGAATTATAATTTTATAAATATTGAAAACCGATTATATCGCATTTTTACTTTTTATTGGCTTTCACTGCAATATAAAATATGATATAATATTCAAGCTGATCATTCGTCATTTTTTTGCATGCATTTGGAGTGAAACGATTCGTCACGAATTATAAATCGCCTTAACGATTTCTACTCTTTTCGATCGGTATCGTCTGGACGCGAGAAAAGTGAGTACGGAAGTGAAGAAATCCATACTAGCCTTTGATGCACCCTAACGATCCTCGATCAGAAAATACGAGCGAACCGGTCTTTAATCACTGAAACGTCATTTTATGGAGCTTTCTGATGTCAATTCCCGCCACCTTAAGACGGCCGGTCACTCTCAGAGCGAACACAATCTTTGGGTCATTATCTACATTAGTTACGTATCTTTCGGTCACGAAGTTACGTAACATCCGAGATATATGGTCTGTGGTATGTGATAGGGTGAAATTATGGTGATGTTATTAGGAGGCTTAAGCCAGTGATTAAAGAGACTTTTTATTTTGTATTTTCTCAAATATTATTATGGCTTAGAAATTTTTTATACATTTTTACAAGATTTTAACAAACTTTTACAAATTATTTATAAATTTCTACAATTTTTTAAAGAAATTTTTACAATTTAAAAAAAAAAAAATTACGATTTTTTAAAGAAATTTTTACAATTTTTTAAATAAATTTTTACAATTTTTTAAATTAATGTTTACAATTTTTTAAATAAATTTTTACAATTTTTTACTTAATTTTTACCATTTTTTATTTAATTTTTACCATTTTCAAAATAAATTTTTACAATTTTTTAAATAAAGTTTTACAAATTTTAAATGAATTTGTACACATTTTTTATAAATTCGACAAATTTATTATTATGGTACTATTACCGTTACATATATATAATATTTTCCATCTTATTTTTTTTTAAATATCATTTGACAAGAACCAAAAAAATTGTATCTGGTTTGTAAAACGTAATTACTAAATTATATAAATATTTATAGTATAATGAGCAAATTGATTATTGTTTTGAAACAATCATTTTCAACTTTTATTTTTTAATAATTATTATGGAATAATAATTATGCAATTAATTATGTTGTACATTTTTATTTAAAAAAACTCTGATTCTAAATAGAATATATATTTTTTGTAGTTTATTACTGGAAATATTTCGAGCCTTTTTTTTACAATATCTCATTATGAGAAGTGACTTAATTTTTTAATTTCAAACAAAAAAAAGTATTCCGGCTGGAAATCATTTTTAAAAGTACACAAAATTAAAGTAACGAAATTCATTTTTTTTAATATGAATAGAAAAAATGTAATATATAAATGGAAACAGAAGGGAAATAATTAGAGGAGGGAAATGCCATGGATTAAAAAATTAATACATAAAATCTTAAATTGATTATAAAAAGAAATCGGAGTAAAAATGCTCCAAATATTTTGCATATGGGAAAAAATGTTATATTTAATTTTTTCTCAACAGTGAAATAGCCATGTTTTAACCTAGGTGAGACATTATTTAAAAAAAAGTGCAACCTCCATTCGCAAGAATAAAAATAAGCAATGAAAAAAAAATTATGTTACCATTAATATTTAGGTTTGCTTTTGCTATTAATTCTTTCATAATTTTTTATGAAAATTTGAATATTTTTTATATATGAATATAAAAAATATAATGTATAAATGGAAACAGAAGTAAAATAATTAGAGGAGAGAAATGTCATAAATTAAAAAAATAATACATAAAATCGTAAATAAATTATGAAAAAAATCGGAGTAAAAATGCTCTAAATATTTAACAAATCGCAAAAAATGTATTCAATTTTTTTTTTTCGACAGTGAAATAGCCATGTTTTAACCTAGGTGAGACATTATTTTAAAAAAAGTGCAACCTTCATTCGCAGGAATAAAAATAAGCAATGAAAAAAAAATTATGTTACCATTAATATTTAGGTTTGCTTTTGCTATTAATTCTTTCATAAGTTTTTACGAAAATTTGAATATTTTTTATATACGAATATAAAAAATATAATGTATAAATGGAAACAGAAGTAAATTAATTAGAGGAGAGAAATGTCATAAATTTAAAAAATAATACATAAAATCGTAAATAAATTATGAAAAAAATCGGAGTAAAAATGCTCTAAATATTTAACAAATCGCAAAAAATGTATTCAATTTTTTTTTTTCGACAGTGAAGTAGCTATATTTTAACATAGGTGAGACATTATTTTAAAAAAAAGTGCAACCTTCATTCGCAGGAATAAAAATAAGCAATGAAAAAAAAATTATGTTACCATTAATATTTAGGTTTGCTTTTACTATTAATTCTTTCATAAGTTTTTACGAAAATTTGAATATTTTTTATATATGAATATAAAAAATATAATGTATAAATGGAAACAGAAGTAAAATAATTAGAGGAGAGAAATGTCATAAATTTAAAAAATAATACATAAAATCGTAAATAAATTATGAAAAAAATCGGAGTAAAAATGCTCTAAATATTTAACAAATCGCAAAAAATGTATTCAATTTTTTTTTTTCGACAGTGAAGTAGCCATATTTTAACATAGGTGAGACATTATTTAAAAAAAAGTGCAACCTTCATTCGCAGGAATAAAAATAAGCAATGAAAGAAAATTATGTTACCATTAATATTTAGGTTTGCTTTTACTATTAATTCTTTCATAAGTTTTTATGAAAATTTGAATATTTTTTATATATGAATATAAAAAATATAATGTATAAATGGAAACAGAAGTAAAATAATTAGAGGAGAGAAATGTCATAAATTTAAAGAATAATACATAAAATCGTAAATAAATTATGAAAAAAATCGGAGTAAAAATGCTCTAAATATTTAACAAATCGCAAAAAATGTATTCAATTTTTTTTTTTCGACAGTGAAATAGCCATGTTTTAACATAGGTGAGACATTATTTAAAAAAAAGTGCAACCTCCATTCGCAGGAATAAAAATAAGCAATGAAAAAAAAATTATGTTACTATTAATATTTAGGTTTGCTTTTGCTATTAATTCTTTCATAATTTTTTATGAAAATTTGAATATTTTTTATATATAAATATAAAAAATATAATGTATAAATGGAAACAGAAGTAAAATAATTAGAGGAGAGAAATGTCATAAATTAAAAAAATAATACATAAAATCGTAAATAAATTATGAAAAAAATCGGAGTAAAAATGCTCTAAATATTTAACAAATCGCAAAAAATGTATTCAATTTTTTTTTAAACGAGAAGTACCTATATTTCAACATAGGTGAGATATTATTAATAATAAAGTACGAAAAAAAAAATGATCCTTCTAATGTTTAGGTTGGTACAAATAATTTATCTAACCATCGTGATTACTCAGTTCCAGTTAATTGCACGAAAAAAAAAAAATGATATTTGTTAAAAATGTATGTAAATATCGATCACGAGGAAAATCTGAATAATAACTGCAGACACGATCGATCTACCGAACAGCATTCAGGCTGGCAGCTCGTTAATACAGCGTCACGCTCCGAAAAGCATGGCGTAAATTACGCCATTTAATTGGGTGCAACAGGTGGTCGCTGCTGCTACTCGGTTATAGATGCATATTGCACAGCAGCAATCGTTTTCTTGCGATAAATGCGCGACTACTGTGATCGACGGATCACACTATTACATATAGGATACCAGTTCATATACTCATTCATAATAAATAAACATTCCTTGCACCTGATATATTGACCGAGCACGTGCGAATCGATAGATCAATCAAAAATAATGAAGAATTAAGAATTTCAGGTATTTAATAAATATAATATTTAGGAAATTTTGTTAATAAAAAAATTAAGAGGTATTAACAATTTGAAGCGTAAATGTAATATATGAAAAATTTGATAAATTAATAATCTAGTGAAATTAAATTTTCATGAATTAAGGAAGTTGGGAATTTAATAAACGAATGAATTATGAAGGGTTAAGAATTTTAGGAATGTAATAAATATAATATTTAAGAAATTTTGTCAATAAAAAAATTATGAGGTATTAACAATTTAATAGTTAAATATAATATATAAAAAAACTTGATAAATTAATAATTTCGAGAAATAAAATTTTTAGGTATACAATAGATAAATAAATTTTCAAGATTTAAGAAAGTTGGGAATTTAATAAATATAATATTTAAGAAATTTTGTCAATAAAAAAATTAAGAGGTATTAACAATTTGACGCGTAAATATGATATATGAAAAATTTGATAAATTAATAATCTAGTGAAATTAAATTTTTATGAATTAAGGAAGTTGGGAATTTAATAAACGAATGAATTATGAAGAGTTAAGAATTTTAGGAATTTAATAAATATAATATTTAAGAAATTTTGTCAATAAAAAAATTATGAGGTATTAACAATTTAATAGTTAAATATAATATATAAAAAAACTTGATAAATTAATAATTTGGAGAAATTAAATTTTTAGGTATACAATAGATAAATAAATTTTCAAGATTTAAGAAAGTTGGGAATTTAATAAATATAATATTTAAGAAATTTTGTCAATAAAAAAATTAAGAGGTATTAACAATTTGACGCGTAAATATGATATATGAAAAATTTGATAAATTAATAATCTAGTGAAATTAAATTTTTATGAATTAAGGAAGTTGGGAATTTAATAAACGAATGAATTATGAAGGGTTAAGAATTTTAGGAATTTAATAAATATAATATTTAAGAAATTTTTTCAATAAAAAAATTATGAGGTATTAATAATTTAATGTTTAAATATAATATATTAAAAACTTGACAAATTAATAATTTCGAGAAATAAAATTTTTAGGTATTCAATAAATAAATTTTCAGGAATTAAGAAAGTTGGGAATTTAATAAATGAATAAATTATGAGGGGTTGAGAATTTTAGGAATTTAATAAATATAATATTTAAGAAATTTTGTCAATAAAAAAATTATGAGGTATTAACAATTTAATGTTTAAATATAATATATAAAAAAACTTGATAAAATAATAATTTCGAGAAATAAAATTTTTAGGTATTCAATAAATAAATAAATTTTCAGGAATTAAGAAAGTTGGGAATTTAATAAATTAATAAATTATGAGGGGTTGAGAATTTTAGGAATTTAATAAATATAATATTTAAGAAATTTTGTCAATAAAAAAATTATGAGGTATTAACAATTTAATGTTTAAGTATAATATATAAAAAAACTTGACAAAATAATAATTTCGAGAAATAAAATTTTTAGGTATTCAATAAATAAATAAATTTTCAGAAATTAAAAAAGTTGAGTATTTAATAAATGAATAATTTATGAGGGGTTGAGAATTTTAGGAATTTAATAAATATAATATTTAAGAAATTTTGTCAATAGAAAAATTATGAGGTATTAACAATTTAATGTTTAAATATAATATATAAAAAAACTTGATAAAATAATGATTTCGAGAAATAAAATTTTTAGGTATTCAATAAATAAATAAATTTTCAGAAATTAAAAAAGTTGAGTATTTAATAAATGAATAATTTATGAGGGGTTGAGAATTTTAGGAATTTAATAAATATAATATTTAAGAAATTTTGTCAATAGAAAAATTATGAGGTATTAACAATTTAATGTTTAAATATAATATATTAAAAACTTGATAAATTAATAATTTCGAGAAATTAAATTTTTAGGTATTCAATAAATAAATAAATTATGGGGAGTTAAGAATTTTAGGAATTTGATAATTAAATAAGTTGTGAGAAGTTAAGAATTAGGATTTCGATAAGTATAATATTTAAGAGATTTTATCAATAAATAAATTAATATTTAATAACTTTAATAATTTAATGGATTATGTATTCAGATTTGCTTCACTGCATATTCATCATTGGATGTACCACTCGGGACTCTTAAAATAATGACTACAGTTCTGATCGTTGGCATATCTGGAGCAAGTATGAAAGTTCCTCGGGATTGTATTTCTGACTTCATTTAATAAGAGGCCAGAAACATTCAATCGAAGATGTTACCGGGCGATTAATTTTCAACTCACTTTGTTTATTTATACGATCAATTTGTTGTTTATTAATTATCGATTTTAAATAGTTCAATCAGCTGTAGTAAAATATCTGGAAATTTTGTACAATTCAAAAAATACAGTTGCCATAACTTATCATCATTTTTCTGTAGATAATCGTTGGACAATTATAAATTTTACGATAAATATTTACAAAATATAATTATAGCGGTTGGTTCATCCGATTTTTCTGAAATTTTCTCTAAATTAATTTTTCTGAAAAATACATAGTTTTTCTTACTGGTAATAAAAAATTATATTTCATTGCCAATGAAACTGGACATGAAAAAAATAATGAATATTGAATAGTGTAAGATATAAATAAATATTTTTTACATCAATTTATGTCGTAATAACAAACTAAAAAATTTTTCATTTCTATCCTCGAAATTTTTCAATTTTAGTAAAAAATTTAAATATTAAAAAATAGGCAAATAGTGAAATTCCATTAAAAATGCATCCACCATTTTTATTTCGTGAAAGAAAATCGCATTTACAAAAAAAGAAATTTAAAAACCAACTTTTTCAAAGAGTCATTTTTTTATTATTTTGATTTAGTAAAAATGTCCAAAAATTTGAGACATTTTTTTTATTAACCCTAAAACATGAAGGGTTAATTTTCCACGTTATTTGCGTCAATTAAAATATTCAATCGAATATAATTCGATTCTAATGCTCTCTAAAATCTGTAAATGGTTTCCACATTCAGTTGTAAAAAGGAATTCATCTCCGAGTAACCTACTGCACTTTCGAGTTGCACTATTCGTTGCACCGTCAAGAGATCAAGAATCGAAGCCCTACCTTTTTCCACCCTCACCTTTCCCTCAACGAATCTAATTGCGCCATTGTTAACCGACTAGTATATATACAATATTAAATAGCAAATATATTATGCTTCAGGCCCAACGTGAAATCTCACTCTGCAATATAATATACGAGTTCTAGGCTGATGCAGTATATATAGATATAGTGCACTCCAGTTGCACCCATCAGCACAATGTAATCTCATCCATGTTCTCGGGCGCCTCATTGTCGCTTCCCAAGATCGTAATAAGCTTCCCCGTACCCTCGTAATTTCTCTCCTTACAATTTCTTGCTATTTCACATATTTACGCTCGGTGCATAATTATTTCTCGATTTCGCTACATTTCTATAGCGATATTGATTTATTTCCTACGAACGGTGAACATTTTTTTTTCCTTCAATCCTTCTTTTTTCTTTTATTTATTTAAGAAATTTTCTTTATCTTTTTTCTTTTATTTATTTAAGACATTTTTTTTATTTATTTATTTGAGAATCTTTTTTTCTTTTTTTTTCTTTTATTTATTTGAGAATTTTTTTTTCTTTTTTTTCTTTCTTTTATTTAAGATTTTTTTTCCTTTTTTTCTTTCATTTATTTAAGAATTTTTTCGTCTTTTTTTTCTTTCATTTATTTGAAAATCTTTTTTTCTTTTTTTCTTTTATTTATTTAAGGATTTTCTTTTCTTTTTTTTCTTTTTTTTTATTTAAGGTTTTTTTCCTTTTTTTCTTTTATTTATTTAAGGATTTTCTTTTCTTTTTTTTCTTTTTTTTATTTAAGGTTTTTTTCCTTTTTTTCTTTTATTTATTTAAGGATTTTCTTTTCTTTTTTTTTCTTTTTTTTATTTAAGGTTTTTTTCCTTTTTTTTGTTTTATTTATTTAAGAATTTTCTTTTCTTTTTTTTCTTTTTTTTATTTAAGGTTTTTTTTCCTTTTTTTCTTTTATTTATTTAAGAATTTTCTTTTCTTTTTTTTCTTTTTTTTATTTAAGGTTTTTTTCCTTTTTTTCTTTTATTTATTTAAGAATTTTCTTTTCTTTTTTTTCTTTTTTTTATTTAAGGTTTTTTTTCTTTTCTTTCTTTTATTTATTTAAGAATTTTTTTTTGTCTTTTTAACTTTTGTTTATTTAAGAAATTTTTTATCTTTTTTTTTTCTTTCATTTATTTAAGAATTTTTTATTTATTCTTTTTTCTTTTTCATTTAATTAGTAGTAGCAGTAAATTTACCTCCAATATAGAACATGGAGCAGTTTTTGATAGATTACAGACTTAACTCTTACATATATATGTAGACATTGACAATTGGCCATGGACCGAAATCCTTCAGGTAGTTGTTTATTTATTTCATTTATTTTTTAACTTTTTTAAATCAATTAACCATCGCAGTTTTTTTTTGTTCTACAATTACAATTGCGAAATGTCAAGTCACGGACAATTTATGAATTTGTACCATTAGAGATGTGCATTGATGCATAACACTAATTTTTTAGGTTGTACGTCTTTTCTTCGTTCAAGAAAAGGTTAGTATTTTTTGCTTTCATTTATAATAATACATGGTAATTTAAGTGGTGATCAAAAATAGACTTGCACGTTGATTTTTTATCTTTTTGGCCATTTGTTCCATACAACATTTTCTATGAGACTGTGCACGTTCATTAATTTTAACTTCCGCATTCAGGAACTCTGTGCAGTCAGACTCAGTTATTTGTACTCTAGTTCAAAGGATGAGGAAGCAAAGTGCAAGGTTCTACTTCGCAAAATATTTTTTTTTCTCCGAGTTTCAAGGTATCATTAAGATTTGTATGTTTAGAAATTGATGTTGCAATTAGAATCATGTCAAATTTCATAAATATTGATTCACTCGTTCACTAACGCTAAAATCTCGATAAACAATTAATTTTCATAAAAACAAAACTTCTTTTAAGAAGAAAAATGAAGAAAAAAAATTGTTTTTGCAGATTTTTCGAAAATTTTACTTCACAAGGTGTGAAAAGGTGTAAAACGTCCATTACCGTACAGAGTGACGTAATAATTTTTTCCGCACTTCTATCGTAATATACTATTTTCCAACTCTACTGTAAATCATTTTTCTCGCCTGTTTAGTGAACTTACTTCACTTGTTGTGAAGTAAAATGCTTTAAGTTAGTCAAATTAATCATCAAGTAAAATGAGTTTATTTCACTTCTTCTGAAATAAAATTTTGTACAATATTCGATGGAATAGTATATTACGATACAAGTTCGGACCAATATGATGCAAAATTTTACTTTACAATGTGCGAAAAGGTGTAAAACGTCCATTATCGCACAGAGTGACGTAATAGTACGTTATGCTACGAGGGAGGAAAATGCGTGATTTTCGCCCCGCTCCACTCCAGCGAGATGAAAAGTGCTGCAGCGGGCAGAAAAGTACGTTTCCTCTCGCTGCAGCACTTTTCTCCCCGCTGCCTTACTTTTCCTCCCGCCGGTCAAGAATCAACGACTTTCCACCCGCAATGCAGGTATGCAATGTGGTCTTTTTAGCGTAGTCGGGAAAAGTAGAAAATTATTCCACAAGGGAGGAAAATGCGTAATTTTCGCCCCGTTCGATTCCAGCGGGACGAAAAGTGCCTCAGCGGGCAGAATACTACGTTTCCTACCGCTGCCTTACTTTTCGTCCCGCCGGTTAAGAATCGACAACTTTCCACCCGCGTTGCAGGTATACAATGTGATCTTTTTACCGTAGTCGGTAAAAATTAGTACATTATGCCACAAGGGAGGAAAATGCGTGATTTTCGCCCGGCTGCACGCCAGCGGGACGAAAAGTGTCGCAGCGGGCGGAAAAGTACTTTTCCTCCCGCTGCGTTACTTTTCTTCCCGCCGGTCAAGAATCGACAACTTTCCACCCACGCTGCAGGTATGTAATATGGTCTTTTTAGCGTAGCCGGGAGAAAAACTTTTTCCGCACTAATATCGTAATATACTATTTTCCATCTCGGCGTTGAATAATTTTTCTCGCCTATTTAGTCCACTTTTTATTATTCTAACACAAAAATCTCGATAAACAATTAGTTTCTATGAAAACAAAGCTTCTTTTATGTGAGATGAAGAAGAAAAAATTGTTTTTGCCGATCGTTTGTGAAGGAGGCAAGAAGGAATGTAGCAAAAGCGCATGAGGAGCCTGTTCTCTCACACTCACCGAGCACGGAGAGGCTCAGACCAGATCCAGGCCGCGGTGATCGCAGCTTGTCCGGAGGCGCCATGGCTCACAGCTCCCGATGTCTTCCAGGGCCGATTTTAAAATCCAGTAGCCCCGGTAGCCAATCGAGTTATGCACGCCTCGTAAAACTGCATTAATTCGCCATATACAAATACATATATAACAATATACATATAAACATATATAAAATTTTTCAAATCACAAAATATTCACATCACTCATCGCCTCTTAACTTCCACCCCAAAATAATCCTCCGTTCGTTTCCAAAGTCACGTTTCCCACGATATACACACGCACGCACTTCACCTGAGATCAAAATCTCAAATCCCACAAAAAAAAAAAAAAAAAAAAAAAAAAAAATTCACTACAATCCAGTCTAAAATTCCAACGAGTCGTTAATTAAAAATCCTCTGGTTGCAAAAAGTTCGTACTACCCGCGAACTTGATACCATCATTTCGAAAAAAAAAATTTTCGCTTAAAACAGTTTGAATAAATATTCCACGATTTTTTTAATTTTATTTACAGCCTTTTTTTCTATAATTGTTTATTTTTTATTTCTGGAAATGTTGTAATGTTATAGTAATATAGTATATTATTGAAAGACACTGCACGGTTCGGAGGCCTGAGGCGCACTGATTGCGAGAAGAACGCAGCAGCAGCAGCAGCAGCAGCAGCACGAGAGTGCGTGTAGTTCGACGAGTTGGCTGACGGCTGATTGGACAGTTTTGCTTGCTGGCCGGCCGGTCGACTGTCTGCCACTGGCTCCTCGAATGACTAGCCTCCCTCTCTCTCTTTTTCTTGAGTTACTCGAACGGTCTCACCCGCTTGGCTATGGCTTCCTTGCTTTTGCTTCTCGCTTGCCTCTCTGACTGCTCGTGCTCGTTGTCTCGGCTTTGCTGCTGCTGTTGATGCTGTTGGGGCCCGTCGTTCTTGGCCCTACACGCATGCACGCACGCAACAAGCGAACACACCGGTGCAAACCACAATCACCGGCTCCCACCGAGCTCGCAGCACTATCTTCCGTTCCGTATAGCTGCCCAGTGGCGTAGAGTTTCAAGAAACTTGGTAGTATACAAACACAATGAAAGGTTTCTGTTATGGTATTATCGACGGAGTGTCGTGTAACACGATGGTAAAGAAGAGGGGCTTTGTTGATAAATAAATGTAAAAAAATAAATGGCGAGCCCTTCGATATACGTACAGGACGAAGAGCGTTCGGTTTTGCACGAACGCTTGGACGGAAGTCGGATATAGAGAGCCGGACAAAAAATTGTCTGATACTGGAATAAGTAATGTCAGTTATTTTGTAAGAGAGAGAGAGAGAAAAGTATTGTTTTTAGAGTTTTTAAAATATTGAGCTATTGTTTACTTCTGGTTGTTTGGTCTCTAAATCAGTGGAAACTCATTGTTTGAAAAAAATGATTCAATGATATTAGTGGTGTACATGATAAGCTATTATTTTTATTTTTATGGCATTTGAAAACGAATCGATGTAGAAAATTATATTTATTGTTTTTGAAAGTATTTATGAGTGTTGGTGAGAGTGGCTGCGAGAGTATTCCGCAAGAGTATTTTACGAGAGTATTTTTCGGGTGTATTCGGCGAGTGTATTTTGCCAGAGTATTTTGTCCAAGTTATTTGTCAGAGTAGTTTGCCAAAGTATTTTGACAGAGTATTTTGCCAAAGTATTTTGTCCAAGTTATTTGTCAGAGTAGTTTGCCAAAGTATTTTGACAGAGTATTTTGCCAAAGTATTTTGTCGGAATATTTTGCCAAAGTATTTTGTCAGAGTATTTTGTCAGAGTATTTTGTCAGAGTATTTTGTCAGAGTATTTTGTCAGAGTATTTTGTCAGAGTATTTTGTCAGAGTATTTTG
Source organism: Ephialtes manifestator (assembly GCA_963970395.1). Classification (NCBI taxonomy): domain Eukaryota; kingdom Metazoa; phylum Arthropoda; class Insecta; order Hymenoptera; family Ichneumonidae; genus Ephialtes; species Ephialtes manifestator. The sequence continues at coordinate 5,581,214 of OZ019968.1, read as the reverse complement.
TCAGAGTATTTTGTCAGAGTATTTTGTCAGAGTATTTTGTCAGAGTATTTTGTCAGAGTATTTTGTCAGAGTATTTTGTCAGAGTATTTTGCGAGAGTATTTTGTGAGCGTATTTTGTCAGAGTATTTTGTCAAAATATTTTGCCAAAGTATTTTGCCAAAATATTTTGTCAGAATATTTTTCCAAAGTATTTTGTCAGAATATTTTGCCAAAGTATTTTGTCAGAGTGATTGTGAATATTTGTAAAAGTGTCTGAGTGTATTTGAGTAACTTGGAGTACGTGTGACGATTGCAAAAGTCTGCAAGTAACTGAGTGGTTGTATGTTTTGTGAATGTCAGTGAGAATGCAAGATCCAGTGTACTTCATTGTTAAGCAGCTATTCGACTTTCCCATCTTATTGAAAGAGTAAGATTTATATATCGATATTTTCACATAACTTTTAATTAAACAAGAAAGGATGCATATACACTACAAATCAGAGTTACTCGAGACACTTAAATTAGTGTAAAAAATATATCTTAAGTTCGAACACCCTCGGCAGTCAATGCACCTTCGATGTGGACAACAAAGGTGAAAGCCCCGCCTGCTGAAACGATTCCTCGTCCTACTTCATAATTATCATCGTCTGCGTTGGGTGTGCCGAATAAGTTGTTGGTCGTCTTTGTAACATAGGTTGTTGCAATAGCACTAACCCTGTCTACCGGCAGCTTGGCAATTCCCTACGTGGGCCCCTATGTGCAGTAGCAATTCACACATATCGCAGGTGCTTTTCAACAGGTTTCAGGTGCCACACCACCAGCATTACGATCAATATATTCGCACATCCCCTTTTCTTTGTGTCGTCACCGTGGATCACCATCAAATAAAAGTTTTTTAAAAATATAACACCCGTCGCTACCTCATTCACATCCTCTTTATGGCAGAGAAGGTGAAAGTAATTCAGGTCAGGAGGTAATATTTCACAACAGTCACACATATTACAAAGACATTAGCTTGTCCATCCAATTTCAATAGATCTGAACAATCCGAAGTTATTTTTCAGCTGATATTTTTTTGATCTCTCAAATCTTCGTGTTCGGGGAAAAAATACTACATTTAAATATAGAAAATGGGGAAATACTGTTTCCAGATAATTGTGTACTCTCGATGGGAAGAATGATGGTTTTTTATCCTTATGGAGGTCGTTAACATAATGAGAAGCAATGTGAAAAGTTCTCATTTGCATCATTTTCAACTCCTCGATGAGAGGATGAGATTTAATTAATGGTATTCTCCATTACACGATCCGCGTTTCTCACTTCCTACTTACGTCAGGAACACATATAATATAACAAAGTAACATTCAGTGGTCATGTTGGCAATCGTTTTAAAATTGAATTTCATTAAACTAACGTGGGCTACTACTGTTTCACCACCTCCGACTTGGGAGGTTCACATCGACCGACCGCCTTCCCCAGTTTACTAAAACATTTAGATCTATGTGTAGAACTAAAATAATAGACCGAATCGTGTGTAGAACTGAAATATGTAGAACTGAAATGTGTAGAACTGAAATATGTAGAACTGAAATATGTAGATCAGAAATGTGTAGAACTGAAATGTGTAGAACTGAAATGTGTAGAACTGAAATGTGTAGAACTGAAATGCGTAGAACTGAAATGCGTAGAACTGAAATGTGTAGAACTGAAATGTGTAGAACTGAAATGTGTAGAACTGAAATGTGTAGAACTGAAATGTGTAGAACTGAAATGTGTAGGACTGAAATGTGTAGAACTGAAATGGGTAGAACTGAAATGCGAAGAACTGAAATGCGTAGAACTGAAATACGTAGAACTGAAATGCGTAGAACTGAAATGTGTAGAACTGAAATGTGTAGAACTGAAATGCGTAGAACTGAAATGCGTAGAACTGAAATGTGTAGAACTGAAATGTGTAGAACTGAAATGTGTAGAACTGAAATGTGTAGAACTGAAATGTGTAGAACTGAAATGGGTAGAACTGAAATGCGTAGAACTGAAATGTGTAGAACTGAAATGTGTAGAACTGAAATGCGTAGAACTGAAATGTGTAGAACTGAAATGCGTAGAACTGAAATATGTAGAACTGAAATGTGTAGAACTGAAATGCGTAGAACTGAAATGTGTAGAACTGAAACATGTAGAACTGAAATGTGTAGAACTGAAATGCCTAGAACTGAAATGCCTAGAACTGAAATGCCTAGAACTGAAATATGTACTTCCAATCATATGTAGAACTGAAATGTATAGAACTGAAATATGTACTTCCAATCATATGTAGAACTGAGATGCTCAGACGTAACTATGTGTAGAGCTGAAATGCTCAAACGTAACTATGTGTAGAGCTGAAATGCTCAAACGTAACTATATGTAGAACTGAAATGCTTAAACTTAACCATGTATACAACTGAAATGCTCAAATTCATTATGTGTAGAACTGAAAATCTTAAATTTAATTATGTATAGAATTGAAATGCTTAAACTTAACCATGTATACAACTGAAATGCTCAAATTCATTATGTGTAGAACTGAAAATCTTAAATTTAATTATGTATAAAATTGAAATTCTCAAACTGAATTACGTGTAAAACTGAAATTGATAGATCCAACTACGTGTGCAACAACGTAAAATTCAGTGGTCAGATTGGCTATCGCTTTCGAAGTGAATTTTATTAAACCAACGTGGGCTACTGCTGCCCCGCCACCTCCTACACGAGGGGTTCAACCTCGGCAGATCGCCTTGCCAAGCTTCCACAACGTTTTACCAGTGGTCTTCGATGGTAGCTCTCACAAGCGAAACAGCTATATGTATATGTATAATAAGCGATATTGTTGCATATTATACTTCGAGATGGTGCACAGGTTGGTCCGAAGACGTACGTATATATAAGTATCGCGTGTCGCGTAGGTTCCCGTTTCCTTCGTCCCTCTTCCTTCTGATGCTCGCCTCTCTCGTCCTCGCGCCCCTCTCATTCCATCGGCAATTCGACTTGTTTGTATTTTTCTTATTTTCTCAGACTTCATCGCGTATATATATACTAATATACTCTCGATACAGGTTTGCTGAGCCGCAGGATGCCGCGAACCGTGGAGTAGGCGCGCATGAATGCGACGGTCTGGCTGCGGGATCTGGAGCTCCGCAACGACTCGCACTCCAGGCACGGTTTGTGCTGCTGCTATAGAGAAAGGGTTTCGTGAGCGCGAAAGCCTCGGGATGAAAGAAGAAGAAAAACCCCGTCAAGCACCGAGAGCGGACGTCTGCTCGCCTGGGGCGATTTAGCCTCCTCTGCTTCTTCTTCTGCTTCTTTCTTTCTTTACAGTATTTTTCGCAAGCGTTTCACTGCCAGAGAATCAAACAGGATAAAGTATCACAAGCAAATGGATCCTTCAAATGTTGTTGTTAGTCTTGAGTGAATTTTTATTTTCTTCTGAAATTACATTGTTTGTGGTGTACTATTACTTTGGTGTGCTTTGGAGGCTACTACGTTCTCTTTAAGTGATTGTGAAAGCAATTTTTTTGCTGTGGTAGCATAAAATTTGTTGATGCAGCAAAAATTGATGATAATTTTTATTTGTGGTGTCATAAATTTATTCAAGAATAAGAACATTTGGAGAAGTGGTTTGCACGAATAGACTGAGTTCGGAAATGTGAACACACAGATTTGACCATAAGTACATTTAATAATTTGAAAAAAAAAATTTGAACATAAATATATTCGACAACAGAAATTTGAACACAAATATTTTTGACCACCAAAATTTGAACATAAATATATTCCACCACAGAAATTTGAACACAAATATATTTGAGCACAGAAATTTTGACACACATATTTTACCACAAAAATTTTAACATAACTATATTTCACTGCAGAAATTTGAACACAAATATATTCCACCACAAAAATTTGAACACAAATATATTTAACCACAAAACTTTGAACATAAGTATATTGCACCACAGAAATTTGAACCCAAATACATTTGACCACAAAAATTTGAACACAAATATATTTGACCACAAAAATTTGAACACAAATATATTTGACCATAAAACTTTGAACATAAGTATATTCCACCACAGAAATTCGAACCCAAATATATTTGACCACAAAACCTTGAACATAAATATATTCCACCACAGAAATTTGAACACAAATACATTTGACCACAAAAATTTGAACACAAATATATTTGACCACAAAAATTTGAACACAAATATATTTGACCACAAAACTTTGAGCATAAATATATTCCACCACAGAAATTTGAACCCAAATATATTTGACCACAAAACCTTGAACATAAATATATTCCACCACAGAAATTTGAATACAAATATATTTATCCACAAAACTTTAACCATAAATATATTCCACCACAGAAATTTGAACACAAAACATATTTGACCACAAAAATTTGAACACAAATATATTTGACCACAAAACTTTGAGCATAAATATATTCCGCCACAGAAATTTGAACCCAGATATATTTGACCACAAAACCTTGAACATAAATATATTCCACCACAAAAATTTGAACACAAATATATTTAACCACAAAACTTTGAACATAAATATATTCCACCACAAAAATTTGAGCACAAAAATATATTTAACCACAAAACTTTGAACATAAGTATATTCCACCACAGAAATTTGAACCCAAATATATTTGACCACAAAACCTTGAACATAAATATATTCCACCACAGAAATTTGAACACAAATACATTTGACGACAAAAATTTGAACACAAATATATTTGACCACAAAACTTTGAGCATAAATATATTCCACCACAGAAATTTGAACCCAAATATATTTGACCACAAAACCTTGAACATAAATATATTCCACCACAAAAAGTTGAACACAAATATATTTAACCACAAAACCTTGAACATAAATATTTGACCACAAAAATTTGAACACAAATATATTTGACCACAAAAATTTGGACACAAATATATTTGACCACAAAACTTTGAGCATAAATATATTCCACCACAGAAATTTGAACTCAAATATATTTGACCACAAAATCTTGAACATAAATATATCCCACCACAGAAATTCGAACCTAAATATATTTGACCACAAAAATTTAAACCAATATATTTGTGTGTAATTCGGTCCTTCAAACCGTCGTTTTTTCGAATGTCGTTGTTCTCGAATACATTTATATACTATTACTTTGCTAAACTGTAGAAGTCAATGCGCTTTCCTTTATTCAGTGACAGCAATTTTTTCTGCTGTAACAGCCAAACATTTGTTTGTACAACGAGCGATTTGTCATCATCACACCATGATTATATTTTTTCTGTGAATCTTCAAAGCAAATATACTTGTGTTCATATTTAAGGATGCGTTTGTATGTTTATTTCATATTAAAATGTGTACTAATTATTTTTTATAGAGCATCCTACCATATTTTTAAGAAAATGAAAAAAAAGCTTTCCCTTTTTTTCGACTTATTAACTATTTGCCATGTTTTATGTGATTAAGACATAATTGTCGTACTTGCAAAAATATGAATATATCGCTATTACTCAGACGATATTATACCACTAAATTGAAGCTAAAAAATAATAATCGAAACACGTATTACAAATAGAGTAATTTACGGTCTGCTCCACGCTCAGGGTGGTCCAGATTAGGACACCAAAAAATAATGGTCCTCATCAGGAAAATTAATTTAATCATAATAACATCGAATCACGAAGTATGATATAACATAAATTAATTTGCCGAGCCCATGAACACCGGCCAAGCAATTAATTTTCGCAGCATTGATAAATTCGAATAATCATCCATGACTACACAGCGACAAATAACACGAGTACTTTTCATACAGTGCAGCTCTCGTTCGTATAGCGATTTCGCAATATTCGCAGCAGGGACAGCGAGAATCGGCCGGCAAAGGCAAAAGCTACGCATTACATACAGTCAGAGCAAACGACTCGACAGTCTGCGTGGCGACGAGAGCAAATTTACGCCTGTCTCTATTTTTGTGCGTACACGTATATATATATATGTATATTTATATTTCTACATACATACATACACTGTTAGAATTTTTTTAATGAAAAGTAATATATAAATTATTGGAAATTTTTTTGCAGATAAGGATATATTAAATTTAATATACGAATATTAATTGATATACAAAAAAAATTTTTGAAAAATTAATATGCAGTATACTAGACACTTCATAAAAATTGTGTTTATAATATAATTATTGTAATTTTACAACATATCTGAATATTAAATGATATTTAATATTAATACGGTATATTAAATTTCATTTAATATATTTAATATACCGTATCTGCAAAAGAACTTTCTATATATTTTAATATATATTAATTTTCAAAATATTTTTAACAGTTTAACGTTTGGCCACTCTCGATCATAGCTAAAAAATGTTGATATCTAATACAGGATTTATTATATTAATTACAAATTATTTAAATTGGGCTGCAATATTTTTATTTAAAAAATTCATGAAAAAAGAAGTTTCAGTAAAAAAAAATCTAAAAAAAAATGAAAAATGTTTTGTGTCACTCTGGATCAAAGCTCAACAATTTTGATATCTAATACAGGTTTTTTGACAATAATTTCAAATTTTTTTAATTGAGCCGCAACATTTTTATTTAAAAAATTCATGAAAAAAAAAGTTGCAGTAAAAAACCATCTAAAAAAAAATAACAAGTGTTTTATTTCACTCTGGGTCAAAGCTCAACAATTTTGATATCTAATACAGGTTTTTCGAAAATAATTTCAAATTTTTTAAATTGAGCCGCAACATTTTTATTTAAAAAAATCATGAAAAAAAAGTTTCAGTAAAAAACATCTAAAAAAAATTTTAAGTGTTTTATTTCACTCTGGGTCAAAGCTCAACAATTTTGATATCTAATACAGAATTTTTGACAATAATTCCAAATTTTTTAAATTGGGCCGCAACATTTTTATTTAAAAAAATTACGAAAAAAAAGTCAGTAAAAAAAATATTTAATATAAAAATATTTAATATAAAAATTAAAAGTGTTTTATTTCACTCTGGGTTAAAGCTCGACAATTTTGACATCTACTACAGAATTTTTAAAAATAACTTCAAATTTTTTAAATTGGGCCGCAACATTTTTATTTAAAAAATTCATGAAAAAAAAAGTTTCAGTAAAAATCATCTAAAAAAAAAATTACAAGTGTTTTATTTCACTCTGGGTCAAAGCTCAACAATTTTGATATCTAATACAGAATTTTTGACGATAATTTCAAATTTTTTAAATTGGGCCGCAACATTTTTATTTAAAAACATGATGAAAAAAAAGTTTCAGTAAAAAATATTTTAAAAAAAATTTTAAAGTGTTTTATTCCACTCTGGGTTAAAGCTCAACAATTTTGATATCTACTACAGAATTTTTAAAAATAACTTCATATTTTCTAAATTGGGCTGCAATATTTTTATTTAAAAAATTGACGAAAAAAAAATTTCATTAAAAAACATCTAATAAAAAAAATTAAAAGTGTTTTATTTCACTCAGGGTCAAAGCTCAACAATTTTGATATCTAGTGCATAATTTTTGACAATAATTTCGAATTTTTTAAATTGCGCCGCAACATTTTTATTTAAAAAATTCACGAAAAAAAAAGTTTCAGTAAAAAACATCTAAAAAAAATTAAAAGTGTTTTTTCGAGCATATAGAATATTATAAAAATTTATGGAGCGAATTGGAAGGTGTCAGGGTTGAGCGCTTGTTGAGTTGGCCAGGAATACCCCATATACATATACATCTATATATCTATTTTGGTCCGTACACGTATGTAACCACATATACATATACATGCCTTGAAATTTTTCTGGCAATATATATTTTTCTTCAAATATGTATTAAAATTTTTAAGTCATATATTTACATATTTACTTATACCTACACACATTACTATACTTTTGCAGACGACGAGACATGGAACGTGTGATGTGCATTGCGCATGTCACTATGTTTGTGTGTTGTGCGTCTTTGCAACCGCAACACATAAGCTTTTCTGCGGGTACAACGTATGTACGTCGTGTCTGCTGTATAAAGATGAGTGTGGTAGTATTATGGCTCGGTTGGGACCAGCGGATGCGGGTGGGCGGACCGGGATTTGCGATGGCAAACTCGTACGGGGCCCACAACATCTCGCCGAACGAACGTTCAGGTCGAGCGATACCTACACGAATCCCAGGATTTCCTCTTGGCCCACGTTTAATACAGCAACGATGTAGATGAGCAACATAAGGTATTGGTAATTACAGCAAAAATGAACGAGCAAAATACGCAGCCACATCTTTACGGCTGAATACCAATGAAAGTTGAACATTGTTGGGTTTTAAACGATGTTTTGCAATATCGTCGCGATGAAAAGTTACAATGTAACGTTGAGAATGCAGATAAGCGAATTTCGTTGAAAGGATTTTTTTTTAATTCTGTGGTGGAATTTTTTGATTGGCATGGAAATTTTAGTGTCTAATATATTGAAAGAATACTGTGGCTTTAAGCCTTAACGCTTCAGTTGTAACTTTCAAATTTACACAAATTACACAATCAACGGAATAATAATCAAGTCGATTGTGTCATTTGTGCCAATACTAATGAACTATTTTCCAAACTTTTTTGAACTACATATGGCGATTCATCATGTACGAAATGTTTGGACCAAATAATATGTAAATCTGAAATATTTAGACCCAATAATGTGTAAAACAGAAATTTTTAGACCCAATAATGTGTAGAACTGAAATGTTCAAACCCAATAATGTGTAGAAGAGCAATCTTTAGACCCAATAATGTGTAGAACTGAAATATTGAGACCCAATAATGTGTAGAACTGAAATGTTTAGACCCAATAATGTGTAGAACTTAAATGTTTAGACCCAATAATGTGTAAAACTGAAATGTTTAGACACAATAATGTGTAGAACTGAAATGTTCAGACCCAATAATGTGTATAACTGATATGTTTGGATCCCATAATGTGTAAAACTGAAATGTTTAGACCCAACAATAAGTATAACTGAAATGTTTAGAGCCAATAATGTATAGAGCTGAAATGTTTAGACCCAATAATGTCTAGAACTGAAATGTGTAGGCTGAATAATGTGTAGAACTGAAATGTGTAGGCCGAATAATGTGTAGAACTGAAATGTGTAAGCCAAATAATGTGTAGAACTGAAATGTTTAGACCTAATAATGTGTGGAACTAAAATGTTTAGAACCAATAATGTGTAGAACTGAAATGATTAGACCCAATAATGTGTAGAACTAAAGTGTTTAGACACAATAATGTGTAGAACTGAAATGTTCAGACCTAATAATGTGTAGAACTGAAATGTTCAGACCCAATAATGTGTAGAACTAAAGTGGTTAGACACAATACTGTGTAGAACTGAAATGTTCAGACCCAATAATATGTAGAACTGATATGTTTAGAACCAATAATGTGCAGAACTGAAATGTTTAGACCGAATAATGTGTACAACTGAAATGTTTACGACCAATAATGTGTAGAACTGAAATGTTTAGATCCACGAGTATGTCGTACCGAAATTTACAGACCACTGTATGTGAACAAAAGACATTTTGCGAACTGAAATGTGTAGAAATGACATTTTGCCAACTTCGTAACACGATATTTATATGTGCAAAAGCACTTAAACACCAACAACGGGAAAGTGTTTTGATAGTCGTTTTAGCTTCGAAAAGTGAACTAAAACGTATATTTTCGACCACATGTGATGTCTTAGCGTTAAGTACCATAAATCTTTTAAACAAAGTTACATCTTCGCAAACACACACACACAATTAACCGGTTGTGCAGCAAATAAAACGAGCGCATGAAGATGACGTCGGTAATTTGAGAAATTGCAAATGAGTGGCGTACTTTGCCAAATATTTTCATTAATTCAATAAACAAGCTCGTAAGTTTCAACTCAGCCTTAATTACAAATGGAGTTTTGGGTGCACATGAGTGACGCCCATCCACTTCTGATTTGCTGTCGTGCTAATTTGTCGTACATATCCACACGCACACGCAGATTCGGGTGGGAAGAATCAAGCGAAGAAATATAAAATTGCGAGTGTAACTTATGGGTGTAGGTCAATGACGTAACGAGCCTCGTCGAGCGACTCTCTCTCCTGATCTTTTTTTTTTTTGTTTTTTTTTCTTTTTCATGTACCCCCCTCTATCTCAGACTTTTTTTGCGTTACCAAAAAATCATTTAAGCCCCAACTACTACGCGAGTTACGCTTGTAAATCCACTAGCATGCTGCAACAACAGTCAACAGGAGCAGGAGCAACACAAGCGGCAGGATCCGAGACAACTTTCACGCGTCGTGGAGGTGCCTCGCCTTGGGACATTATGTGCCTTGCAGCGTGTGCAAGGTAGAGTGCAACGTGAACGATGGTGCATATGGGCTATTCCATGTCAGATCATCAATTTTTTTTTTTTTTTTTTTTTGACGCGCTTAAAAATTTGTATTATTAACAGGATTTACAACTACTTAAGAGGACTTTTTATGAATTATTTCCAGATTTTTTGTTACAGAAATTTAGGAGTGACATTTAAATAAATTAAAAAAATTGTATCTTGGGAGAGAAAAATACAAGTCGAAAAATATTATTATTTTTTTTTGTCGCACTTACAAATTTGTATTATTAGCGGAATTTACAACTACTTAAGAGGATTTATTACGAATTATTTCCAGATTTTTTTGTTACATAAATTTAGGAGTGGCATTTAAATAAATTTAAAAATTGTATCTTGGAATAGAAAAAAAAAGTCGAAAAATAAGATTGTTTTTTTTTAGGTTTTGATCGCAAAGTAGTGCAAAGTATAATTTAATTTAATTTTTTTTGTCGCGCTTAAGAAATTTGTATTATAAGCAGGATTTACAACTACTTAAGAGGACTTTTTTCGTATTATTTCCAGATTTTTTGTTACAGAAATTTAGGAGTGGCATTTAAAGAAATTTAAAAAATTGTATATTGGGAGAGAAAAATACAAGTCGAAAAATATTATTATTTTTTTTTGTCGCACTTACAAATTTGTATTATTAGCGGAATTTACAACTACTTAAGAGGACTTATTACGAATTATTTCCAGATTTTTTTGTTACATAAATTTAGGAGTGGTATTTAAATAAATAAAAAAATTGTATCTTGCAAAAGAAAAAAAAAAGTCGAAAAATAAGATTGTTTTTTTTTTAAGATTTGATTGCAAAGTAGTGCAAAGTATAATTTAATTTAATTTTTTTTGTCGCGCTTAAGAAATTTGTATTATTAGCAGGATTTACAACTACTTAAGAGGACTTTTTACGAATTATTTCCAGATTTTTTGTTACAGAAATTTAGGAGTGACATTTAAATAAATTTAAAAAATTGTATCTTGGGAGAGAAAAATACAAGTCGAAAAATATTATTTTTTTTTTTTTGTCGCACTTAAGAAATTTGTATTATTAGCGGGATTTACAACTACTTAAGAGGACTTATTACGAATTATTTCCAGATTTTTTTGTTACATAAATTTAGGAGTGGTATTTAAATAAATAAAAAAATTGTATCTTGCAAAAGAAAAAAAAAAGTCGAAAAATAAGATTGTTTTTTTTTTAAGATTTGATTGCAAAGTAGTGCAAAGTATAATTTAATTTAATTTTTTTTGTCGCGCTTAAGAAATTTGTATTATTAGCAGGATTTACAACTACTTAAGAGGACTTTTTATGAATTATTTCCAGATTTTTTGTTACAGAAATTTAGGAGTGACATTTAAAGAAATTTAAAAAATTGTATATTGGGAGAGAAAAATACAAGTCGAAAAATATTATTATTATTATTTTTTTTAAAGTTTTGATTGCAATAGTAGTGCAAAGTTTAATTTAATTTAATTTTTTTTTGTCGCCCTTAAGAAATTTGTATTATTAGCCGGATTTACAACTACTTGAGAGGACTTTTTACGAATTATTTCCAAATTTTTTTGTTACATACATTTAGGAGTGGCATTTAAATAAATAAAAAAATTGTATCTTGCAAAAGAAAAAAAAAAGTCGAAAAATAAGATTGTTTTTTTTTTAAGATTTGATTGCAAAGTAGTGCAAAGTATAATTTAATTTAATTTTTTTTGTCGCGCTTAAGAAATTTGTATTATTAGCAGGATTTACAACTACTTAAGAGGACTTTTTATGAATTATTTCCAGATTTTTTGTTACAGAAATTTAGGAGTGACATTTAAATAAATTAAAAAAATTGTATCTTGGGAGAGAAAAATACAAGTCGAAAAATATTATTATTTTTTTTTGTCGCACTTACAAATTTGTATTATTAGCGGAATTTACAACTACTTAAGAGGACTTATTACGAATTATTTCCAGATTTTTTTCTTACATAAATTTAGGAGTGGCATTTAAATAAATTTAAAAATTGTATCTTGGAATAGAAAAAAAAAGTCGAAAAATAAGATTGTTTTTTTTTTAAGATTTGATTGCAAAGTAGTGCAAAGTGTAATTTAATTTAATTTTTTTTGTCGCGCTTAAGAAATTTGTATTATTAGCAGGATTTACAACTACTTAAGAGGACTTTTTTCGAATTATTTCCAGATTTTTTGGTACAGAAATTTAGGAGTGGCATTTAAATAAATTAAAAAAATTGTATATTGGGAGAGAAAATCCAAGTCGAAAAATATTATTATTATTTTTTTTTTTTAAGTTTTGATTGCAATAGTAGTGCAAAGTTTAATTTTATTCTTTTTTATCGCCCTTAAGAAATTTGTATTATTAGCCGGATTTACAACTACTTAACAGGACTTTTTACGAATTTTTTCAGATTTTTTGTTACAGAAATTTAGGAGCGGCATTTAAATAAATTTAAAAAATTGTATCTTGGAAGAGAAAGATACAAGTCGAAACATATTATTATTATTTTTTTTTAAGTTTTGATTGCAATAGTAGTGAAAAGATTAATTAATTTTTTTTTTTATTTACTTTTTGACTAGAAAAGTTGATATATGTTTACGCCCCAATTTTTTTATAGGATTTGAAAAATATTATTATTTTTTGTTTTTTAAGTTTTGACTGCAATAGTAATGAAATGTTTACTTTAAAAAAAAATTAAACATTTATTTTTTAACTACAAAAATTGAAATTTTTTTACGAACATCTCTCCAATGATATTTCTCATAGGATTTACAGGGTTGTGTGCAGAATCTGCATGAAAATGAGGTATTCTCTTCCAGTTTGCCCATTTTATTTTTTCGATGCGCTTAAGAAATTTTTATTATTAACCGGATTTTGCAACTACTTAAGAGCACTTTTCACAATTTTTTGAGATTTTTTTATTACAAAAATTTAAGAGTTGTATTTAAAAAATATATATATATACATCTTGGAGAAGATAAATACGACGAGAAAAATACAATTTTTTAAATGAATTTTTAAATGTAATAGTAGTGAATTGTTTACTTTTTTAAAATTAAACTAAATTTAAGAAATTATTTATTCTAAGCCGAATTCTAGAACTACTTAAGAGCACTTTTTGCCAATTTTTTCAGATTTTAATTACACAAATTAAAAAGTTGCATATAAAAAGAAGATAATTTATATGTGAAAATAAAAAAATACAAAGTAAAAAACATTATTATTTAATAATATTTTGCATGTAGTAGAATGTTTATTTTAGCGTGAGCACCAAATTTTTAATCCGGCCAAAAAAATTGAAATCACACAAAATCATCAAATCAATTATTATATTCCTTAGAAAATTTAGGCCCACATTGTTAATTTTAAGTAAAATAAATTGTGTCTCATAGGTCGAGAACAAAATGAATTTTCATTAGTTGAACACAGAATAAGTAAAAATAAAAAAATATAAATTTTTCAACTTCTATTTTTCTTGTAACATTTTTGTCCTCCAAGACATAAATAATGAGAATAAAAACGCTTTTTATTTTTTTAGTGAAAAAAAAAAATTTGAAAAAATTCACACAAAGTATTTTCAGGCAGTAGTAAAATTTGGCTAATTATGAGTCATTTCTAAGAGGGTCGAAAAAAAAGTGGCTGACCTTACGGAAAATGCCTTATATACTATATATTCAGAGATCACACAGCCGGACGGTACAACGATGCACCGGCGCCGCGTATACCGAAATTCGTGGCTGTCGTGCCCTCTTCACGTTTTTTTAAACGATTTCACGAGGTCACCGGACCAAAGTAAGCGCGCTTTTAGTGCACCGAGAGCAGCCGTCATCGGTAATTAAATTTTTTCGAGTGGTTGTTATGACGAGCGCTGGTGATCGTTTCGTTAAAATGGCCAAGACTATTTAATACGTCGTAATTCGCTTTACGCGTAATATTTATTAAACATGCCCCATCATTTTGTAAGAAGTTGGCCCATTTTCATTAACAATTTCCAAACTCGAGACTTACTTTCGCATTATATTCCACATATTGTAGAATATTAATGCTAATTCAAAATTGTCAGAATATTTTCAAATATGTATAAACATTTTTTCCTATAATACAATCAGCCAAAAAAAGTGACATTCACCGACGAAATTAATTCATTTAGATTTTCAAAATCAGTCGATATATCGTAAAATAATGAAAGATTGGAAATATGTCCGTAATATTACTGCAATATTCTGAAGTATGTGGGTCGTTACCTGCATGCAGGTAATGATCCTGAGTATGGTAAATGGGAGTCTTAGAGATAAATTACCTACTCGCGATGTGACGGCTAAATGGTCGCAGCGGTGGGCATTCCAGTTGCTGAAGATGGTTGCGTATCGGAAATGGGGCTACGGAGATACGGGCAACGTCGTACGTCCCATCGGCATCTATCTTTACATTTTTTTGTTTGTTTTTTCGAAGGAAAACACGTTTTCATTTTATATTATTTATTTCCAGTGCACTTAATTTCATATTCCTTCATATAACATCTTTTGGCAGCTACTATTTCATTCCACCGTGATCTAGTTCGTGTGTAATCGACACAAGCTACACACACTAGATGCAACATAAGCTAGAATTCTACACAGGCTATATACAACACAAATTAGGTTCTACACGCACTAAATACTACACAAACAAGGTCCTACTCATGGTAAATACTACACAAACTAAATACTGTACACGCTAAATACTATAGAACCAAAATACTACACAAATTAGATACAGTACACGTTAAATACTACACAAGCAAAATACTACACAAACTAGATACGGTAGACGTTAAATACTACACAAACTAGATACGGTACACGTTAAATACTACGCAAGCAAAATACTACACAAACTATACCTATACGCACTAAATCATACACAAATTGGATACAGTACACGCTAGACCCTACACAGGCTAAGTACTACATAAGCAAGATACTACACAAGCAAAATATTACACAAACTAGATACGGTACACGTTAAATACTACACAAACTAAATACGATACACGTTAAATACTACGCTTGCAAAATACTACACAAACTATACCTATACGTACTAAATTATACGCAAATTGGATACTGTACACGCTAGACCCTACACAGGCTAAGTACTACATAAGCTAGATACTACACCAGCAAAATACTACACAAACTAGATCCTCGATGCGCTAAATCCTACACAAACTAAATACGGTACAGGCTAAATACTGCACAAGCAAAATACTACATATGATAATTGTGTAGTACTTATCGTGTGTTTGTGTAGAATCATATTTGTGCAGTACTCAGCGTGTACTTGTGTAGAATCATATTTGTGTAGTACACCGTGTGTGCTTGTGTAGAATCATATTTGTGTAGTACTTAACGTGTATTTACAGAATGATATTTGTGTAGTACTTGGCGTGTGTTTATGCAGTACTCATCGTATGTTAGTATAGAATGATATTTGTGTTGTACTCGCCATAGGTTGTAAAATCATATTTGTGTAGTACTCATCGTGTGTTTGTATAGAATGATATTTGGATTGTACCCGTCATATGTTGTAGTATGCTCTTTGTGTTGTACTCGCAATATGTTGTAAAACGATATTTGTGATATACCCGCCATATGTTGTAGAATGATAATTGTGTAGTACCCGCCATATGTTGTAGAATGATATTTGTGTTATACCCGCCATATGTTGTAGAATGATATTTGTGTAGTACTTGTCGTGTATTTGTATAGAATGATAATTGTGTAGTACTCAGCGTGTGTTTGTATAGAATGATAATTGTGTAGTACTCAGCGTGTGTTGTGTAGAATGATAATTGTGTAGTACTCAGCGTGTGTTTGTGTAGAATGATATTTGTGTCGATGATTATGTTTGCAGAATCGGATTGTGGAGTAACGGTGAGCCGCCCTCTATTCAACCTAAATTCATTAGGTCAACAGTTAAAAAATTAGAGTATCAACGTAAGGGAAAAAAATGATATGTAACCTTTTCGATATTCATTAAAATATCTAATAATATAATATTATAAAAATAAATAAAAAAAGTTTTGTGCGGATGGCGCACACGTCCTGCCGGAAAGGCGAGTATTGTATGTACGTAGTATAGGGCCGAACAAGTCGCTCCTTATACGGACTCCTCTGCCGTGCTGGGCCTGTCTTGGGCCTCCTGGTACCCGCAAAAAAAGGGAACCGAAGTCCATATAATCTTTCGGAGCTTCGCGGATCAAAGAAATTAAAACCACTCTGTGACGAATACTCGCAACGGTACCGCGAGTGTTTAAGATACCATGGCCAAAACTTTCATCCAGCATGGAGCATGTTGGCCAAGTCTTGATATAAGTGCAGCACACGTCATGCTGAAACTTAGGGCGAGTTTCACCAACTCCAGTTATCAATTTAACGACTCGGGTAACAGGCCGTTAACTAACCGGCGTTAAGGTCAGGCAGTGAATCAAAACTCTTAAGACGGTGATACAGGTATAGTCTTTGGATGGTAGCTGAAGAGTATACCTGTATATTGTGTGCGGATTATTGGTTACTGTGGCGCGGGTTACTCAAGATTAAAAGTTTAACTTTCCCGTTTCGAAATAGCGCGTGCGGTTTTTCTGTACCATACAGACAAATGTTGTAATGTTTGCTAAGCGTTTGCCCGATTGTACAAAGTGGAAGGCATGCTTAATTTTGATCTGAAATCACAGAAATATGATCGAATCAAAGGCTTCAAGTAAAAAAACATAATTCTTTTTGTGATGCAAGCAGAGTCGGGATCCAATTTGTAAAGAACCTGGTTCTACGCAGACCCATCCGTGCATGGGCTGTTTTTTTACGTAAATTTTGAAAATGTACAGCAGCGCCATTGTACACATGCGACCTTAATATTATAAAAGTGTATACATCTGCATCATTACGCGGCCGTATCGCTACACAGTATCGTCTCCACACCGCATCATCTGTATAAAATATCACACAGATTCGTCCATATACAGTTTCATCACTAGACACTATAATCTCTACACAGTACCATCTCCACACAGTATCATCTCTACACACTATAATCTCTAAACTATGTCATCACTACACTATGTCATCTCTATACAGTATCTACATAAGCTACACAATGTCATCATTACCCTATTTCATCTCTACCCAATGTCATCTCTACACACTATAATCTCTACACAGTATCAACTCTACACACTATAATCTCTACACAGTGTCATCACTACACTATGTAATCTCTATACGGTATCATTTCTACACAGTGTCATTTCTACATAGTATCATTTCTACACAGTGTCATCACTACACAATATCATCACTACACAATATCATCACTACACTATGTCATTGCTACATTATGTAATTTCTACACTATTTCATTTTTACACAGTACTATTATCTCTACACAATATCATCTCTACGCAGCGTCATGTGCACACATCCGCATGTATCTCATATCTACACAGCAGCGTTTCTACATACCCATACTTCTACACAACCGAATCACAATACAAGCATATCCATACATAGCGGCATCTCTACACAGCAGAATCTTTCACAGCCCCATCTCTACACGGATACATTTTTCAGTTCCACGTCACTACACAGTCCCATTTGTGCATCTTTACGTAATGCCACCTCTACACAGCTGTATTTCATCACTCATATTCCTTCGTTGGCAATAAGTCAGAATATGTACATTTCAACATGATTCGTGCACAAATGGTGTTGGATAGCGTTGCAGCTATGCACATATGCGTTGTGCACAACTGCTTTTGTGTAGAGCTTTTTTTACTGATGAAAATAACTGCCAACAATCCGATAGCCACTAGAACCTATAATCCTTTTATGTATGTCACGTTTGACAGATTCAATTTCACTCAACTAGTTTATGAAATGAAATGACCAATGGAATATACATTTGCACCTAATTTTATTGAACCATTTTGCAGAAACGTTGGATAACCTTTTGGCATTCCACTGCGAAAAAC
Source organism: Ephialtes manifestator (assembly GCA_963970395.1). Taxonomy (NCBI): domain Eukaryota; kingdom Metazoa; phylum Arthropoda; class Insecta; order Hymenoptera; family Ichneumonidae; genus Ephialtes; species Ephialtes manifestator. The sequence continues at coordinate 5,562,734 of OZ019968.1, read as the reverse complement.
ATTCGCACGGATGATAATAATATTTACACTTTATGTAATAATTGTGCAGCAGGAAATAAGAAATTGGAGACTCGAGCACAACCCTTCGATGGTCAACGACCATAGACACGGCTGAGCATCATCATCGTTCTCTTCCTCGTCCTCGTCCTCGTCGTTGTCGTCGTCGTCGTCGTCGCTGCTAGCGAACGAGTGAAAATAATTCTTGCTTAAGTTCTCGTAACCCGAGACGATGATGATGGCATGTACTAGCTGGTGCACGCATACATAGTCAGCGCAAAGAGAGGAGCGCGTGCATTGCGAGGCGTGCGCGCAATTGATGCGTGGGCCAAGTACGTTAAACGTTAAATCGTCCCGAGCAATCGTCACGATAGGCGCTTGAACGGTGAGAGTGATGGGGACGACAGTAGAACAAGATTGCTCGCCCACACAATCGGATTTCCTGTGACTTTTAATGGGCTCGCGATCTTAAGAAAAGTTTAGATTGACTCTTAGGGCCAAATCTTTTTATCCTCCGTTTCATCTGAAGATCGAACTGAGATGGATCTAGAGATCAAACTTTAGATCGATGTTAATATTGACCTCAAGATTAAACTTAATATTAAACTTAAGATTAAACTTCAGATTAAATTTAAGATTAAACTTCAGATTAAACTTCAGATTGAACTTAAGTTTAAATTTAAGATTAAACTTAATATTAAACTGAAGATTAAACTTAAGATTAAACTTCAGATTAAACTTAATATTAAACCGAAGATTAAACCGAAGATTAAACTTAAGATTAAACTTCAGATTAAACTTAATATTAAACTTAAGATTAAACTTCAGATTAAACTTAATATTAAACCGAAGATTAAACTTAAGATTAAACTTAATATTAAACTTTAGATTAAACTTAAGATTAAACTTAATATTAAACTTAATATTAAACTTAATATTAAACTTAATATTAAACCGAAGATTAAACATTAGATTAAACTCTAGATTAAACTTTAGATTAAACTTGAGATTAAACTTTAGATTAAACTTTAGATTAAACTTTAGATTAAACTTTAGATTAAACTTTAGATTAAACTTTAGATTAAACTTAAGATTAAACTTTAGATTAAACTTTAGATTAAACTTTAGATTAAACTTTAGATTAAACTTTAGATTAAACTTTAGATTAAACTTTAGATTAAACTTTAGATTAGACTTTAGATTAAACTTTAGATTAAACTTTAGATTAAACTTTAGATTAAACTTTAGATTAAACTTTAGATTAAACTTTAGATTAAACTTTAGATTAAACTTTAGATTAAACTTTAGATTAAACTTTAGATTAAACTTTAGATTAAACTTTAGATTAAACTTTAGATTAAACTTTAGATTAAACTTTAGATTAAACTTTAGACTAAACTTTAGATTAAACTTTAGATTAAACTTTAGATTAAACTTTAGATTAAACTTCAGATTAAACTTCAGATTAAACTTCAGATTAAACTTTAGATTAAACTTTAGATTAAACTTTAGATTAAACTTTAGATTAAACTTTAGATTAAACTTTAGATTAAACTTTAGATTAAACTTTAGATTAAACTTTAGATTAAACTTTAGATTAAACTTTAGATTAAACTTTAGATTAAACTTTAGATTAAACTTTAGATTAAACTTTAGATTAAACTTTAGATTAAACTTTAGATTAAACTTTAGATTAAACTTAAGTTTAAACTTGAGATTAAACTTCACATTAAACTTAAAAATAAATTTAAGATTACACTTAAGATTAATCTTGAGATTAAACTTGAGATCGAACTTGAGGTTAAACTTGTGATTAAACTTGAGGTTAAACTTGAGATTAAACTTGGGATTAAACTTCGGTTTAAACTTTAGACTCAACTCAAGATTGTATTAAGGTTACGACATTTCTTCACTACTGACAAAGACAAGATAGACTTTGCAAAATATGACATGTGCATTTTGAAAGAAGAATGTAAATAAAAACTATCACTATTACTTATTAAAGCTGCCAGACACATCAACCTTGATGTCCCGGGCAATTAAATTTATTAAAGTACTTAACGAACGTAGTGAACTTCAGCGAAATGTAATTTCTTCAGGTAATGAAATTCTTCAACTCGATTATTAATCCTGCATAGTACTAGAAAACGAGTTCTAACGCAAACTCGTTGGATTAAATCTACATAATAAAAGGTATGAATCACATTATTATGAAGACTCCCCGTAGCGTGTAAAACGCTACAGTCTCTTCCTTTACATGCATATACGATCGTTTCAACTATTAGTGCATTATAACACGGGTATTTACGTCTGAATAAAAAAAATATCGCCTTGCAGAATATATGGAATGAGTAAAATGCAACTGATGGTACACCCTGCGCATCTCGTTCATGACATAAAATCTCAGGAATGAACTGAGAAACGCGCACGCACACATACCATGCATAAACGTATATAATGTTAGATCGACTTACTAATCATCGTTATTATCGAAGGTTGAAACGATTCGAACATCGTATTCGACTCGGAAATGGCAAAGTACGTAGGTAATACAGATGCTCTCTACATGACCGGTACTTAAAATGCCGACCCTTGGAATACCATCAAATTAAAATGCCGGCACTTTTCCTATTTCAAGTGTACTTTTAAAACTGTTATGATATTCCCAACATGTCTAATACGCAAAGATGAATCAAATCTAAAAAGTACATGTATAAAATTAGAATGTATGTACATTGCATTGAAAACTTATTACTTTACGGTTCAATAAGGTCCCATGAAAATCAGAAGATGGAAAAATCGGCATCACGAAAAATCGACGAATCGAATCATTGGTAGACCGAAAAATTAGTAGATGAAAAAAATCGTCAGATGCAGAAATCAGTAGTTGGAAAAATCAGTAGTTGGAGATATTGGTAGTTGGAAAAAATCGGTAATTGGAAAAATCATCAATTGGAAAAATCATCAGTTGGAAAAATCGGTAGTTGGAAAAATCAGTATTTGGAGAAATAGGTAGTTGGAAAAAAATCGGTAATTGGAAAAATCATCAGTTGTAAAGATCGGTAGTTGGAAACATCCATAGTTGGAAAAATCGGTGGTCGGAAAAATCAGTAGTTGGAAAAATCGGTAGTTGGAAAAATCGGCAGTTGGAGAAATCGGTGGTTGGAAAAATCGGTAGTTGGATAAATCGGTAGTTGGAAAAATCGGCAGTTGGAGAAATCGGTGGTTGGAAAAATCGGTAGTTGGAAAAACCGGTAGTTGGAAAAATCGGTAGTTGGAAAAATTGATAGTTGGAAAAATCGGTAATTGGAAAAATCGGCAGTTGGAAAAATTGGCAGTTGGAAAAATCGGTAGTCGGAAAAATCGGTAGTTGAAAAAATAGTCCATTAAAAAAAAAGGCGGCTACAAAAATCGACGAATGGAAAAATCGGTAAGTAGGGAAATCGGCGAATTGCAAAATTGGTAGATCAAAAAATTAGTGAATGTAAAAATCGACAAAAGAAAAAATAGGTGAGTCGAAAAATCGGCATTCTTTTTTTCATTTTTCCTGACTAACTTGCACTTTATGCATGTAATAAAATAAATGCTAGTCATTCTACTAATGCACGACTAAACACATATTGTTTGATGTACGTACCGCACATAAGCATTGACAAACTGTAGCTATGGGTATTAATTACTTGTAGTCAGTGCTACATGCATTGGATTGCGTATTTTCTCGTCATGAATACGAATTGTGGTAAACTTATATAGGAGGTATGTACCTAGTACATACTATTTACTACTTTGACTTTAACAGGTATTTCGTATGTAACAGGCACGTGTATAACCTATGTCCATGCACACTCATCACAGTATTTAATAACGTACCGTTAAATCGACACAGCCAAAGAACTTAGTATGGGAAACCCAGTCCGCCCACGTTTACAAAGCTGACCGGTGCCTTGCCTGACTCTCTCGTATTCGGAATCTACGCTTTTACTTACATCGTCGTGAATGTTTCGCGAAAAATTGGTCGTTTCGAGTCCATTTGGTTCCCATACGTCTACCTACAGTCATCGATTTTTAACCTACATACCATTTACTGCCTCCAATTACTTCCTCCTCTTACTTTGCCAGTAAAATGATATCGTTTTTTTTTTTTTTGCAAAATATCAGCTCAAGCAAAATTTCTACTTTTTTCTGTAACTTAGAAAGCAACAGAACCGGGATGCAATTAAAATTCTGTCTCAAATTGTGCAGAAATATATTCTTGATAGATAAAAGTCATATATTTGAGTGAAATTTTGAAATAAGCCGAAGAATATTTTTAAATATATATTTCTATGATATATCCTTCAGACATATTTCCAAATGCATTAGATGATCGCGCATTTTTTGTAAAAATATTTATAGCACGTTATATATTTTTACATTTTTTTTATATGGGAAACAATAATTATTCCTTTATTTTCCCGGAAATTAGCGATTAAGTTGTTCGAACACTTCTCATCCCACTCGGTCAGTCCTGCTAACGGCAACCATGAAAGCTATAAGTCAAGCGACCAGAACTGGAGTATAAAATGCGTGTATAATTGCCAGCTCGTTTCGCTACCGTGAATGAACTCTTATCGTATTTTTTTTTGTTACAAACGCGATCGAGAGACTAGTCTCGGTCAGCCCACGAATAGCTTTTCCCAACCATTGAGAGTTCGCTAAGCTGCGAATAGTGGGGAGAACCGATTAAATATTGCATATGCGCGACTTTCGTAGAAAGGTGAATTTATCATCAAGACTCTCGAGCTGTTAAACACCACCTATGAGTTATTCTTTGCCAACACTGCAAGTAATATCATTTGATCTTTTTTTATATTGCTTATAATTTTTTAGCTTTTATTTATTTATTTTATTTTAAATGATTTTTATCGTCTCAGTTTTTCATATTTACCAACATACAACACTACTATAATACTTGTTTCTACCCGAACTCTTCCGAAATAAAAATCCAGAGAACTCTGCGTGATTGTACAGCAGCTCACAACGTTTAGTAGTAATAATTATACCATCTTGGAACTTTACTAGAACTAGAATTTCCACCATCCTATAACTACCAAAATATCACCCTTCACCAAGAAACATTTTCCATTATATTATCGTCAAAATATTATGTAATTGAATTGTAGCTTGATACAGTTGTTAACTATCAGAGTTGCTCCCGGTAGAGTTGCTACCCGGTAGAGTTGCTACCCGGTAGAGTTGCTACCCGGTAGAGTTGCCACCCGGTAGAGTTGCTACCCGGTAGAGTTGCTACTCGGTAGAGTTGCTACCCGGTAGAGTTGCTACCCGGTAGAGTTGCTACCCGGTAGAGTTGCTACCCGGTAGAGTTGCTACCCGGTAGAGTTGCTACCCGGTAGAGTTGCTCCCGGTAGAGTTTTAACCCGGTAGAGTTTCAACCTGGTAGAATTTCAACCTGGTAGAGTTTTAACCCGGTAGAGTTTCAACCTGGTAGAATTTCAACCTGGTAGAGTTTCAACCTGGTAGAGTTTCAACCTGGCAGAGTTTCAACCTGGCAGAGTTTCAACCTGGTAGAGTTTCAACCTGGTAGAGTTTCAACCTGGAAGAGTTTCAACCTGGAAGAGTTTCAACCTGGTAGAGTTTCAACCTGGTAGTTTCAACCTGGTAGAGTTTCAACCTGGTAGAGTATTAACCTGGTAGAGTGTCAACCTGGTAGAATTTCAACCTGGTAGAGTTTCAACCTGGTAGTTTCAACCTTGTAGAGTTTCAACCTGGTAGAGTTTCAACCTGGAAGAGTTTCAAACTGGAAGAGTTTCAACCTGGTAGAGTTTCAACGTGGTAGAGTTTCAACCTGGTAGAGTTTCAACCTGGTAGTTTCAACCTGGTAGAGTTTCAACCTGGTAGAGTTTCAACCTGGTAGAGTTTCAACCTGGTAGAGTTTCAACCTGGTAGAGTTTCAACCTGGTAGTTTCAACCTGGTAGAGTTTCAACCTGGTAGAGTATTAACCTGGTAGAGTGTCAACCTGGTAGAATTTCAACCTGGTAGAGTTTCAACCTGGTAGTTTCAACCTTGTAGAGTTTCAACCTGGTAGAGTTTCAACCTGGAAGAGTTTCAAACTGGAAGAGTTTCAACCTGGTAGAGTTTCAACGTGGTAGAGTTTCAACCTGGTAGAGTTTCAACCTGGTAGAGTTTCAACCTGGTAGAGTTTCAACCTGGTAGAGTTTCAACCTGGTAGAGTTTCAACCTGGTAGAGTTTCAACCTGGTAGTTTCAACCTGGTAGAGTTTCAACCTGGTAGAGTTTCAACCTGGTAGAGTTTCAACCTGGTAGAGTTTCAACCTGGTAGAGTTTCGACCTGATAGAGTTTCAACCTGGTAGTTTCAACCTGGTAGAGTTTCAACCTGGTAGAGTTTCAACCTGGTAGAGTTTCAACCTGGTAGAGTTTCAACCTGGTAGAGTTTCAACCTGGTAGAGTTTCAACCTGGTAGAGTTTCAACCTGGTAGAGTTTCAACCTGGTAGTTAAATCTTTTCAAACTAGAAAAGATTTAAGTTTGGTAGAGTTTTTACCAAATAGCGCCGTTAATTGGTAGGTGTACTATCTACATATTTTTGCCTGGTGGAATATTAAGTTGTAGCATTATTCCTTGGCACCGTGAACGCTTTACCGGTTGCATTTATTACCTGGGACGTTTGTTACTGGTAGAGTGGTAGGTGTAGCGGCTAAGTGCTATTGTGGACACTTGATAGAAATGTGCGATTTTTACGGGTAAATTTATAATGCAGTTCCTTTCGACATAGTTGATTTTCTTTTCCGAAATATTGATTACTTGGTAGAGTCGTTGAAGTGCAATATGTCTACCTGGCAAATTTGTCACTAAGTAGAGTTGTAACGTAGTAGAGTTTCCGATCGAAATGTTACTGGGTAAAGTTGGTACCGGCCTAAGTCAACATCTCGTAACGATTTGAGCTTCCCCTTTACAAAACTATCGGTACAACGAAAAGTATGAAAACACTGTAATGCAAAGCACACTAGACACGTCGCATTTATGTATTAAACTCACACACTCGATGGTTATTGCGTCGAAGATACCTGTATGGCCGATTTCTTTGAGTTGGCATGTTCGATCGGCCAAAGAATATTAAATTGTGTCTACGTGAATACTCCGCGCTGATCTCACACATATGTGATCACATATTTATGTATGTGTGTGCCAAACCATGAGGTACTCGCCCACGCTTGCTCCCACACACCATATAATACTATACTCGACTGCTCGATCGTACTATACTCCTTCCATTCGTGACACTGTCTCCCCTCTACCCCACCTTAATGCCGTTCAACTTTGCGCGTTCATTCATTCGAACGATCGTTCCTTCTTTCATTCACGAGAGACGCCGAGCGAACACTCGCACCCCCCGATATATATACTTATACTTCGATCGTGAAACTCCCCGCTGCTCTGCGTCAGCGTATATAACCGAACGAGTAGGTGCTTTTGTCCCGCTGTTACTGCCGGAAGCTCAATACTTATATAAATCTGATTGAAGCACAGTATCAGAGATCCTGAATTACGCCATAAAATTCGTCCGTACTTTCGCAATAAACGAGATGCGGTCGTACCCGCGGACATATATTACTGTCAAGTGTATAAAAAACTGAAAATGAAAAAAGAAAAAGAGAAAAATGAATTTTAAGTTTCTTTTGTGGCGCACGCGGTGATATATACGACAGATGCATTTTGAAACTGGCAATAACCAGTGTAATTGGTATTAAATAAAACCGTATGCAAATTTGTAATCGTTATGGAAAAAGTGACCGCGAGAGTATTTAACAACTGTTCGGCGGAGAATTTAACGCCGTATTTAAAGTAAACGAATACTCTTAAATGACGATAATATAAGTTTTTATGACTTTTGAGTGAAATTGAACACTATTTTTTTTAAATGGTTTCGTTTATTTTTTTTTATATCGTTAAAAAATTGGCACTGAGAATTATTTGGGGACTGTTGACTTTATTGCGAAATTGGATATCGTTGAGTGCACAAATATTCTAATATTCTATAGCTCTGATTGACTATTAAGCAAAGTGAAACTCTACATTGCAATAGACTCTTCAAGGGTAAAACTTTACAGCTGCAATAATCTACACCATAAATAATCAGATGCAGAAATCAGTAGTTGGAGAAATCGGCAGTTGGAAAAATCGGTAGTTGGAAAAATCAGTAGTTGGAGATATTGGTAGTTGGAAAAAATCGGTAATTGGAAAAATCATTAGTTGGAAAAATCGGTAGTTGGAAAAATCAGCAGTTGGAGATATTGGTAGTTGGAAAAAATCGGTAATTGGAAAAATCATTAGTTGGAAAAATCGGTAGTTGGAAAAATCGGTAGTTGGAAAAATCGGTAGTTGGAAAAATCGGTAGTTGGAAAAATCAGTAGTTGGAGAAATTGGTAGTGGGAAAAAAATCTACACCATAAATAATCGCAGCTGTAGAATTTCGCAATTGTAGAGTTTGACTCTACAGTTTCATTTTGTAGGACGATATTCGCATTGTAGAATTTTTTCAGGTTTTTAAATTGTGGCATGCTGATGCTAGAATGTGGCTTATATGATGCTGGAATAGTCTTGGTTCAGAAAAATTTGAATAATTCCGCAAAATCTGATGAAATTCTAAAAAATCCCAGTTTACATAAATAAACCTTTGACCAGTCGCCTGCAGAAGATTAATTTTTTTTCTATTATTTAATCGTGTTTTTAAATAAAAAAAGCTTAAAAACTATAAGAAGAAAAATATCGCCCACTTTGGTTATAAGCTAGATAATTTTAATATTCAGCTAAGTATTTTTCAGAATTTTTTCAGATTTTTAAATTATGGCATTCGACATGTCAGTTTAAAAAAATATTTAAAAATAAAAATTTGCATAAAAAAATAAAAATAAAAAATATGGCTCATTTAGGATTTTTAGAGGGTCTAACCAATCCTACAAAAAATTACGAGCCAAATCTGGGAGGTCGAGGGTCAGACCCAGATCGAATCGAGATGGAATGCCCCATATATAGCAAAAACAAATTCCATTTCAAATAAAAAAATATAAAATGAAAAAAAAAAAATCAAAATGAAATTACAAAATAAATAAATAAATTGTAAAAAAATTATACCTCAGAATCAGGCGAGTTTGTGATGATAGGAACTGAATCGTTCTAATTCAAATGTTTTGATAATTAGAATGATATCGAAAATTATTTCATTTGTTTCAAATTTATTTTTTGTTCCCATAATTTTTTTGTCGGAAATGAACTTTTTTAAACTTATTAATTTTTTAAATTATTAATTATTAATTTTTATTTTTTTTCTGATATCCGATAAAGATGTTTTTACGACACTTTTCTCTGTCGGCTTTTTTAATAACTGGAATTCATGTTGATAGAATGAGATACGAAGGGAAGTAATCTTATGGATTCGCTGAGAACATTTCTCGGGTAAGAAAATTCTATGTTTTCCAGGTAACAATTCGTTTGTTACGTATCCAAGTGAAGTCGACGATCTTGCGATCCCACTGACCATCCAATTGGACAGAGCGCTAAATCAGCTCGTGACCGCAGCAAGAGACCAGCATCAGCAGCAGCAAGAGAGTCCAGAACGTCCTTGCGATTAACATCTCGTATTTCTGTCTTATATTCTCGATCTTGATCTTCTCTTTAGTCGTGCGCTTCATAACGTGGGATTACACATAGGTATTGTACGTGCTTGAAATCCGAGAGATGTTTAACGAGGAAAGGCGCCGAGACATCGTTTCTGTCTCTCAGTGTTCCACAACGAAACGAAAACTATTTTACTCAAGAAGTCGGTAAGCACGAAAAATATATATATAGTGCAACGTACGCGTTCCTTTCTCTACGTGTTTCGAATTATTAAGAACACACTCAACGTTTTCAGGTATTTTGTGTTGAATCTGCAGGAATTTCTTCAACACGAGGAACTTTGCTCTTTATTTTTTATTTACTCTTATGGCTCATGAGATGCGATTTGGGATTAAACATTTTTTTGTAATCACTTTTGCATTTATTTAATTTATTTAATTTATTTAATTTATTTAATTTATTTAATTTATTTAATTTATTTAATTTATTTTATTCATTTTATTTATTTTATTTATTTTATTTATTTTATTTATTTTATTTGTTTTATTTATTTTATTTATTTTATTTATTTTATTTATTTTATTTATTTTATTTATTTTATTTATTTTATTTATTTTATTTATTTTATTTATTTTATTTATTTTATTTATTTTATTTATTTTATTTATTTTATTTATTTTATTTATTTTATTTATTTTATTTATTTTATTTATTTTATTTATTTTATTTATTTTATTTATTTTATTTATTTTATTTATTTTTTTTTTTTTTTTTATTTTTTTTTTTTTTTTTTTTTTTTTTTTTAGTGTCCTGTAGAATTTTATTTCGGAAATCAAGCTGGGAATTAATGATGTTTTTTCAAAAGACAAAATTAGAGGATTGAACTCTGAAATGTATCTTTATTATGGAAATCCGAGTATCAATTAAGCATCTTTTTTTCTGATACTTCGATATTTTTCTGAATTAAAATTTAAGTATGACACGCGGTGATTATTTAAAAAATTTTTAAAATTTATATTTTTTTTATGAATACAATCAAGTTAGCATTATTTTTTTTTATTTAGACTTAGAGTCTAACCTATAGTCCCAAATTTGAACTTAAGTTCGAACTTAAGTATGGAATAAGATGTAAAATTCGATCTTAAGTATGAACTTAAGTTCAAATTTAGGACTATAAATTCGAACTTTAGAAATTAAATTTGAACTTGGTTTCGAAATTAAGTTTAACACAATAAACTTGAATTGGAACTTAATTTTGCTAAAGGTCGAATTTACGTTCAAAAGGACACACATGGGTGACCAAATTTAAGTTTAAACTTAAGTTCAAACTGGTTTGGATTCGAATTTGCATTGATAATAAATTTTTTTGATTTCCAGTTCGACTTAATAAATTTGAGCATAGGATCAAAATTAAGTTTAATTTTCGATCATAATTAAGTTTATATTTAGATTTGAAAGTTCAAATTTTGTTTTCCATTTTGAGTACGAATTTAATTTCGAAATTTCATTTCATATGAATTTCAACATTTATCTTGTATTTTGAGTTGAAATTCTAAGCTTACCTTCAAACTCACTTTAAATTCGACTCTTAAATACCTAACACTTATAAGGCATTGAAAATAGAATATTCCACTTCATATAAACAACCTATAAAATATTTAATAGTCAAAACCTGCAAGTTCATAATTCTTAATAATTCTATGCCTTTTCTAAGTTATTTTCTCTGCTCTTTCTTTCCGCAATTACTTTTCCGTCTTTGCCAAAGGAATTTGCGGGATTTGCGATCATAAAGGAAGCAAGAAATTCACGAGCGGATATAGAATGAGGGAGGAAGCGATTAGGGAATTAATGGAACGACGAGACGGCGCCAGACGCGCGATAAAACTTATGGGTAATTCCATACCAAGTGGGCCATTGATTTACCGTCACGCTAATTTTGCCGTAGTTTGTAAGCATAATAATGGAAATTCTGTGAAATTTTGAGAAAAATCGGAATGCTCTGTCTCAACGAAAAAAATATTATTACTTTATTCTGTCAAAAAATGGCGGAATTTTTTTTGACCGGCTATGGAAAATTTTTTATTAAAAAGTCCATTCAAAAACTTAAATTTTATACGGGAACAAATTTTTTGTACGATCGAATTTTAAATATACAGCGAATTGAAAAAAAATGAAATAAAAAAAATCGTTATTAAATTTTGGACAAACCATTGGTGCTAAAATTCTGAAATAATTTACGGAAAAAAGTACATTCAAAAACTTAAATTTTATCTGGGAACAAATTTTTTCTACGTTCGGTAATTTTGATTATACAGCGAATTGAAAAAAATTTAATAAAAGAAATCGTTATTAATTTTTGGGCAAACTATAGGGGCAAAAATTCTGAAATAATTGATGAAAAAAAGTACATTCAAAAACTTAAATTTTATCTGGGAACAAATTTTTTCTACGTTCGGTAATTTTGATTATACAGCGAATTGAAAAAAATTAAATAAAAGAAATCGTTATTAATTTTTGGGCAAACTATAGGGGCAAAAATTCTGAAATAATTTATGAAAAAAAGTACATTCAAAAACTTAAATTTTATCTAGAAACAAATTTTTTGTACGATCGGTAATTTTGAATATACAGCGAATTGAAAAAAATTAAATAAAAAAAATCGTTATTAATTTTTGAGCAAACTATAGGGACTAAAATTCTGAAATAATTTATGGAAAAAAGTACATTCAAAAACTTAAATTTTTCCTGGGAACAAATTTTTTGTACGATCGGTAATTTTGAATATACAGCGAATTGAAAAAAATTAAATAAAAGAAATCGTTATTAATTTTTGGGCAAACTATAGGTGCTCAAATTCTGAAATAATTTATGAAAAAAAAGTACATTCAAGAACTTAAATTTTATCTGGGAACAAATTTTTTGTACGATCGGTAATTTTGAATATACAGCGAATTGAAAAAAATGAATTGAAAATAAGTGCTAAAATTCTGAAATAATTTATGGATGTTCGTGAAATACTAAAGAACTTTTGAAAAAATGATGAACACTTTTTGCGACCATGCTAATTTTGGGTGGCCCACTTGACATGGAATGGCGCATATTCGTACACCTCGAGCACCCAGAGGGCTCTTGAAGGCCTCCACGACCGCGTGGAGCTTGCGTTTCTTCCCTCTATTGTCGTGACTTAGTTAGACACGGTGCGTGTAAGATACTGAAACTTGCGGATGTAAATTATCACGATATAAGAGTAGCAATAGCAAAGTTGGCCAAAGGAAGCTAAACGAAAAGCGGTACAACATTCTTACTCGTGAAAATGGCGATAATCAATCTCGATTTATATGTCGTGGATGGTGCAAAGCTTGGCGCATCTTGGCCTCAACTTCCAGCTTCACCCTCACACACAAACACTTTGATTATTCGTGAGTATCGTTTTATGACGCTTTGAGACTGAATCAGCCAGTTTTTATGGTCTCACATGGACATCTGTGAATTTATTCTCGGGTGTACTTCGACGAGGTCATATGAAACAAGATCTTGCAATACGTGACATGATAAAGTGGTACTTTTTTTTTATAAATATGAGGTATTCATAGCCAACTCAGTAAATGTTTGACTTTTTTTATTGCTTTTTCGTAGGGGAAGCTATGTTTTCATGAAATTTTTTATTTCGAGATTTTCATGGCTAGACACTGAGAATGGTCCAAAAGATCGAGAGAAATGAGCCATGTGAACCTGGCATCCGATTTTGAGGAATTTCATTTTTTTTAGTTAATCTTATAGATTTTGATTGTTAGTTGATGGTAGTAACAATTTTTTCATTTTTGGTAAAACTTTTAAAAAAATTATGGGACTTAAAAAAATACCCATTCCCCGACTCTAACGAAACTCAAATCTGACGGTTAATTCTTATAGAAAATCGTTTATAGTTCATTGTAGTGGAATTTCTGTTTGTTGTACAAAAAAATCTCATGTGCAAAAGCGGAAAAACAATTCAAATTCCTTAGACAAAATGTCCGTACGAATGCGTGTGCAATGTGCAATGTGCAATGTTCAATGTTCAATGTTCAATGTTCAATGTTCAATGTTCAATGTGCAGTGTGCAGTGTGCAATGTGCAATGTGCAGTGTGCAGTGTGCAGTGTGCAGTGTGCAGTATGCAGTGTGCAGTGTGCAGTGTGCAGTGTGCAGTGTCCAATATACAATGTACAATGTACAATGTACAATGTGCAGTGTGCAGTGTACAATGTACAGTGTGCAATGTGCAGTGTGCAGTGTGCAATGTGCAATGTGCAATGTGCAGTGTGCAATGGCAGTGTACAATGTGCAATGTGCAATGTGCAATGCGCAATGTGCCCAGTGCAATGAACAATGCGCAATGTGCAATGTGCAATGTGCATTGTGCAGTGTACAGTGTGCAGTGTGCAGTGTGCAGTGTGCAGTGTGCGGTGTACAATGTACAATGTGCAATGTGCAGTGTGCAGTATGCAGTGTACAATGTGCAATGTGCAATGTGCAATGTGCAGTGTGCAATGTGCAATGTGCAGTGTGCAATGGCAGTGTACAATGTGCAATGTGCAATGCGCAATGTGCCCAGTGCAATGAACAATGCGCAATGTGCAATGTGCATTGTGCAGTGTACAGTGTGCAGTGTGCAGTGTGCAGTGTGCGGTGTACAATGTACAATGTGCAATGTGCAGTGTGCAGTGTGCAGTATGCAGTGTACAATGTGCAAAATACCCATTCCCCGACTCTAACGAAACTCAAATCTGACGGTTAATTCTTATAGAAAATCGTTTATAGTTCATTGTAGTGGAATTTCTGTTTGTTGTACAAAAAAATCTCATGTGCAAAAGCGGAAAAACAATTCAAATTCCTTAGACAAAAAGTCCGTACGGATGCGTGTGCAATGTGCAATGTGCAATGTTCAATGTTCAATGTTCAATGTTCAATGTTCAATGTTCAATGTTCAATGTTCAATGTGCAGTGTGCAATGTGCAGTGTGCAGTGTGCAGTGTGCAGTGTGCAGTATGCAGTGTGCAGTGTGCAGTGTGCAGTGTCCAATATACAATGTACAATGTACAATGTGCAGTGTGCAGTGTACAATGTACAATGTGCAATGTGCAGTGTGCAGTGTGCAATGTGCAATGTGCAATGTGCAGTGTGCAATGGCAGTGTACAATGTGCAATGTGCAATGTGCAATGCGCAATGTGCCCAGTGCAATGAACAATGCGCAATGTGCAATGTGCAATGTGCATTGTGCAGTGTACAGTGTGCAGTGTGCAGTGTGCAGTGTGCGGTGTACAATGTACAATGTGCAATGTGCAGTGTGCAGTGTGCAGTATGCAGTGTACAATGTGCAATGTGCAATGTGCAATGTGCAGTGTGCAATGTGCAATGTGCAGTGTGCAATGGCAGTGTACAATGTGCAATGTGCAATGTGCAATGCGCAATGTGCCCAGTGCAATGAACAATGCGCAATGTGCAATGTGCATTGTGCAGTGTACAGTGTGCAGTGTGCAGTGTGCAGTGTGCGGTGTACAATGTACAATGTGCAATGTGCAGTGTGCAGTGTGCAGTATGCAGTGTACAATGTGCAATGTGCAATGTGCAATGTGCAATGTGCAGTGTGCAGTGTGCAATGTGCATTGTGCATTGTGCAATGTGCAGTGTGCAGTGTGCAGTGTGCAGTGTGCAGTGTGCAGTGTGCAGTGTACAATGTGCAATGTGCAGTGTGCACCGTTCAATATGGAAAGTGCAATGAACAATGTGCAATGTACAATGTGCAATGTGCAGTGTGCAATGTGCAATGTGCAATGTGCAATGTGTAATGTGCAGTGTGCAATGTGCAATGTGCAATGTGCAATGTGCAATGTGCAATGTGCAATGTACAATGTGCAATATGCAAAGTGCAATGAACAATATGCAATGTGCAGTGTGCAGTGTGCAGTGTTCAGTGTGCAGTGTGCAGTGTGCAGTGTGCAGTGTACAATGTGCAGTGTACAATGTGAAATGTGCAGTGTGCAATGTGCAATGTGCAATATGCAATGTGCAATGTGCAATGTGCAATGTGCAATGTGCAATGTGCAATGTGCAATGTGCAATGAACAATGTGCAATGTGCAATGTGCGTATGTGAAGGGTTTCAAAATTTAAATCAACTATAACTCAAGAACTGTTCGGCCGATTGAGCTGGAATTTCCGACACAAGTGAAGCACCGGCGTGTCTTTAGTTGTTGTAATTATTGCAAAAAAGTGAACAACAATTACGAAACAATATGCAAGGTTGTATTGCATTAAATGTCAATGAGCATTTACAAAATCTGTAGATAATTGTTGCGGAGTAATTATGATTAACTAAAATATACGATAAATATTTATCAAATTAAATAATGGACAACTCTGATTACAACCGATGGGAACGAGCGAGAATAATCAATTGACGATCGATCGCGATTTATTCCACGTGGATCGAGAACTCTGAGTCATCCTCGCGGGACAGTTTCTTGCATTGACCGCTGTCCGGTTATACGAGATCTTAGCTGGTTCCGCACCGGAACTCGTTCCGCAAAACAGAAACGACGAACGTAAACGAGAAGACGAGAGGCTTTATAGTATCTCGAAGTTGAGACTAAAGGCCAATCACCTTAAGTCTCATAGCGATTCTGTCGCTTACTGTCTCGATCGTTTGCACAATTTCTTCGATCGCTAGACTTCAAGATCAACTTTTTAATCGGCAGTCGATACACGTCTGAGACTTTGAACTGATCTTCTCAATGTTTTCTCGATTTTCTAAGTATAGTTATGGGTCTTAAGATGGGGCAATATGGGATCAAGTAATTATCACATGTAGAAAGCATTTTCTGTCAGTTTACTTTCATTCTGAGCTTTTTTTAATGGTTATTATAATTAAAACGATTTTACTAAGCATTCAATTGATTAATTTTTTTTTAAATCGTTATGTACTATTTAAAAATTATATATGTTATGCAAAATAAAAGGAATAATATTATTGTTTTGCTCAAAAGATTATTTTTTTTTAGTGTAGTTAAACTGATATTGAAAAATTGAATATAAATGTAATATTTTTTATTTTATGTTTATAAAATGTAAAATATAGAAAATGAATCTTTCGAGCAAAATAATTTTATCATTTGTTAAATAAAGTGAAGTTTTTTATTTCCTTTTTTTTGAGTTTTGTTTTCTAAATTATTTTCCTATTAAAAATAGTAATTATATATATATTTTTTTCACGTTAAACGTACATTAAAACATGTATTACAAATATAAAAATATTAATTTAATTTTTTGTGCCTTTTTATCTTCTAAAATATAAATAGTTTTGAAAATGGAAGCAAATATTAAATCATTAATGAAAAAATTAATGGTGGTACAGAATGTATTAAGTAGTAAATAAATAATAAAAAATGACTGATTATGGAAAATATCAGACAGGTTAAAAAAAATAGCTGAATTGACAGAGAATGCCTCGTACATAACCGCCCAGTATTACTCAGTTTATCTTGTTATTAATTAAATACAGAAGCATTTAGCTTGATGAGTCGCATCCCCATGAAGAGAAGATTAATAATTAACGAACAATGTGCTCCCGACTCATTACCTCTGACGATGAAGACTCGACTTGTCGAGCCAGTTAGTAGAAGGTAGAGTGAACTTTAATCCGTACTATTTTATTGTGTCGAGAATAAACTCTCACAGGAAGCAATATGCGTAAAATATATTGTTTCAAAATATTTTCCATAAATTTTACATAATTATACGTAAAATATATTTTTTCAATATTTTGCATACAATTTATTTCTACAGCTTGATATTGTCATCATTTTTTAATAAAATAAAAAATTCCGTCATGCTATATAAAATATTATAAATTATGCTCTGTTTGAATTTGAAGCAAATCGAACAAATAGATTATTCGACAGCACTTTGTTTAAATAATCATAACTTTATTGTTTATCAATATTTGTCAATAAAAAAATAACTCAAATTTAGCAAGACTATATATTAATTGTGCATAAAATTCCGATACTCTTCATCCCAATAGTCTCGACAGAAAAAAATAATAGATATCGACCTGTTTTTGATGCCGAAAATTATGCTGTACGCGTTATTTTTTTTTTTTTTCCTCTCATTTGCGATTTAAAATATGAAATCTATTTTACTGTTACGGAGTCAATGGCCATTTTAAAGCAATAATACATATGTAAATTTACGCAGAAAAAAATAATAACGGGGGGTCAGAATATTTTTTTATGTGCCAGATCGAAAAAAAAATTTGCTGTACAAAAATGAATTTCTCAAACTCTTCAATTATGTTTCTTCGTGCAGACTCACCTTATAAATTATCACAAAATTTTCATGTATATGATAAAAAAAATTAAATTTTGTTCTTTTTTAGTTAAAAGTCAATATTAATGAAGAAAATTAGACTTACCATTATTGTAGATTTCCTCGTTGACTAATGTGTCTTCGTCGTCGGTGTCTGGTCCAAGTGACACCGGTGTGTAGACTATGGATTCCCTGTTCCTCATTTTGGTGCTTTTACTTTATTTTTATCGACTCGACATTCCATCCTGCAAAAAATGCAAATAATTCGAAAATTGAAAAAAAAAATCAATTAATATCGAGTAATTTTGAAATTGAGTATACAATGATGATGCTTCACACATGCATTTCCAATCAAAAATCTAATTCCACTACAGTTTAAGTATTTTCCGACACGAAGAAAATTGAAAAAGAAAAAAAATCAATGTTTTTTTATTTGATTTTTTGTATCGTAAAAAAAATTGATTATTTTCTTGTATTTTCCCAGACGATAAAAGTTAGATAAAAAATCAGTATTCAAAAAAAAAAATTATATTCTTGTCTCCTCATAAAGATAGTTATGTTCTCATGAAAAAAAAAATTTCCAGGTTTTCATACCTTTTTTTCATAAGTCTGGAGATTAGCACGTGACAAATTAATATCCCGACTATAATATGCGAATGATTATTCTTTCACAATTTTTCGGTTACCCAATTTGTTTATTAATAACATTCATTTTTTCAGTCGGGAATTTTAATTTTTATAAAATTATTTTTAATGCATATATCTCATTTCCACAAAATGTCCATGTCATCCCAGACACTACTTAAGGGATAACACCACTCTAGGATTTTGGAAAAACGATTTTTTTTTTATTCTTTAGGATCATAAAAACAATATGGATTGAATCGCCAATTATTCACAAGCGTTTGTAACCGCCCCTCTCCGATTTAACTGTAACTATGTTCATGTTAAGTAACCGATTTTTCTCAAATTTGTACTAAAACCTTGTACCTTGATAGTCCATATGTGGACCAAATTAGAACCCGGTATCTCATAATTTGCACGAGCCGGCGTTAGAATGACATTTTTCGAAAAATTCAAAATGCCATAAAATTTGAACGGCTGGACAGATCTGCGTCACATTTGTACTCAAATATTTTTCAAAAATGGTCCATATACGAACAAAATTTAAGATAAATCTGTGAAAAATTTCAGATTTTTTTTTCCTGACATTTTTTTTTTTTAATTTATCAAAATCGAAATTTATCGACATGTCGATAGTTCCTTTGACTAAATTCATCAATAATAATCAATAATCGAGAAATCATGTCGAAAATTGCAGTCGGATACCTCGGAATTTACAGGAGTTGAAGTCTTTGCAGACATTTAAAAAAAATTAAAATTGCAATAAAATTAGAACCACCCTATCGATTCTTGCTAAATTTGGTATACATAATGGTTTGATGGTAGTTCATTTACGTACAATATTGAAAACGATATGTTCAAAATTTTCAAAATTCTGTAAAGTTTCAATTTTACAGCCGATTTGCGTCAACTACAATCCCAAACGTAGGTGTATGTCAGCCCACTTGCATGCCCAATTTGACGAAAATACCTCTGTAATTACGACAGTTATCGTGATTGTAATTACACGCACAAGCACACGCACAAGCACACGCACACGTACACGCACACGCACACGCACACGCACACGCACACGCACACGCACACGCACACGCACACGCACACGCACACGCACACGCACACGCACACGCACACGCACACGAACACGCGCACGCGCACGCGCACACGCACGCGCACACGCACACGCACGCGCACGCGCACACGCACACGCACACGCACACGCACACGCACACGCACACGCACACGCACGCGCACACGCACACGCACGCGCACGCGCACACGCACACGCACACGCACACGCACACGCACACGCACACGCACACGCACACGCACACGCACACGCACACGCACACGTACACGCACACACGCACACGCGCACACGCGCACGCGCACATGCGCACACGCACACGCACGCGCACACGCATGTGCACAAACGCACACGCGCACGCGCACGTGCACACGCGCACGCGCACACGCATGTGCACAAACGCACACGCATACGCGCACGCGCACGCACACGCGCCCGCGCACGCACATGCACACACTCGCAGATGCATTTTTTCTAAACCACTTTCCTCGACGTTTTGGACCATCCTAAGTGTCCTTACATTCAAATGTAAAAAAAAAAAAATTTCCTCGAAGACAAAGCTTCCTGTATTGAAAGCAAAATGTCTAAATGATTATACCCGTAGAAGATGACATTGTGGTAGAAAATTACGAGCGTCTGGTACGCGCAGAATTTCAAAGCCAAACGAGGTAAAACGTCAAAAGAACGAGCATATCCGCCGGGGACTATAACACGCGGTACCTTAGTGCAGGCTAATGTACTCCTATGCTTGGTGCTGACTCAGAGCCCGCGCACCAAATATAGCAAGTGAACGCACCAACGTCGATCTACAGGAAGATTTTTCAGTGATCCGCAGGCGTAGATCCGCCGAGGCAGCTGGATACATGGATATCCTGTCTGGTTCTACAGTCTCTATATGTATGTATGTGGCTATACGCGATATGGAGCCCGCGACTGCGAAGAGAGTGTGAAGAGCCACGATATATAAGTTACACGTTTCCGAGTAAGGATGCTAAAGGCATTGGGGTCACTGGCGTCTTGTTCGTAAGATCAAACAATAGTTCCGGTTTTTTAAAGCTGATATTTCTTTCTCTTTGACAATAGGAATCAAATTTATCGTCCCCTTAATAAAAGTTATTGTAAGATTGATGAAAGAGAAATAAATGTTTATTCCTAATGAGAAGATATGAGTTTAAATATGGGGTATTATTAGTATTAAGCACTAAGTCCATTAAGGACTTGTAGAAACTTAGCCAAAGAAAAAGATACGATATATCGATCACACTTAAAAACACGTATAAAAAAAGTTACAAAGTAGAACTTTGGACATTCCTCATTAATTTTCATTTTTCACAAAGTCGCCTGTATGAGTAAGCTTATTTATTAATTTTCGCTTCCTCTTAGAGGAAGCTTTGTAAAAAATGAAAATGAATGGGGAAACAATGTGCTAAGTTCTACTTTGCAACTTTTTTCGTTACCTATATAGTTCTTGAAAAATACAAAATCATATAAAATCCAAACCGCTTTACCGATCACGACCAAATTTGGTAGGTACTACTAGCGCTGAATGTTATTTTTCATCTGTAGAAAATTTCAGTTGATTTAGTGAGATTTTACGTGAGTTAGAGCAAAACAAATATTTTTTTTAAATTCAAAATCCCATAAAAACCAAACTTTTTTACAGATTTATTCTAAATTCAATACCGATCCTCCTTTAATACAGCTTTATTAATAAAAAATTATTTAGCTCAATAGCTAAAAATTTGCGGATGCAAGAGAGCGTAAAGACATTTTTCGAAAATTGCAAAGTCAAATAGAATTTGAACATATTTTTAAATTTTTTTGAGAATTGCCGCAAACAAATTCAGCAGCATTTTATTCACGCGGGAAATTTGTGTTCACTAGACAACATTTTTCAAAAACTGACGCAATGGCGTCAATTTTTTGAAAATTTAAAACCTTCATAAAACTCGAAACGCTCTACCGATTTTGTCCAAATTTAATAACCTGGTTTGCATTAGTTTGTTCACTGTTCATACGAAGTTTCATCCTAATAGCTAAAAATTTATTCGAGTTGAAGCATTAACGAACATTTCTGAAAATCTGAAAAGTCTCATAAAAACGAAATGCGTCGAACGATATTTGTATAATTAATACCAAATAAAGATTGCCCAGTATTGTAGATGGCATTAAAATTTGAGCTGATTCGGTCGAGTAATTTACGAGTTACGGTAGTTTGTGTGAAATTTCGGCTCTTCCAAATTTAAAGTGTACGTGATTTGAAAAACGCATTAGCTCAAAACATCAATTTTTCTTTATCGCAGGACATGAAAGGCGCCATTAGTAACGAAGAAGAAACTAAGGACGTTCCAGTGACAGTTATTAAAATTGTATAAGCGAAAAGCTGTTGCTCTCCCTTGAAGCATTGACGGCCATTTCTGAAAATCTAAAAAATCTCATAAAAACGAAATGCGTCGAACGATATTTATATAATTTATACCAAGCAGAGATTGCCCAGTATTCTAAATGGCGTTAAAATTTGAGCTGATTCGGTCGAGCAGTTTATGAGTTACGGTAGCTTGTGTGAAATTTCGGCTCTTCCAAATTTAAAGTGTACGTGATTTGAAAAACGCATTAGCTCAAAACGTCAATTTTTCTTTATCGCAGGACATGAAAGGCGCCATTAGTAACGAAGAAGAAACTAAGGACGTCCCAGTGACAGCTGTTAAAATTGTAGAAGCGGAAAGCTGTAGCCCTCCCTTGAAGCATTGACGGCCATTTCTGAAAATCTAAAAAATCTCATAAAAACGAAATGCGTCGAACGATATTTATATAATTTATACCAAGCAAAGATTGCCCAGTATTGTAGATGGCGTTAAAACTTGAGCTGATTCGGTCGAGCAGTTTATGAGTTACGGTAGCTTGTGTGAAATTTCGGCTCTACCAAATTTAAACTATACGTGATTTGAAAAACGCATTAGCTCAAAACATCAATTTTTCTTTATCGCAGGACATGAAAGGCGACATTAGTAACGAAGAAGAAACTAAGGACGTTCCAGTGACAGTTATTAAAATTGTATAAGCGAAAAGCTGTTGCTCTCCCTTGAAGCATTGACGGCCATTTCTGAAAATCGAAAAACTCTCATAAAAACAAAATGCATCAAACGATATTTATATAATTTATACCAAGCAGAGATTGCCCAGTATTCTAAATGGCGTTAAAATTTGAGCTGATTCGGTCGAGCAGTTTATGAGTTACGGTAGCTTGTGTGAAATTTCGGCTCTTCCAAATTTAAAGTGTACGTGATTTGAAAAACGCATTAGCTCAAAACGTCAATTTTTCTTTATCGCAGGACATGAAAGGCGCCATTAGTAACGAAGAAGAAACTAAGGACGTTCCAGTGACAGTTATTAAAATTGTATAAGCGAAAAGCTGTTGCTCTCCCTTGAAGCATTGACGGCCATTTCTGAAAATCTAAAAAATCTCATAAAAACGAAATGCGTCGAACGATATTTATATAATTTATACCAAGCAAAGATTGCCCAGTATTGTAGATGGCGTTAAAATTTGAGCTGATTCGGTCGAGCAGTTTATGAGTTACGGTAGCTTGTGTTAAATTTCGGCTCTTCCAAATTTAAAGTGTACGTGATTTGAAAAACGCATTAGCTCAAAACGTCAATTTTTCTTTATCGCAGGACATGAAAGGCGCCATTAGTAACGAAGAAGAAACTAAGGACGTCCCAGTGACAGCTGTTAAAATTGTAGAAGCGGAAAGCTGTAGCCCTCCCTACACACGTATTGCCACGTACATGTAGTAGTTGATTATTTTTCTTCTTCTAAATCCCCTGCACGTTAGTTCCTGTCTTACCAGGCATGCTTCTCATTTCTTCAGTTCTATTTCCGCATTTGTCATGGACGTGTATATGTTATAAAGATAGTATATGTACGATACTGAAAACGGGGACATTTTTAAAATATAATTTTATTCACAATGAAAGATATATATGGGAAATTAATTAATATATATTGTACATGCGTATGGCAAATTTCAGTGGGATATTTTGGTACAACTTTTTAGAATCTTAAGAAAAAAAAGTAACCTCTTTTTACATGTTTTATTTGCACAGAACCGATTTTTATAAATTACTTCCGAATTTTTTTTTTTTTTTACTTGGTGACTGCTCTGACGCGGAATGACACATATATTTTTTGCATTTATCTCACGCGTATCAAATTTGATGTAGAAAAAAAATAGACACAGATACAACATCATAAGGTAAGATGATATTAATTTTTTACCGCCCGTTCACTTACATCCGGGGCAAGGGGGGGGGGAGGGGGACTAAAAAAATTTATCGATCTGTTTACTATCTTGAGACAAACAAATAACTTCCTAGTTATCTTTTCTATTTGAAAGACACAGATTTTTATCAATTATTTGAAGAAGAAAAAAAAATTCTTGACCGCTATGACACGGAATGCCACATATATTTTTTGCATATGTTTCACATATATAAACCAACATGTGGAAAAAAAGAAAAATAGGTACAGATAACGTTACTAAATTAGATAATATGAAATCTCTTTTACCTTTTTTTTTTTACCGCCCCGCCACTTACATCCAGGGGGAGGGGGAGAGGGACTAAAAACTAACTAACTCAACTAACAAACTACCTCATAGTCATCTCTTCTATTTCCAAGACACAGATTTTTATAAATTATTTGAACATTTTTTTTTCGTGACTGCTATGACTCGGAATGCCCCATATATTTTTTGCATATATCTCACATGTTAAAAAAGGGTACATATGGGGCATTCCTACTATTTTTTTAATTTTTTAATTTTTGACATGTCAAATGCCAAAATTTAAAAATCTAAAAAAATTGTGAAAAATACCTTGTTGAATATCAAAATTTTCTAGCTTATAGCCAAAGTCGGCAAGATTTTTCTTCTTATAGTTTTTAACCTTTTTTTATTTAAAACAATTATTAAAAAATAGAAGAAAAAATGAATCCACTACAGGCGACTGGTCAAACGTTTATTTATGTAAAATCGGATTTTTTAGAATTTTTTCAGATTTTTAGGAATTGTTCGAATTTTTCTGAACTAAGTCTATTCCAGCACCATACAAGCCACATTCTAGCACCAGCATGCTATAATTAAAAAATCTGAAAAAAATTCTGAAAAACTCAATTTCATATACAGTAGATTTATTTTTTTTCTATTTTTTAATAATTTTTAAAATCAAAAAAGCTTAAAAACTATAAGAAGAAAAATTGTGCACACTTTGGCTATAAGCTAGAAAATTTTGATATTCAACAAAGTATTTTTCAGAATTTTTTCAGATTTTTAAATTATGGCATTCGACATGTCTCTTTAAAAAAATATTTTTAAAAAATTTGAATAGAAAAAATAAAAATCTGGTACATTTGAGGGTCAAACCAAACCTACAGAAAATTACGAACCAAATCGGGGAGGTCGAGGGTTAGACCCAGATCGAATCGGGATGGAATGCCCCATATATAATATCACAAAGTGACATGATATTTAATCCCCTTCATCTTTTTTTCTTTCTTTTTACCGCCTCGCCACTTACATCCGGGTAAGTGGCGAGGCGGTAAAAATCTGTCCAATTTTTTAGAATCTTGAGACGAAAAAACTATCCCCCTCGTTATCTCTTCCTTCTGCAAGAAACGAGAATCGAAATAAAAAACGGCAAGGGACGAGAAACGAAAAGTAAAAAGAAAAAAAGAAGAAAAGAAGACGAGAGATGACAGCGGTGTATGGCAGAGGGGGGAAGATTAGAGACGACAAAACAGCGGGTCGGGAGCAGGAAGAAGAGAAGGGAAGAAGAATACTTGCACTCGTCTGAAACGTGATGGGTGGACACGCATATAGCTACTAGAATGCGTTCTAATAATAAACCCGGACGAATTCTTTTTAGTCTCGGTGCGGCTAACTTCTCGTATGCGATACGTGCTAGGACTTAATTATGCCGAATGAGACGAGAAACGAACGCTTCGATAATCGTTCGCCGCTTCCGGCATATCTTGAGAATACGAAAAGGAAGCAAAAAAAAAAAGCTCCCGCAGTTCTGAAGACATTAGGCCCTTCTGATATGAAAAAACAATTTTTTTTTCTATTTTCTTCTACATTAAAATTTCTACATTTATTTATATTAATAATTACTAAATTTTTTAATTTTACCTCACTGATTTTGAAATTTTCGATATCTGGAATTCGAATTATTAATAATTCGAAATTTTTTTTATTAATAATAATGCCAAAAAGTTATTAATCGATTAGTGGAAAACAATTGTTTAATAAGTTTTAGGAAATGCCACTTGTTTTTCAATGAAATTATTGTGCTGATTTTTTTTTAAATATGAGGCATTTATTGTAACAATTTTTTCTCGTTCTTTCGCACACTTTTTATTTTGCCAGAAATTATATACATACTACAGTGGTAAGTACAACATCTATTAAAAACTTGGCAGGGTTGACAAAAAATATTATGGGAGTAAAAAAATATTTTTAAATGCTTCCACATGCATCATTCATATATATGAGGCATTTTCAATCCAATTTAACGATCAATTAAATTTTCATGCGGAGTTTCAACCCCGCAGCTAAACATTTATTCGAATTGTAGGATACACGGGAATTGGCGTTTAAAATATGTGCAATAGCATAAAATCGAAATGACTCGAGCGATTTTTATAAAATGTATACCAAATACAGATTGGCCAATACTGTATATAATACTAAAATTTCAGCTAATTCGATCGAGGAGGTCACGAGTTACGGCCGTGTGCATTTTGGTCCCGTCATTTCACACTCACACTTACAGTCACACAATCACACTTACAGTCACACAATCACACAATCACACAATCCCACAATCACGCAATCCCACAATCACACGATCACACAATCACACAATCACACAATCACACAAACACACAATCCCACAATCCCACAATCCCACAATCCCACAATCACACAATCTTACAATTCCACAATCACACAATCACACAATCCCACAATCGCACAATCACACAATCACACAATCCCACAATCCCACGATCACACAATCACGCAATCCCACAATCACACAATCACACAATTACACAATCGCGAAATCACACAATCCCACAATCACACAATCACACAATCTCACAATCCCACGATCACACAATCACGCAATCCCACAATCACACAATCACACAATTACACAATCCCCCAATCACACAATCACACAATCCCACAATCACACACTCATACAATCACACAATCACATACTCATACAATCATGCAATCACACAATTACACGATCACACGATCACACAATCACACACTCACACAATCACACAATCACACAATCACACAATCACACAATCACACAATCACACAATCACACAATCACACCATTACACGATCACACAATCACACAACCACACAATCACACAAACACACAATCGCACAATCCCACAATTACGCAATCCCACAATCACACAATCACACAATCACACAATCACACAATCCCACAATTACGCAATCCCACAATCACACAATCACACAATCTTACAATCTTACAATTCCACAATCACACAATCACACAATCCCACAATCACACAATCCCACAATCGCACAATCACACAATCCCACGATCACACAATCACGCAATCACGCAATCCCGCAATCCCACAATCACACAATCACACAATCACGCAATCCCACAATCACGCAATCCCACAATCACACAATCACACAATTACACAATCGCACAATCGCGAAATCACACAATCACACAATCTCACAATCCCACGATCACACAATCACGCAATCCCACAATCACACAATTACACAATCCCACAATCACACAATCACACAATCCCACAATCCCACGATCACACAATCACACACTCATACAATCACACAATCACATACTCATACAATCATGCAATCACACAATTACACGATCACACGATCACACAATCACACACTCACACAATCACACAATCACACAATCACACAATCACACCATTACACGATCACACAATCACACAATCACGCACTCATACAATCACACAATCACACAATCACACAATCACACAAACACACAATCACACAATCCCACAATTACGCAATCCCACAATCACACAATCTCACAATCCCACGATCACACAATCACGCAATCCCACAATCACACAATCACACAATCCCACAATCACACAATCACACAATCCCACAATCCCACGATCACACAATTACACGATCACACGATCACACAATCACACAATCACACACTCACACAATCACACAATCACACAATCACACAATCACACAATCACACAAACACACAATCACACGATCCCACAATCACACAATCACACAAACACACAATCACACGATCCCACAATCACACAATCACATACTCACACATTTAAACATTTTTTCTAAATCACGTTTTTAAAATATTTTAGACTATTTTAAGCATACTGACATAAAGATCGCAACAACAAACATTCATGATAACAAAGTTCCCTCTCTGAGCAAAATAATTTTTATATCTAATATATATCTTTCATATATTGGCATATAAATAATTTTCGTGAGAATATCACCCACGAATTTCGCACACTGTAAAGGACATTCCAGAAATTGTTAACTTGTGGCATGTAAACTAGGGGTTTTCCCAAACTTCTGTGGGTCGATTTCCCGTCCAGCTTCCCACCTACCCCTCCGGGGGGAGGTGCAGCGGTGCAAAGATCAACGCTTCGAAGAATAACGGCGTCTACGAGGACGTCGAGACGGCAACGCTCGAGAGACTGTCCAAAATTAACTTGGTCGTCGTCGAGGCGACGACGAAGAGCTCTGGACATTCAGGCTTCACATCGCGACTGCACTCGTTCACATACATCTGCTGTAACACGTTCCTTTGCCACTGCAGACAGAGTTCGGCGACTCTCGATCGAAAAAATAGTTGCCAACTATTCTCTGTCTATCGTTTTCTTTCTTTGTGTAATTTATCTTCGTATTTAGACCTGCAATTTATTCATTTTTTATTTGTAAGAGTGTTGTGAATAACTGCTTGAATTGATTTTGAAAAAATACCAATGTCAATCCGAGATTTGAATTAAATATTTGGAAATTATGCTATCTTCTATATTTTTAGTACAAATAAATTTTTATAAAATTATTTATAAATATATAATAATTTTTATTAATATTTATAAAATTTAGTACAATTTTATAGAAATTCGAATGTTTTTTTCATAATTACAATTGTCTGGATTTCTGACAAATATTCGAAAGTCAAGCTATTAAAAAAAAATTAGCAGAGTGTACGAAATATTAGATAATTAAATTTTTTATTTATTTTTGAAATCTTAGAAAATGCCAAAGTTTCGACATTCATAATAATTGGAACGTTCGATATATTTATAAAATTTGGTATTTTAGAAATAATCGGTTTATTTGTAATATCGGAAATATTTTAATATTTGTCATTAACTATTTGAAATAATCGATATATTTGAAATATTTGATACATTAAAAATATTCGAAATATTCGATATATTTGAATTATTCATAACGTTCGAAATCTTTTAAGTATTCAAAATGTCCTAAATATTTATAACATTCGTAGAGCTCGAAAAAAATATCAATAATTTTCTAAGTAACTAGTAATGTTTAAATTATTTATAGTATTTAAAATATTTGCAATATTTGAACCATCGCAGTATTCGAACCATGAGAAGAAATTGAGCAATTCCAAATATTCCAACTATATGTTGTTTCATTTCTCTTAATGTTGACATTGCAGTCATCATTATAAGATATTTTTTAAATTTGTAAAAAATAAAAAATGATGATGAAGAAATGTGGAAAATTTTAATTTTTCTGTAAATTTACTGCTGTATATTTTTTCCTGCATCAAGTAGAATCTCTTTAATTCAAATCCACCTTCATTTACTTTAATTTTTCTTTGATAATGTGTATAAGCTATTTTTAAAATATTAGTATGCAACTGACCTAACTGTATTATTGTAATATTTTTTGTCCAATAAATGTCTTGTACTACTACCGTTTTTTATTTTTATTTTTATTATTTTAGTTTAGTTTAGTTTTCTTAGTATTAGTATAAAACGCAAAAGTCTCCTTAAAGAGATGTAAAAAAAACACTCTGTGTCCCTTAAGGGGATGCTGGAGTAGATTTTGATACCGACTTTGGTCGGTAAGTTTCCCGATTACGACACAGGTGGCGCCGAGTAGTCTGCTTACTTTTGGCAAAAGATACCGAAAGCAAAATGGCCGAACACCATATGTCAACAGACCTTTGCTGTAAGGTATAATTGTTTCTGGAAATTAGATATGTAAAATCAGACCGGACGTCAATTCTGTGATGATTTCTAAATATTCCAAAACCATCAGAATGTTAACTACACAAGCCAAATCCATATATAGTGTATACTACGATCGCATTGCAGAGGCTCGGAGCTTTTGCCAAAGGTAAACAGCGCCACCTGTCTCCTAATGACGGAACTATATTCATGTTCTTTACCAGCTTTGAGCCTGTGCGAAAAGCAAACAGTCTTTGCAATCGTAGTATACACTATTCATGGATTTAGTTTGTGTAATCGACATTCCGACGGTTTTGAAAGATTCAGGAATAATCAAAGAATGGGTGTCCGGTCTGATTTAACACATCTGAGTTGCAGATACGTTTATATCTTACTTCAAAGGACCTGTTGACATTTCGAGCGGCCATATTGGTTTTTGAGAGGTTCAGGAATATTCAATTTCTTACATTTCTTGTATGTTTTGAACAGTAATTCGACCGGACACCCAAGCATGAATGTTTTTATTACATCCCTGCAAAACTTGACGTATATTTGTAGCATATTTTCGATGAATAGTGTATACTACGAAATCGCCTATTTTTACCGACCAAAGTCGGTAAAATAATCGACTCCAGCATCCCCTTAAGGGGATGCTGTAATAGATTTTGATACCGACTTTGGTCGGCAAGTTTCCCGGTTAGGACACAGGTGGCGCCGACATAGTCTGTTTACTTTTGGCCACGGTCTTATATACAGGTCTTGAAACTCCTCCGAATTCACGTGGTGGGGGAAGTATGCTTACGTTAAATTTTTTGTTTCCCGAAGCTGCCACTATCTGGCGCTAGTGTGAGTAAGGTTGCCGAACACAACCTCAAAATTCTCGAAATTTTCGTAATTTTCAGAATTCACCAAGTGATTAGTTAGTTAAATTGAGTCCTCCATGAAATAAGTTTTACTTGTGAGTGAATCGTGTATAGTGGGCGTTACGATGACGTATAAGCCATGTGTTATACCAAAGTATAAAATGGGCTAAATTGACGAACGAATAAAGATTTTGAGCATGCCTGTTTTTTCTTTATTTTACCTTACAATCGATTACCACCAATTTCTTACGAGGTTATTCTTAATTTTCCTACTCGTTATGAAGTGGTGATACCTACAAACAATGCGAAAATGATTTACGTTCATCTTGCAAGCTTTTTGAAAGATCACTTGGGTTGAAGGGAATCTGTTCATTTCCGAAAAATCCTGTTGCCACACTCATTTTTCATTGAATTTTATCCAATTCTCGCGCACATTCTACAAATATGTCATGTAGCAAGTGATTCGGTTATGAGAGTTAGAAAGAGATGACAGAATCATTCTATCTCTCTCCCGCACAACCTTACTCCACCGCTGGCGCTACTAGTGGTCGCAACAGGAATTATATTTCATATTTTAAGCGACGTACCCCCACTACACAAGTTTCAAGACCTGTATGTAAGACCGTGCTTTTGGCAAAAGATACCGAAACTTGCGAAATGGAAAATGGCCGCACACCATATGTCAACAGACCTTTGCTGTAAGATATAATTGTTTCTGGAAATTCGATATGTAAAATCAGACCGGACGTCAATTCTGTGATGATTTCTAAATATTCCAAAACCATCAGAATGTTAACTACACAAGCCAAATCCATATATAGTGTATACTTTTCAAAAGTAAACAGACTACGTCGACGCCACCTGTGTCCTAATGGGGAAACTTCATTCACGCTCTTCTCGACCTACTCTGATCGCGAACAAACTGCGTAAACGTACTTTACAAACTACGTGCGCTTCTTTTGTGCTATCGCCAATCCAACAGTCTTGAAAAATGCAAAGAACCTCATAGAATCGGCGTCCACGCTCTTCTTTTGAATGTGATGTCTAGAAATGATTATATAGGACGAAATAGGTGGTGTTGACAGTTCGAGCGGCCATATTGGTTATCGGTAGATTTACAAAATTACGATTTTCTTTATTTTTCAAGTGTTTTCATAAAAAATTCGAGCGAACGCCGATGGGCCTATGTTGATATTATAATCCTGTGCAATTTGAAACATATTTGTAATATATTAACAACGTAGTTTGTAAATTATGAAACCGAAGCTTTTTACCGACCAAAGTCGGTATCAAAATCTGCTTCAGTATCCCCTTAAGAACAAAATCCAAACATTTCATAGAGCAAAGTACAGCAAAAAAAAAAGTAACGGCTGGGAATTCGCAAAATTGGAATTGTTGTTAGAAATACACGATATTGTCGTGGACGAGGGAAACCAGACGCAATTCGACTGATTGCGAGTGCGAAGCACGATTAAAGCAGGATAAACGTGGGATAGTGTTTGCGACTCGTCGGGAACAGGACGTTGAGTCGTGCACTTGCATCCGTTTCAGAGAATTATTCGCACGCCGGTCCAAAATGAAATATCCACAGTTTATCTGTCGTGTCTAGTCTGTGACTGGAGGGACGTTACAATTATTAGCTGCCGCTCGGTTCTCACTGTCCAAGCGGGGGAAAAATCATACTAATTATGTGACGACATGATCTCTATTTCCCTTGTTAATTAACACATAAGAAATATTATCATTTTATTATAAATAAATAAATGCATTGACGAAAAAAAATGGTGATTCTTTAGAATTGGGATTTTTCCCAGTTTGCAAGTATGTGAATTTTTTTTTCTCTATAAAACAGTATAATTTATCGATACATTAAATAATCCTGCGGGCGAAGAAGGAAAAAAAGGATGCAAAGTAGAACTTTGCACATTGCTTCCTCATTAATTTTCATCTTTCGCAACGCCGTCTCTATGAGAAAGTTTCATTATTTTATTTTTGGCTTCCTCATAGAGGAAGCTTTGCGAAAGATTAAAATTATTGACGAAGCAATGTGCAAAGTTCAACTTTGCATCCTTATTTTAAATACAAATTAAAGAAGTACGAAAACAAAAATTTTCATAAATTCAAAATTCTATAAAATCTAAACCGCTTTATGTATTTCGCTTAAATTCAATACCGATCGTCATTTTTCATTGCTTTATTCGTCAAAAACTGTTTAAGCTCATTATCTAAAAAATTGTGGCAGCTAGAGAACATACAGAGATTTTTTTGAAAAATTCAATGTCTTATAAAATCTGAACTACTTTACCAATCTTCACCAAATTCGATATCTACTACATCTGGATGTTAATTTTACCTTGCAAAAGATTTGAGCAGGTTTGGTCGAACTTAACTTGAATAAGAACGAAAACAATTTTTTTTCGAAAATTCAAAATTTTATCAAATTTAAACCGCTTTATGGATTTCGCTCAAATTCAATACCGACCTTCATTTTTCATTTCTCTATTTGTCCAGAACTATTTAGCTCATTAGCTGAAAAATAGCGAAAGCTAGAAAACATACAGACATTTTTCGAAAAATTGAAAGGCTTATAAAATCTGAATTTTTTTTTTCAATTTTTTCGAAAATGTACACATAGGAAGGGGCGTTGCTCCTCTACCAGCGTGCCAAATTTCAGCTTGATTGTTAAAGCCGTTTTCGAGATACAGCGGTTTAAATTTTGCAAGTGTGCCACACACACACATACATACATCCGGACATTTTTTCTAAACTACTTTTCTCGACGTTTTGGACCATTCTGAGTGTCCTGACATGAAAATCTCGAAAAAAAAATTTTACCAAAAAAAAAAAGCTTCCTCTATGAGAAACCAAAAACGAAAAAATAAAAAATAATTTTTTTTTAACTTGATAAACAAAAAAAAATGCAATAATAATGTAACAAAAAATAAACTAAAAAACTTTTGATAGATTTTTTAGTTTGGGTTACACGTTAAAAAATCAATGATATCCATTACTAGGACATTGAAAATGGATTAGTTTCGGAATGCAATTATTTTGATAAATTCACCTACGCCGATGATGTTGTAATCCTTTGTCATTATTTTCAAAAATTTAACAAAATTTCTTTAAGAGAGAAGCAAAATTAATAACCGTGCTCCTGCATGAACGAAATTATATTGCTTTTCGGTACAAAAGTATTATAATTTTATTGTACTAGTAAATACAAATGTTTATTTATATATTGTTTTAAATAAATAAAAATTTCCAGTTATTTAATTGATTTTCACAGCAGTCCTATTTTTCGGTGTGATCAAATAATGAAGTTTTGAAAAATAGCACAAAAAAAACTAACAAACAAATTGTTGCATCATAATAATTTGATTTTTTTAGATATAACTGTGGAAATAGAAATTTTGAAATGTGCGAAAAAACTCTTTGTAAAATCATTAATTAATTTTAAAAATTAATTAAAAATACATAAAAATTGAAAATTATATGATGGAAATATAAAAAACATAAAGCTTCTTATTTATACATAAATTATTGTTAATTTCTAATAGGTTTCTTATTGTTAGTTTTTTATATTTCGATCATATAATTTTCAATTAGGAAACTAAGACATAAAATTTCGAATTGCTTTTTTTATAACTACATTTCCTATAATTTCTCCAATTTAAAGGTGCACTTTTACAACAGATATAATACTCGCATAAGATTATAACTGACATAGTTACTTTCTTCCCCAAGAATACACGAAATCCCCAAGAGTACATTATTTTTGGATCCGGACGTACAGAACGAGGGAAAGTCACATTCAATATATACAGTAAGAGAGTTTCGAAAACGAAGGCTCCCTAAAAACTATGTATAGACACCTTGCGATCATAAAGTCTGTCGATAATCCGACATCTTCGTAGAAGAAAAAAGAAAAATCGTCCCCCAATGTTCCTCTCATAGCTTTTGACATAATTACAACAGTAGCTATTCCAACTGTCATTCTTAATGCGATCGTAAAGTTTCCTTCAATAATCCAGTCCTATATCTTTCAATTCTAATAGCTCTCGGAACTTCATCCTGAACAGTTGCAGTAATTTACATCTTCGACGAGTTCGTGACACTTTGAAGGGCCTCTTGGGTACAGAATCGTGCCCAGCCTCTCATCTCACATCCTGTCGACGGATAGACGCGTGGTTGCAGCATTAAAGAGGGGGTCAATAAAAAGAAAGATGAAAAACAAAATTATTGTTAACAACAGGAAAAAAGTAGAAGCTTGCACATGGCTTCCTCATTATTTTTCGCTTTTTACAAAGCTACCGCTATGAGGAAGTATGTTATTTAATTTTGGCTTCCTCATGTAGAGGAAGCTTTGTAAAAATCGAAAAATAATGAGGAAGCAATGTGCAAGCTTCTACTTTGCATCCTTGTTTTAATTAGATAAATAAACATGTTGTGAATTCGCTTTTTCTATTTCGTTATGCTGTTATTTCGTTATTATTAGAGCGTTTCCGAAAGTAAATGTGATGATGTATATTTTTAAAAATAATTCAACATTCCATAAAATCAAAAATTTCATACCGTTCGTCACCAAACTATACATATATAATGGCTGAATATTGTTTCATTTATATACAAAATTTGAGCTCGTTATCTCAAGTTTTGCAAAGGTTACAATAGAGCGATAATGTCAATTTTTTGAAAAATTCAAAATTCCATAAAATCTGAACCACTTTACCGATTAGAGCCAAATTCAATACCAAACAACATTGAGTGCACCTACTCTTATAACCAACTATTTAGCAAAATAGGCTAAATTTTACGAAAGGTAGAGCGCGCACCTCCTTTTTTAAAAAAATTCAAAATGGCATAAAATCGAAATTTTCGCACACATTTTGTCGAAAATTGCTACAGTTGAAGAGGGTCTGCTGCTACACATGTGTGCCAAATTTGGGCTCGATATACAAAACGGTTCTTGAGTTATCGGCGTTCGAATTTTCGGAGTTGTATACATACACACATACACATACACATATACACACATTACACACATACACACGGACATTTTTTCTAGATCACTTTTCTGGACGTTTTGGACCATTCTGAGTGTCCTGGCATGAAAATCGAGAAAATTTTTTTTTTTACGAAAACAAAGCTTCCTCTATGAGTAAGCAAAAGTTGCAAAGTAGAACTTTGCACATTGCTTCCTTACTAATTTTCATTTTTCACAGAGCCACCTCTATGAAAAAGATTATTTATTAATTTTGATTTCCTCATAGATAAAGCTTTGTAAAATTCTAATTTTTCAGAAAATTCGAAAAATTCAAAAACCCATAAAATTTTAATGGTTCAATAGATTTTTACAAAATTTGATACAAATTATCAGTATATAATAGTCCATTCATGGACCAAATTTGAGCCCAATATCTTGAAAAATGCGAAAGTTAGAGCGTGATAAGTGATTTTAGAAAAAATTCAAAGTGTCATAATTTCTTAACCACTTGACGGATTTGCGTCAAATTTGAACTTCGTCTTTGTCTATCCACACTTTACTTGGGTACCAAATTTCCAATCGATATCTTGAAAATTGCGGACGCTATCGTGCTAACAAGAATCCGAACATATACACACATACACACATTTCATACAAATCACGTTTCTCGACGTTTTGGACCATTCTGAGTATCCTGACATGAAAATCATGAAAAAAAAAACATTTTTGCGAACACAAAGCTTCTTCTATGAGGAAGCAAAAAGCCTGCAAAGTAGAACCTTGCGAATTGCTTCCATAAAATCAAAATTTTAATTACTTTTGCCACTAAATTATATGTTTATCATGGCTGAATATTATTTTGTTCACATACTAAATTTGGGCTTAATATCAGACATAATATTTTGGATAAGTTAATGCCATAAAGCCATTTTTTTTAAATTCAAAATTTCATAAAATCTGAACCGCTTTACCGATTCTCGCCAAATTCAAAACCAAACAACATCAAGTGCACATGCTCTTACAAGGACCTATTTAGTATTGCAGACTAATTTTTACGGAAATTAGAGCGCCCACGACCTTTTTTCAAAAAATTTAAAAAACTGGGAAATCTAAATTTTCGCATGAATTTTGTCTGAAATTGCAATAATTAAAGAGGGTCTGCTGCTCCACCTGTATGCCAAATTTAAGCTCAATAGACAAAACGGTTCTTGAGTTATCGGCGTGACATAAAAATCCCGAAATTTTTTTTTCCATGAAAAAAAAGCTTCCTCTATGAGGATGCAAAAAAAATGTACTCAATTCGTATTGAGGAACAAATAATAATCAAAAAATACTCCCTCCCCTTCGCCCCATATCCTGTCATCGGATAGACGCGTGGTTTCCCGGGTAAAGAGGGGGTACATGAAAAGGAGGATGAAAAACAAGATGAAGCACATACGTTTTGTGACTTTCGTCACGAACCCTCATCGAGTTGAACAAACTTGTTCCGGTTTTCGTTTTCAAAGTCAAAGGGAAGTGAAGGAAAAAAAAGGGGGACTGCCGTAACCCCAAGTACTCGGGTGGCGCCCCCGCAATAAGGAGGGAGCATGACACGTATGCGCGCATGCAACGTGTGAGCTGCTCTGTAGGCGTGCACGTGCTACCTTGTTTATTGATGGGAGACACGCACAAGCCCAGTAGCAGCCCGAATATAAGGAAAGAGGGCAAAAACCCCGAAGGGATGACACCGTGAAGCAAGGCGTGCACGCATTTCAACGCAGCACGCGTTGTGAGCTGTTGCAGCAGGAGTTCAACACCGTGAACAGCTGAAGATGATGAGGAAAGTTGGAGACGAAATGACAGGGAACTATCGGGGGAGCCAAAAAGGTGAAAGCAAAGGAAAGTTGATTACCCATAGTCAGATCTTAAGAACAGACCGACTGAGAATGGAATGGAATGGCAGATTGTGCTAAAAGTTGATGGTACGTCAATTGTAATTACTTCGCATCTGGGATTTTGTCGGTCAGCATGCAGTGAAATAAGGGGCACGATACTGGGTCGGTTCTGGCTGCCAAGACTCATGACCAATATTAGTACAATGTCTACACAAATCCGTATCTACACGGACCAATTTCTATGCGAATAGAAATCTACACAGAATCAAAGCCAACGGAAACCCATAGCTTCACAGAAGAATCTCTACACAGACTCGTCCCTGCAAAATCTCATCGGCACAGAGCCACATTTATACAGATTGGTATCTACACAGACCGGTGCTTACACAGACCGATTTCTACACAGATCCGTATCTACAGAGACCAATTTCTACACAAGCTCATCCCTACAAAAACTTTTATCTATACAAACTCACATCTACATAGAACCATATTTACACGGACACATTTCTACACATACACATGTACACATCTACACGGATGTGTATCTACACAGACAGATGTCTACGCAAATCTATATCTACACAGATACATATCCGCACAGGCCTGTTTCTGCACAGACCTATTCCTACACAGACACATGTCTACACAGACCTATTCCTACACAGACACATGTCTACACAGACCTATTCTTACACAGACACATGTCTACACAGACCTATTCCTACACAGACACATGTCTACACAGACCTATTTCTACACAGAATAATTTCTACACAGATCTATTTCTACACAGAATAATTTCTACACAGACCTATTTCTACATAGAATAATTTCTACACAGAATAATCTCTGCATGGACCAATCTTTATAAAGATCTCTATCGACATAGATGTCTACACATACCTATATCTACACAGACATATTTCTACACAGACTTATATGTACACAGAATAATCGCTACACAAACTAATCCCTAAACAAACTCATATCTACACACAGTCATCCCTACACAAACCCATATCTACACAGACTCATTCCTACACAAACCCATATCTACACAGAACAATCTCTACACAGACGCATCCCTACACAAACCCATATCTACACAGCAGAATATCTGCGCAGTCCCATCTCTATACAGACCCATACTTACACAGATCTGTATCTACAGAGACACATGTATTCACAGACCTATATCCACACACACACACACATGTTTATACAGCTCATCTCTACACAAAAACTTTAGAACCTGGGTGCTGTTAAACATAAGAGAAAGTAGAAATAAAAGCGACCTTAATAAATCTTTGAACATTTTTATTAATATTTAACCGCCACTAAACATTTTATTAGAATTACTACGATGGATGTCCTACTTATCGGCCATCTACTAGTAAACGGCAGTGAGTACTTTGAATTTAGCACACGACTGATGATGACTGTTCCGTGGTCGATAACTGGGACATCCACCTTAGTAACTTTTATCAAGAGACAGTTTTGTGATTAGTACAAATGACCACCACTGAATGTGTAAAAAAAATCGAAAGCCAAGAGGATGGAGGGTAAAAGAATGAGACGTATAGATAGGTCCCCTGATCGCGAAGGATGTTAGTCAGTGACGGGGAGTGCGTTAGATGCGTATAAAAATAGCAGACAGTGGGACCAAAGTCGTCGTCGTCCCTGAGTGCTATGGTAATGCCATAAGGGAAACGGAAAGCCGGGAACAGACGGAGAGCTTGCGTCAGTCTTTTCGTACCTTTGGGCGCCGCACGCGTGCTGTCGCATCGACCGTAAAGTGAATTAGGCGAAGAAGGGGGATTGAATTTACGCGTGACGAAAAATCGAAGATGAAGAAGAAGAAGAACATAAAGATGAAGAAGACGAAGAAAACGAAGAAGATGAAGAAAAATAAGAAAGAATAAGAATGGGGGATTGAATTTAGGCGTGACGAAAAGTCGAAGATGAAAAAGAAGAACAACATGAAGATGAAGATGATGATGAAGAAGATGAAGAAGATGAAGAAGATGAAGAAGATGAAGAAGATGAAGAAGATGAAGTAGATGAAGAAGATGAAGTAGATGAAGTAGATGAAGAAGATGAAGAAGACGAAGAAGATGAAGAAGATGAAGTAGATGAAGTAGATGAAGAAGATGAAGTAGATGAAGAAGATGAAGATGAAGAAGATGAAGAAGATGAAGAAGACGAAGAAGATGAAGAAGATGAAGAAGATGAAGAAGATGAAGAAGATGAAGATGAAGAAGATGAAGATGAAGAAGATGAAGAAGATGAAGAAGATGAAGAAGATGAAGAAGATGAAGAAGATGAAGAAGGTGAAGAAGGTGAAGAAGATGAAGATGATGAAAATGATGAAGATGAAGAAGATGAAGAAGATAAAGAAGATGAAGAAGA
Source organism: Ephialtes manifestator (assembly GCA_963970395.1). NCBI lineage: Eukaryota > Metazoa > Arthropoda > Insecta > Hymenoptera > Ichneumonidae > Ephialtes > Ephialtes manifestator. The sequence continues at coordinate 5,522,585 of OZ019968.1, read as the reverse complement.
TGAAGAAGATGAAGAAGATGAAGAAGATGAAGAAGATGAAGAAGATGAAGAAGATGAAGAAGATGAAGAAGGTGAAGAAGATGAAGATGATGAAAATGATGAAGATGAAGAAGATGAAGAAGATAAAGAAGATGAAGAAGATGAAGAAGATGAAGAAGATGAAGAAGATGAAGAAGATGAAGAAGATGAAGAAGGTGAAGAAGGTGAAGAAGGTGAAGAAGAAGATGAAGAAAAATAAGAAAAATAAGGAGATAGATTCCCCTAAAGTTCTTCTCAGTGGAATTCAGCATATCTTTCGTGCATAATCGTGACCCCAACGTCACGTCGTATCTTAATCGGAGGTGACGAAAAATAAAAATAAAAAGAATAAGGCGTTCGATCACTCGCTCCGAGCCACCAATTCGAAAATTCCAGCCAGGGACAGACGTAGAGCTTGCGACAATCTTCTGGTATTTTTTCAACGCTGCATCGGTCGTAAAGTGAAAATAAGGCGAGGAAGGGGGATTGAATTTTAGGCTTGAGGAGAAATCGAAGTAGAAGAAGAAGTAGACGAAGAAATAGAAGGAGATAGATTCCCCTACTGTAATCAGGGGCAAGAGTCGCGTCACCGTCGCGAGCCTAACTCGCGCTATCCCGAGGGAGAAACGAACGAAAAGATTTCGAGTCTCCAAGCCGAGGAAGCTCTATTTCCGGTCTGAATTCGAAGTGCTCGAGGGGGGAATGCGCTTCTCGCAGCAAAGAATTTATCGAGCTGGCTTAGCACGCGCTGAGGGCGTCAGCCTTGTGCGTCAAATGAAAATTAAAAGGAAATGTGAATAAACTATATATAGGGCATATATAAGTGGCATTAAAAGCTCGCGAATTTGCTGGAATTATACGCGAAATATGCCTACGCGGAATCGCGGAAATGGCCACGATAAATGGCATGTCTTTGATGTAAAAAAAATGGCTTGATGACAGAAATAAAAGAAATGTCATCCGGCGTATCATATTTTATCATCACGATTTAAAATTTCTGTTTTTGATCACATAAAGTAAATAGATGATTTTAAGCGTAAACTGCAAACGATTTTTTATTACCTTACAGTCTTATTAAAAATAATTTGTTGTTAACTTATTTTCTCAATATTCATATACACGAGTGTATAAAATTTACATGGTGGGCGAATGTTAAAAAAACATATGGGAACGTAAAATTTTAGAACAAAAATAATGCACTTTGCCCAAGAAAATTTCAGTACTATTATATATAAATTTCAAAATGTATGAATAATATTTTCACTAAAGTCCTTAATTATTCAAGACATCATGTTTGTATTTTAAATTCCTATACATGTTTTTTTAAATTTATTACGATTCCTGAAATTTTATCGTAAATTTGATAACAGAGAATAACTTTCAATAATTACTCGCAGTTATGAAAAATACAAAACTACTAAAATAAATTGAAATTTTTTGTAATTAAAAAAAAGTTTTCATTTACAAATGTCCAGGGAAACATTGTTAATTCTACAGAAAAATCTTTCTTTTTTTTTTAAGTACAATAATAATTTATTTATCTAGAAATTTAATTTGAAAATTTCAAAATGAATAATTCATTTGTATTGAGGACCAAATTATTATAATTTCTTTTTTTACTTCCAAAATTCATAATTCATACCAATAAAAATAATCAGCGAAATCGCTTTAATCTAAAATATAATCAGAGTCCTCAGCCCTCCTAAGAATTATTTTTGTCACTCTACACTTTTAAATATGAATAACCTTCTCATTAGCGGCACGTCGTGTGTTTTTTTTATTACCCCTAATGAGGATAAAAAAAATGTTTTTTTTAATACTTATAAATGTGGTACCGAAGTACCGAATTCCCAGAGAAGCTGACGGAACCAAAAGGGGTGGGCAAAACAATGAAGTCTCAGAACCCAGAATGCTTTTTATATTTACCGCGTGTGGTTAAAGCGATAAATTGAAAAAAAAAAAAAAAAAAATATCGGGTCCTCGAACCACAGACTCCCCTTGGACCAGTCGCAGCCCCCACCATTTTCTGCGAATCTTCTTTACAGAACTGACGAAAATAGAATGGCGAAGCTCTTTCTCCACTCGGTATCTACCTTTCTCGCTTTCACTGCGAGCCTTCAAGACCCCCAGCGAAGAAGCTCGCTCTGTGCTACGTGCTTCAAGCTGAAGCTCGCGGTACACCTGCCGTAAGCTTTATATACCCATATGAGACTATAGTTCTCGAGCCACGTCGTCAGACGTAGTCGTCACTCTGTGTATACGGGTATTGGCCTTTGCTTCTAACACTGTGCATGCCTACAACGGACATGCAATACTATATACGTATTTCCTGTTTTTCTGCTTACTCATAGAGGAAATTTTGTTTTCGTGAAAAAAAAAATTTTTTGAAATATTTATACAATACGCGAAATTTAAAAAAAGAATGGAAAATTCAAAATTCATCATCATAAAAAGAATATTTCTCGAAATATTTATGTCAGTATACTCACTATAAAAAAATGAAAAATGCAAAACTCAATATCATGAAAAAAATATTTTTCCGAATATTTATGTCAGAATACGCACTATTAAAAAAAATTTGGAAAAATGCAAATTTTAATATCGAAAGAACGAAATTGAGTTAATTTTGTTAATTTTATGAGATTTTCATTTTTTTTCGAAAAATTATGGCGTGAACTTTTTTTGCTAATAAGCAAAAAAAAATGAAAAATTCAAAACTCAACATCATAAGAATATTTCTCGAAATATTTATGTCAGTATACCCACTATAAAAAAATGAAAAAATTCAAACCTCAATATCATGAAAAAAATATTTCTCCATAAAAAAAAATTTGGAAATTTCAAATTTTAATATCGCAAAAACGAAATTAGTTAATTTTGTTAATTTTTCATTTTTTCGAAAAATTATCGGCGAGATAATTTTTTCCTGTTAAGCAAAACAAAAATGGTATCAGAGGAAACTTTGTTTAACAAAAATGGAAAAATTCAAACCTTAATATCGAAAAAACGAATTATTGAGCTGAAATTTAGTTGATTTTATTGAATTTTGAATATTTCAAAAATAATGGGCGTGATCTTTTTTTACTACCGAGCAATAAAAATTGTTTTTAAATAAAGTGATGCAAATCTATAAAGAGTTTCGGGTTTTATAGGATTTTTAATTTTTCTAAAAAAAATTTTTTTTCTGTTAAGAAGATAAATTGACTGGATGAACACCAGCTCGCGTGCTCTGATCAGAAGTAATATGAACGCGATATCAAGCGTTCATCCAAAAAACATTATTTAGGGTAATTTTCAAATTCAAAAAACATTGAGTTTAGATAATATCAGTACAGTGGTTAAATTTTGACGAATTTGTTGCAAAAGTTGACATGACCGTAAAAATTCCTAAAACTTGATTTAGCTGTCAAAAGTTTTTAGTCTATCATTTAGGGTTTTAGACGATTTTGAACTTTTCAATTTTTTACTGCTTCAACTTCGGAAGATATTGATGACAGTTTTCGAACATCTCTGTTGAGGAGATGAAAGACATTTTTTGCACTTAACCGATAGCGAAATATAATGAAATTCTAAAATAAAAAATTTAAAAATCTAAAAGAAAAAAATCAGTGAGTACTCCTGATGATTGTTGGCAATTTTTTATTTCCTCAAGTGAAAATTAAATTTCGACCACATTTTAAAACTAGGTTGCAAAGTAGAACTTTGCGCATTGCTTCCTCATTATTTTTCATTTTATGACACAACTTCCGCTAAGAAGAAGCCAGAATTGATTGATATACTTCTTCATAGTGATGATTTTGTAAAAATAAAAAATAATGAGGAAGCAAAATTCCACTTTGCATTCTTTTTGCATTATCTTTGAATTTCCAAGTTCACTGAAGTTCTTCTCACCGAAATTCAGCATATCTTTCGTGTATAATCGTGACCCCGTCGAAGAAAAAGAAAAAGAAGAAGAAAAATGATAAATAATGAGAGACCAATGTGCAAATTTCTACTTTATTTTGAAATGAGGTTACAAAGTAAAATTTTGCATATGGCTTCCTCATTATTTTTCATTTTTTGACACAACTTCCTCCAAGAAGAAGCCACAGTTGATCAATATACTTCTTCATAATGATAATTTTGTAAAAAAATAAAAAATAATGAGGAAGCAAAATTCCACTATGCATTCTTTTTGCATTATCTTCGAATTCCCAAGTTCACTGAAGTTCTGCTCACCGGAATTCAGCATATCTTTCGTGTATAATCGCGACCCCGACGAAGAAAAAGAAAAAGAAGAACAAAAATGATAAATAATGAGGGACCAATGTGCAAATTTCTACTTTATTTTGAAATGAGGTTACAAAGTAAAATTTTGCATATGGCTTCCTCATTATTTTTCATTTTTTGACACAACTTCCTCTAAGAGGAAGCCAGAATTAATCAACATACTTCTTCATAATGATAATTTTATAAAAAATAAAAAATAATGAGGAAGCAAAATTCCACTTTGCATCCCTTTTGCATTATCTTTGAATTCCCAAGTTCACTGAAGTTCTTCCCACTCGAATTCAGCATATCTTTCGAGTATAATCGCGACCCCGACGTCTTAAGAATCCTAGTCGAAGGTGATGAAGAAATAGAAGAAATAGAAGAAGAAGAAGAAGAAGAAGAAGAAAAATGATAAATAATGAGGGACCAATTTGCAAAGCTTCACTTTGTTTAGTAGAACTGTAGAATTTAGAAGAATAAAGTAGAACTGTGCGCATTATTTTTCATTTTTTGACACAACTTTCTCCATGAGGAAGTCAGAATTGATCAACATACTTCTTCATAGTGATAATTTTGTAAATAATGAGGAAGCAAAATACTATTTTGCATCCTTTTCGCATTATCTTTGAATTCCCAAGTTCACTGAAGTTCTTCCCACTGGAATTCAGCATATCTTTCGTGACGTTTTAGGTATCCTAGTTGGGGGTGACGAAGAAAAAGAAGAAGAAGGCGTTCGCTTAGTCGCTTCGAGCCACCAATTCGAGAGTGCAAGCGTCTGAAAAAGTACAAAAAAAAGAAAAAAAAAAGAAGCCCTTACCACAGAGTCGTTGTCGTCGTCGTCGTCGTTGTCGTCGTTCGGCCTCGAAATAGCGCTTCTCGCGGTGTCGGGTTCACTCTAGTCTTCGCGCATTCCAAACGATGTCTTTCTCTCGGCGAAGCCGACGAGGACGATGAATAATAAAAGCACCAAGACGATTAAGTTTCGTCTATGTGCTTTCACCAGATCCGACGTTGCTGCTCTTCGCTCAGGCGGCGCCTCAGTCTTTGTCTTCAAAATATATACTTCAAACCCACTCAAGTCCGTCGCACACACTGACAATTTAATTTTTATTTATTCGCGAATTTCCAAAACACCAAAAAAAAAGAACAAGCTTTTATTTACTTTTTTTCTCGTTTATTTTTATAATAAATAAATATATAAAGAAAGTCACTTTCTCGATTGAGTACAAAAATATTAAATTATAATTTATTTGAATTTTCAAAAAATTAGGACAATAATTTATTTAATAAATAAGCGTTGAATAAATATTATAAATTAGTTTTGTTGAATCGAATTTTAAAAAAATGATTGCGTGATATTCAGGCTTAAGGAACTCTTGAATTCCGGAATTTTTAGTTTTCACTTTCTTTCACGCTGTTTTTAGGTCCTGCCACAGTTTTGGTGACTTGGAACGACGTGCGGGAACCAAACGCACGTCGCGACGATCGCAAACCGACTGTACGAAAGAGCGTTGCACGTTTCGTATCCACGAGGAACATCGCATCCTTTACTCCCTCCAGCTATGAAAAGCTCTCACTTCGTGTATATACCGCCTACTTCCCCCTTAAAGCTTCTTCGTCTCTTCGTAGGGCAACTTTTTCCTTCTTGTTTTTCCGAAAGTAGCAGCAGCCGCTTGTGCTCCAGTCAATCTCCGCTTCTGCTGCTGCAACTGCGTAGTATTCGTCGGGGGTATCCCTCTCTCAAAATTTTGGGAAGATCCACCGGAACAGGCCTCATGTGGCACGCGCCGAAACTATACATCAGTACGACACACCACCAAAGAGGGTACCACGCTTTCCGGTCGTGTAAAAATACTTTCAAGTTTTTTTTCTTCTTTTCTTAATGAATTCGTAAACGTTTGATAAAATGGTAGGTTTTAATTCTGATCACGAAATGAAAAGATCGGGAACAACTTTATCGATATATTATTTAATTCTGATCATTATCGTTTGCTGAGAATATCGGTTCATTTTTTTTAATAATATTGGATGTTTTTCCAAAAATCGCGAAAATGTTTTAAAAAATAAATCGAAATTCCTTTATAGATTTATAAAAAAAGTCTTGGAAATTTTTCTGAAAAAACCTTGGAAATTTTCCACAACAATCTTGGAAATTTTTCGAAAAAAATTTTGGAAATTTTCCTACAACAATCTTGGAAAATTACCACAACAATCTTGGAAATTTTTCGAAAAAATTTTTGGAAATTTTCCTAAAACAATTTTGAAAATTTTCCTACAACAATCTTGGAAAATTACCACAACAATATTGGAACTTTTCCACAACAATCTTGGAAATTTTCCTACAACAATCTTGGAAATTTTTCTACAACAATCTTGGAAATTCTCCTACAACAATCTTTGAAATTTTCCACAACAATCTTGGAAATTTTCCTACAACAATCTTGGAAATTTTCCTACAACAATCTTGGAAAATTTCCTCCAACAATGTTGGAAATTTTCCTACAACAATCTTGGAAATTTTCCACAACAATCTTGGAAATTCTCCTACAACAATCTTGGAACTTTTCCACAACAATCTTGGAAATTTTCCTACAACAATCTTGGAAATTTTCTAAAACAATCTTGAAAATTTTCCTACAAGAATCTTGGAAATTTTCCTACAACAATCTTGGAAAATTTCCTACAACAATCTTGGAAATTCTCCTACAACAATCTTGGAATTTTTCCTACAACAATCTCGGAAATTTTCCACAACAATCTTGGAAACTTTTCTAAAACAATCTTGGAAAATTTCCTCCAACAATCGTGGAAATTTTCCTACAACAATCTTGGCAATTTTCCACAACAATCTTGGAAATTTTTCTAAAACAATCTTGGAAATTTTTCTACAACAATCTTGGAAATTTTTCTAAAACAATCTTGGAAATTTTCCTACAACAATCTTGGAAAATTACCACAACAATATTAGAAATATTTCTAAAACAATCTTGGAATTTTTCTAAAAAGATCTTGGAATTTTTCTAAAAAGATCTTGGAAATTTTCCTACAATAATCTTGAAAATTTTCCACAACAAACTTGGAAATATTTCTAAAAAAATCTTGGAAATTTTCCACAATAATCTTGGAAATTTTTCTAAAAAGACCTTGGAAATTTTCCTACAACAATCTTGAAAATTTTCCACAACAAACTTGGAAATATTTCTAAAAAAATCTTGGAAATTTTCCACAACAATCTTGGAAATTTTTCTGTAACGATCTTGGAAATCTTCCTACAACAATGTTAGGAAATTACCATAACAATCTTGGAAATATTTCTAGAAAAATCTTGGAAATTTTTCTACAACAATCTTGGAAATTTTCCTACAAGAATCTTGGAAATTTTCCTACAACAATCTTGGAAATTTTTCTAAAACAGTCTTGGAAATTTTCCTACAACAATCTTGGAATTATTTCTAAAAAAATCTTGGTAATTTTTCTACAACAATCTTGGAAATTTTCCAACAACAATCTTGGAAATATTTCTAAAAAAATCTTGGAAATTTTCCTCCAACAATCTTGGAAATTTTTCTAAAAAAATCTTGGAAATTTTCGTTCAACAATCTTGGAAATTTTTCTAAAATAACTTTTATACTTATTCCCAAAATTGTTATTCCAACTATTGGCGTCACTTCCTCCGATTCAACGGGAAATCTGCTCAGTCCATCGACTAGTACGTTCTGTTCCTCTTCCATATGCTCAGTCTGATAATTAAGTTCCGCTACCCTAACTCATCATCGCCTAATTCGAGGACTCACATCTGTTTTGCTTCCCAGTATCTTTAAACTATTGTAGTTCATTTTTATCACGAACTCGAATCCACTCGAGTACACTCGAAATGTTGTCGTAGGCTCTGATCACCCAGATCCAGTAACGAAGCAGCGTCCACATATTCCCTAGCGAAAATACCCACTATCTGACCCATCATGTATTCCACACCATGGTGTGTACCTGCCATTCTGCCACCGCCGACTTTGCGTTTTCCACCGTGTATTCCACCACGAAATGAGGCCCCGTCGTTGGTATGATACTGGTATATCCCACCGTTATTTCACCGTTTTTGCCACCATATTGAACGGACCCAAAAATGGGCCCTAGGTGGGATACATGGTTAGGCCACCGCGAATGCCACCGTGTATTTCACCGCAGCCAGTACTTCGCTGATGGTGGCATACGTGGCTAGGCCACCGCGAATGCCACCGTCGTAAGCACTTCACCGATAATGGAATATGTCATTAAAAAACTTCATGCGGCGGTGGAACGCATGGTGGCATTCGCGGTGGCCCAGCCTCGTATGCCACTATCGCCAAGGTACTGGCGGCGATATGAGATACGGTGGCATTCGCGGTGACTTAGTCTCGTATGCCACTATCTGTAAGGTACTAGCGGTCGTGGAATACACCGTGGCATTCATGGTGGCCTAACCATGTATCCCACCTAGGGCCCATTTTTGGGTCCGTTTAATAATGGCAAACACGGTGAAATAACGGTGGGATACACCAGTATCCCACCATCAACGGGGCATCATTTCGTGGTGGAATACACGGTGGAAAACGCAAAGTCGGAGATGGTAGAATGGCAGGTACACACGTCGTGGCACACAGGTGGCTACGAGGTGGCTACATCAGCTACATGGTGGCTACATTGGTGGGTGTTTTCGCTAGGGTTATTGTATTGTATTTTCTGGGGTAGAATATACGACTTGAGAACGATAGTGAAGGCCAAAATTCGATATCTCGACGAAACAAAATTTTGGTTGGATTTTCCGATCGAAAGTCGGGTCTGTGAATTCTGAAATCAGAAACGGAAAAAAGTCACGATTTTTAAAATCACGATAACCCAAGTAACAATTTTTGTGATCCCAAGTAGCACAAAGACAAAGGATATCTATTTGGTATACGAAAAGGTATGTTAATTTCCGTCCAAATGATATTTTTTGGATTTGGATACCTTTTAGACGTTCTTAAGATATCCAAATCCAAAAAGATATCATTTGGACGGAAATTAATATACCTTTTCGTATACCAAATAGGTATCCTTTGTCTTTGTGCTACTTGGGTTGTTATCGAAAAGTCATCGGGATGGGATATATATGTCCGCCAAAATGTTGTCTGTAAGCTATCCTAGGTCCTAAAGTTAACTTTCGGACAAAGCCCTGGCAAGCTGTCACCGCAGTGTTAACCGAAAATAACTGAAGTTAACCGACTTTTTAACCGAGAAAAGATAAGTCCCGATTATCCCACTGTTCCACCGGCTTTAACCGACAATTTAACAGTTAAAATCGATTGAATTCACCAAACAAAATTGATTTTTTTAAATTTGGTAAGAATGTCGGTTACAATCGGTTAATTCACCAGTAAAAACATCTTAAAAAATAACAATCCCGGTTAAAAGGTCAGTTAAACCGGGTGAAACAGGGGCTAATCGAGACTGATTAAAACACTGGTTAAAAAGTCGGTGACACTGTTTGCCAGGCGGGATATCTTATAGATAACATTTTGGCGGACATATGTAACCCATTCGGATAACTTTTCGATAACAACACAAAAATTGTTACTTGGGAAAAAGGCATGTAACCGGTATTTTCTGGGGTAGAATATGCGACTTTAGAATGATAAATTCAAGTCTCATCAAATTTTTCAACCGAACTGAAATTCTGAAGCCTTATTTATATACTTTTCGTCTTGACCGTAAAGGTAATATTCTAAAAACGACGAGACTTACCGGCAGAGCTACAATATTCGAAGCTCAGTCGGTACATCATTGCCTTATGAATTTTCTTATAGACACGTAATATATATATTTTTTTAAATTGGCTCTTCATCTACGTTAACCTGACGCATTTATTTTCCCGCTGTTAAAACATATTAAATATCTCTGAGGAAATAGTGGAAAAATAATTTACACGCTCGGTCGATAACAAAAACTGTAATACTGCGTTTCAGAGTGATAGTATCGCAGGTGCGCTGCTGTTTCGCTCAGACTATGCAATACGTTGTCCTTTTCGAATAGAACTGCGCATGTGGCGTACAAACGCATCGAAAATGTTGGGACGCCAACGCATTAGCCTTTACCATCAAGTTTAGTATTACCGTAGTCTCAAACTCAAACGCCGGACCTGTACACTATTTCTCAGCTCAATTTTTTGTCCAGACTATAGAATCGATAAGCTTGTTTATTTTATGCATGATAGACATTGTAGCCTTTTAAGTGGGTGGTGTTTATACAGACTGTACAACATGTGATTAAAAAAAAGTGCATTAACAAGAACTCTATCTCTTTCTACGCAACTCCTACTACCACAACATTTCTAGTATATTAGTGTATAAAGCTAAATACAAACGTCCATAATCCACGTCTACAAGTTCTCACAGTCCCTTCGAGTGGCCTTAAAGGTCTTTCACAGTGAAACAGTGTCGTGACGTTAATAAATAGTAAACAGTGCATCAGAAAAAATCATAACATTCAACAATGCAATCGTCAGTGCATCATATTTTATTCATGCATTTATCGTGATATTCTTTGCTTGATACGTAAATTATCTCATTGGAGATAAGATAATAGACAGAAACGCGTTCATTTTACATAATACTTCGATAGAGAGGGAGGAGAATTTATCGTAGAAGCTTCAATCTTATGTGGGAATCTGAACGCAGCCTTTGTAAATAGCGCCCTACTATACCGACTGTTGGTAAAACATTGCGTTTCTAGATGAAAAATTAAATCGCACGTAGCGACGAATATTTTAGTTTCGAAATATTAAAAAAAAAAAAGAGTTTTCCAGAAATGTCTTGAGAACAGAAGAAAAACTAAATAAAGATTAACGTTCAGTGTGGCTGCGTTCGCGTTGAACCTGTCTTCGCGTCGATTTTCTGAACGCGTCCCTAACGTCAAAGCCTATTATGTCGACCGCCGATGCAAAGTCCACCATAGACGAAAAAGTAGATTCCACACACAAGAAAGTCATCCAATACGGCTACAAATGGACGATAAAAAACTTCAGCTCGATTATCGACAAGAGTGGCGAGGTGTTAATGTCACCATTATTCTCGGCCAAAGCCAGCGACGGATTAAAATGGCGCATAGTCGCCTATCCAAAAGGTTATGGCGCTGCGACTAATCGCTTTACAATATGCCATGTTCGTCTCGAGGCCTGCAAATATCCGTCAATCGTCGCCAAATACAAGCTCTACTTTATCGATGCGAACGGGGATAAGAAGTACGAACCAGCGCAGTCAAGCGTTTTTACGCACGACAAGAGGTCAGTGACTTTGAATCGTGATTATTTTGAATACCAAAATCAAGATTATTTTGAATATCTAAATCAAGATTATTTTGAATACCAAAATCAAGATTATTTTGAATACCAAAATCAAGATTATTTTGAATACCGAAATCAAGATTATTTCGAATACCAAAATCAAGATTATTTCGAATACCAAAATCAAGATTATTTTGAATATCAAAATCAAGATTATTTTGAATACCAAAATCAAGATTATTTTGAATACCAAAATCAAGATTATTTTGAATACTAAAATCAAGATTATTTTGAATCCAGTATTTTGAATACCAAAATCAAGATTCCTTAGAATCCAATATTTTAATACCAAAAACAAGATTCCTTAGATTCCAGTATTTTGAATACCAAAATCAAGATTTTTTGGAATACCGAATTTGGAAAATTTAAAAGGAAAATACCTTTTAATACCAAAATCGAGATTACTCCGAATCCAGTATTTTGAATACCAAAATCAAGATTCTTTTGAATCCAGTATTTTGAAAACCAAAATCAAGATTCCTTCGAATACAGTATTTTGAATACCAAAATAAAGATTCCTTAGAATCCAGTATTTTGAATACCAAATCCAAAATATATATTTTATGATATTTTAAATTCAGTAAATATGATACTCTTAAATCCACGATTTTAAATACCAAATACAAGATACATATTTTAAGATATTTAGAATACCGCAAATACAATTCTCTTGAATACAATGTTTTGAGAGTATAAGCAGAAGATACTCAAAATCAAATATTTTGTTTATATTCTAGAAAATAATAATTGATGCAAGAAGAACTAAATAATTATTTAAATACTACAGAGTTTATGAACAATAATAACTAACACCTCGAGCCACGAGACGACCTCCTTAACTTATAAATTAGAAACTAAAATGATGTCACGTGATGTTCGCAAATCGTGTCACTAACAGAAACATGAAATTACGGTCATTTTATCACTGCAACTGCAGGTATCCTTGCGGAGGACCTCCTCTAATGACCGCAAGGGACTCTCTAATCGATGTCGGAGTTTTGCGCGACAACGTCTTGAGGATAGCCTGCGATATCACCACGACTTCAACGGCCTTTGACATCCCAGATTGCCAGCTAATCGACGACCTTGCACGATTGTTCGAGGTCAAACAATGCTGTGATGTAAACATTGCCGTATGCGGACGTGATTTTTCTGCGCACAAAGCAATTTTGGCAGCTCGCAGTTCCGTTTTCTCCGCCATGTTTGATCACGACATGAGGGAACAGAAAGAAAATTATGTGGAAATCACCGACATGGATGACGAGGTTTTCGAGGAGATGTTGCGATACGTCTACACCGGAAGTGTCAGGAATCTCGAGAAAATGGCCGATCAATTGCTTATTGCTGCCGAAAAATATGCTTTGGAAAGACTCAAGGTTCTCTGCGAGGAGGCGCTGCACTCGGGACTAGAGACTAATAACGCCGCGGAGGTTCTCGTACTTGCCGATCTTTACAACGCCGAACAGCTCAAAATACGGACCATCAAATTCATCAATAGGCATATGAAGGACGTTATTAAAACCGTTGGTTTTAACACTATGGTCAACTCACATCCGCATCTTATAATGGAAACACTGGGGGCGCTGTATATGGACAAAGACGAGGAATCGGACGAATGAGAAACTTTCCAGTAGTATTATCCGTCGCTAGATGGATCTGAAAATTTTTTGTTTGATACAAATTATGGGATAAGTGTGCAGCAAATTTGGTGGAATATTTTGAGATATTTACTCACAATATTGTCATCCATATAGCACCGATAAAGTTAGTAAATATCATGGAAATAATAGACTGAATGAATTTTTTGTAAATCTGTTTAGAATGTTGTAGAAATATTACAACGACCTTATAATATTCTCTCGAATCATCACATTTGTAAATATTATAATCACGTTGATAACAATTGCAAAATATTGCAAACATTTTGGAAACAAATAAACAATGTATGTGTTAAATATGAGCGTTAATTATTAGTGAACGTAATAATAATGAAAATTGTATTATAATGGGATACTATATTAGAGATATAAGTAATCTGCAAACTTTATGCTGTGGTGTAAAAATTAATTTAAAAAAACCACAAATGTACAATCGTCATTTCGTTATTCAACGACTAATCTACGCTTTGTTTACTTATCGCTGTATAGATATGAAATCATTTTGTGAAATAAAAATCATAGTGTCTCCGACGTTCAATTATCATCGCATTGAACGCTGGAAAGAAACTGAACTCGATAATATTGTTAATAAATTGATAAACAAATGTCGATCCCATAACGACTCAGAAAACGAGTCGGTAATTTATTCTTCGATTGAGCATTCTTTTGCTCGAAGTGGACTTTTTCTACCCTGATAGCACTGTTTATATCAAACTGTTCGATTCATCGTGATTGAATGAATTTTTTTAAGGTAGTATCAGCGGAGTACCTAGTCAATAAAAAGTCCATATTTTTTATTATGGGGAAAAAGCGAAGTATCACACATTTCGCTATTTTAAAAATCACAATATAAAGAGAGAAAAATGATGAAGTGTGTGTGATCATAAGGTGTGTATATTTATAAAACGGTAGTAGTTTAAATAAGAGTGTCATTTGACTCAGATTGTCCAGCCGGCCGCCATTTGGCCAATCAAGGAATGCGTGGCTACGTTATAGTCAACTGTTTTCCGGCAGCTTGATGCCGGTTCACGAAAACTCGTCATTTTAATCGATGATATCTATTCGAAATATTCGGTAACATATATTTTTTAAGGGACGTATGTGTTCGTAGCAGTTTTCTCGATATTTCGAGCTTTTACTTACGGAGGTGTCTGAATTTGAAGAATGGTTATTTCGGTCTGAAAGTGTTATCAGGGCAATTTCCGTATATAACATGTACTAAATTTCCCAATTTTGCACATTAACTATTATTGTAAATGGTCGGTAAAATGGTTTGAAATTTTACAGACAGCATCCTCTGAGCCTATTCTATAGCATATTAAAAAATCACTTTTCTCTCTGATCGTGAGGTTTGTGCTCATACTACCTTAAACTCATGAATAGAAACTCCCGGTTTCCTCAACTGTAGAGCGTGGCGGAACATAGCCTGTAACGCCTGAGCGTCTTGATTCGCGGGAATTTGAATTATATCCAACGATGTCCTTTCCTGGGTCCAGTTGATAAAGGGTAAAAACCCACCTTGTGAATCAGGAAGGATTGTCAGAGAATAAAATGAGATCCGTTCGCTTTCGGTATTAAAATTGTTCTGCTTTATTCTTTTAAGATTTTTTGAGTCTAGGCTAGAAGAACCACACAACGGCTCTCCTACCCAACGCTCTCGCAGCCAATCACGCACGAGTTCAATAAAAACAAGGGAGCATTTTCTATTCCGTGCATTTTCTCACGGACGCGATAAGAGAAGGGCCAGCCGTCGCCACTCCACTTATCGAAGGCTAGACTTAGGGATAAACATTTATATAAACTCGAAACTCTGAAATAAACATACATGCGCCCGACGTCTTTTCAATAACAAAGATAATAACTAAATATACATACGCCGAGACAATCATGTCTTTATATTCATTCATTGCCTTTAAGAAATATCTAATATTATTGCAACATATTATTATAAGTTACCATTTATTAATTTCGAATCTCTCGGGGTATAATTATTCGATTTAATTTAGCCGATTTATACCAATAGCTTTATTCTGCAATACGAATCTTTGAATAAACCGCGTTAAGATAATGGTAAAGTGACGCATGCGTCACAAGCCGTTCCCGTACGCCGTTAGGAAATGTCCTACGCATGCGCACATCAGCTACATTCTTCTTTTTCTACACGCATATTTGTTGTTCTGAACGCTGCCGCAACATTTCCTAACGCGCCCGGCACATTTTTTAACGGCGTGTTGAGGTTAGGGACCCTTTCCGCTCATACTCTACAGTCTCGGAAAGCGATCGTTTCTATTCTTTCGTTAAAAAAAGCACGGTGTGCAACTAGTGCCGGAATTGGCGATTGCAACTCGTGCGATTGCTACCCTCGCTTCGCTCGGGCGGCAACTCTCGCACTCGTCAGAATCACCACTTTTCGGCACTAGTTGCACAATGTACTATTGTAAAAGAATGCGTCCTCGGAATTGAATCAATTTTGTACAAACTGTTTGAAAGCCAATTTGACAATATTACACACAAATGTTATGCAAACCGTTTGGAAAAAAATGATAAAAATAATAACAAATGTGCGTTTATAATTACAAAAATTGTTTATACTAATATATATTTTTGAAAATTTCACAACGGGGAGAATTCAGGAAGCATCCCAAGGCGGTCTACATGAATTGCTTGACGCGTACTCGGGATAACTTTGCACCAAGTGTCTTTAGGCGGCTTGCGTGAATTTCTCGAACCACTCCTGAAGAAGAGTTTACACTGTGTACATACAAGGTTTTCTAAATATCTTGAAGCGCATTTGAGGAGAAGTTGGCACCAAGTGCTTTGGAAAATGTTTTTCCCACGACATCGTTAAAATATACTCATTTCGTACGCATAACGCGAACATAAAATCCATGAAGCCTAGAGCAAAGGAGACCGAACGTTTATGACGAAGACGTTGCATACATGGCCATTGGTTATGGCAATGTATGCAACGCCATTGTTTGTATCTTTTGCCGCGATCGTTTGAATCAACTGATTTTAAAAACTTGCGTTTCGCTACTTTTCTTTAGCAAACATGTATTGCGGGAATTTGTGGTCGTTCATTTGCCCTCCTAACTTTAATTTCACTATCTTTTGACGTTCTGTATGTCACGGGGTGTTTAATGACATCAACCAAATTCATATCCAACCATTAAAAAAATGCTCGAGTCATGTTGATTAACTTATACTTAAGCAATATAATTATCGCTTACGAAAAAATTACTTTAGTAACTATGATTGTTAAATAACAATTTGATGCAGATAAACGATATTAAATTACTAATTATCGTTTTCAAAACTGATCCGATGGTGAAGTGTGGTAAGTATGAGAGTTCATATCCGTGGGGTTCACGGATCAAGTCTTTATACACGATTTTTTTTTTATAAGAAAAAGGTAAAGACCTTTTTATAATGTAAAAATGTCTGTTTGTCATTTTTTTTATTAATGTTTTTACAACTTCAAAAACAGAACACTGATTTTATATATAGAGCGCCCACTATTCAGTAAATAAAAATTACAAACATTTTCATCAAATTTCGTTCAAACTCGCGGTCATAACCTTGTACAAAGTCCATTCAAACATGATGCAAGCCGTTTGATCCTGGTTTGAATGGAGTTGGTGCAGTGTTATCAGGGTACTCTTACAATAATTCAAGTAAGCCTTGAACGAAATCTATCGAATCAAATTCTCGGAAACTACAATGTGTGAAAAATTTATCTTCAATACATTATCTTAAGTTAAGTGCTTCAACCAGTGTTGCCAGAGAGAAATTGTGTTACATACTAGACACCAGAACCAAAACGTACTAAATGTGATTTTTGCGTACTAAATTCTGTAGCGAGTTCAAATTACCATAAAATCATTCAAACGTAGTTTTTGTTTGCTGTTTCATTAATTTTCTGACAACTTTACGAAAGTAGTAGATTCACATCTTAGAGAAAACATAAGAACACAGGGACAAAATAATCGCGAGAGTAAAACTATAAGAAATCACCAGTGATAAGCGATAACAGAACCGAAATGAACAACTAGAGGGGAGCGAGGAAAAGACCACAAAAAATAGCCGGGATTAACAAAAAAGAATAACCACGAACAAAGGAGAGAGAAAATCGGGAAAAATAGCTAGAAACAGGTATTAGACATGCCGAAGAGGAAAAGCAGGGATAGCCGAGAGAAAGAGCTCAAGGAATAGGCAGAATGAAGCGAAGAAAATACCAAAAACCATAGTCATAATCTCATTTGATTCTTTTTTCGTTTTTTCCTAGCTATTTCTTTTTAATTTTTCCGTCGCTTGCACTTGATTTATTCCTTCGGTTCACAGTCTTTTCTTCATTTTCTACATCTCCAAAAATCTATCGTCTTTAAAATTTATACGCCCCCAAAAAATAGCCATCCTAGATTTACTATTACAGTTATTCCTTACAACTGTGTTGAAGCTGACAACGTTACTAAGTGAGTGCGTGAAATATACAATTGACATTTGAGAACAAATGAGAACTTTTAAGACCGTTTTAAGATGATGCGATGTTTGGAAAGCGGAATTACATGGCAATAAAAAATTACTTTCATGTCGCGTACGAACGCATTGAAAAATACGAAGACGTACTAGATTTACGAAAGATGTGCTAACGTACTAAATCGCATGGGAACGTATTAGATTTAGTACAATTGTACTAAACTGGCAACGCTGGCTTCAACACACCACATCCATTATAAATCTTTAAAAAAATTATCGATATCCACACATTTCATACATGCGGCGATAAGATAGCAAGTTTCACAGAATACTTTCACCTCACAGGTACTTCGACATTGTGTCTTGATCCCTTGTTGCGATTTGTGTTGTTCCGTTCTTCAATGAGAACTATCCAAGATTTTCACTAAGCGAATTTCTCAACGCTGACTCCGTTGGTTGTGGATTAATTTCTATCTACAGGTAAGTCTCGACTGAATTCAAACTTCTACTTGATTTAAAGTATTTCGATAAGTTTCGATTACATCGATTTTTTTTTTCATTTGTGGATTAGTATCGGTAAATTTTTATTTTATACGTTATTTATAAACCAAATTAAACGATTTTGGATATCGAAAATAATTGCTTAAATTATAAGTTAATACAGATTGGCTGCATACTTGATTTCTACTGAAGTTCATGATATTTTTATTCAAACCCGATTTTAAAAATGAATTTTTCGAGGTAAACAAATAAGTAGTGAGTACATCTGCGTGTACTCACGAAAAAATATGTGAAAACATCTTTAGTCCTCCAAGTCCAT
Source organism: Ephialtes manifestator (assembly GCA_963970395.1). Lineage (NCBI taxonomy): Eukaryota > Metazoa > Arthropoda > Insecta > Hymenoptera > Ichneumonidae > Ephialtes > Ephialtes manifestator. The sequence continues at coordinate 5,504,005 of OZ019968.1, read as the reverse complement.
TTAAGAAGGGCCGTGACGCTTTTTGAGGACATTTTGCTCAAATTCACGTTTTTCCAGAAGGAGGGTAACGCTTTTTGAGGACATTTTGCTCAAATTCACGTTTTTCCAGAAGGAGGGTAACGCTTTTTGAGGACATTTTGCTCAAATTCACTTTTTTCCAGAAGGAAGGTAAAGCTTTTTGAGGACATTTTGCTCAAATTCACTTTTTTCCAGAAGGGCCGTAACGTTTTTTAAGGACCATTTTGCTCAGATTCACTTTTTTTCCAGAAGAAGCGTAACGCTTTTTAAGGACATATTTTCCGGAAAAACCTCTGTTGCCGATCTACTATAATAAGTGGGCGCCTATATCGTAAACTTGCGACTCAGTTTGAAAACTGACTAGCCTTGCTTCGAGAGAGGGGGTCTGACGTCACGACTGCCGAAGCGCGTCAGGCGCAGGCTGGTGCGCGAGCGAGGAAGAGGGGGAAGAGAGGGAGACGCGCGGCAGCGCGAGAGTGAGACAGTCAGTCGCTCACGCATAGGGATGGGCGATGTTTCTCGATTAATCGAAAGAATCGATACTTTTATTCGATTAATCGACTAGATTCATCCGATTTTTTTGTTGGTCGATTAATCGATGTGCGATTTTTATTAGGCGACATCGAAGTAACAAGTTAAGATATTAAATTCGAAGAATCTTAATTGTGAGCTTTCTTTTATGCAAACCTTGTAGTTTTAATAGTAATACTTTTTTTCAGTTACACATCTTTAGAGTAAATGGGATAGCAAATGTTGAGAATAAAGCATGTACTTGTATAAAAGTGTTCAATGAGAAGATAAACCTATTTTTTAATAATTATTTTAATATTTATTATGTACCAGATTTTTTTATTCGATTAATCGATTCATCGATTGTTTAAAGAGAAAAATCGATGCTTTATATCGATAGTTTTTTCGCCAATCGATTTTTTTGTAATCGATTTTTTTTTGGACATCGCCCATCACTACTCACGCACGGTTGAATAGGGCAGTCGCGCAGGAGCGCGAGCCGGAGAGAAAGGGCAAGACGCGCCACAGCGGCGTTGCAGGACGAACAGTCGCTTGCGCACGTAGCAGTACGACAGCACAGCGGCGTTGCAGTGTAGCAGCACAGCAGCGTTACAGCTTAGCAGCATAGGAGCACAGCAGCGTTGCAGCCTCGCACTATAGCAGCATGGCAGAATAGCAACACAGCACAGTAACAGCATATGTGCACATGAAATAATGCAGCAGAGCAGCAGAGTAGCAGCGTAGCAGTGTAGCAGTTCAGCAGCGTGGCAGTCACCAAGCGTGGGTTGCAGTTGGCAGCGCATTGAACCGTTCGAAGTGCTCATGACGATATATGCGCATTCACGACAACGAACATCGCACGGGCCCACCGGAAGCGAATTTCACAAGTTACGGTCGAGAAGCAGGAAGCCTTATTCAGCAAATGGGCATGATATAGCTTGTTCCAAGTTTGACAAAATAATTAGAAGGAAAAACGACCAGAATGGCAAATGGTTCATCGACCCCCACGACTGCTCCGAATTTTTTTTACTGTGCCCGATCGCTGCTGCATGGTAGTAGCGGCTGAGTCCGGCACAACCTCGCTAAAGATGTTTTCACATCACTTTTTTTCCAGAAGACGTAACACTTTTTGAGGACACTTTGCTCAAATTTACTTTTTTTCCAGAAGAAGCGTAACGGTTTTGAGGACACTTTGCTCAAATGCACTTTTTTCCAGAAGGCGCTTTTTGAGGACATTTTACTCAAATTCACTTTTTTTTTCAGAAGGTGCGCACCGCTTTTTGAGGACATTTTGCTCAAATTCACTTTTTTTTGCAGAAGGTGCGTAACGCTTTTTGAGGACATTTTGCTCAAATTCACTTTTCTCCAGAAGAAACGTAATGCTTTTTAAGGACATATTTTCAGGAAAAACCTTGCTAAAGATGTTTTCACATCGCTTTTTTTCCAGAAGACGTAACGCTTTTTGAGGACACTGCTCAAATTCACTTTTTTTCAGAAGAAACGTAACGCTTTTTGAGGACATTTTATTCAAATTCACTTTTATTGCAGAAGGCGCGTAACACTTTTTGAGGACACTTTGCTCAAATTCACTTTTTCCGGAAGAAGCGTAATGCTTTTTAGGACATTTTGCTCAAATTCATTTTTTTTCCAGAAGGAGCGTAATGCTTTTTGAGGACACTTTTTCAAAAAAATCCTGGCTAAAGATGTTTTCACATTAAAAAATCTGTATTTTTTTTCTGGAATATCGTACTTTCTTTTTTTAAATATTTTGTATGTAAAAACTTTATAAAAATAGGACAGTTTCAGTGAAATACAACAATGATAAGTGACACTTACAATTAAATAAAACAATATTACAAACAAAAAGTGCTCAGAACAAAAAAAGATTTTTTTACGAATTGCTTGATAATTAATAATACATTTATTAAATTAAAAATCTTTTATGTAATTTTAATTTTTGCGAAATTATGGTGATCCATTTGACTTTTGTAAATAATTGTCTGTTAAGCCAAATTATTATTTTGAATTGATAGATACTTTCCAAAATGTTTGGTATTCAATTTTCTCGAAATCATAAAAAGGGTTCTAATTTGGTAGAACTTTGAATTCTAGGAAAAATATATTTCAGCTCTGATACAATATATTTTCAGTAATGAGAAAGCAATGCGCACTTTGCATTCATCTTTTAAATAAATAAATGTAAAAGCCGGTTTTCAGTGAAATTTTAGTCTATAATTTTAGAAACAATAAACAAAAAATAAAATTCCTATAAAATCTTAACCCTCCTACCGATTTTTACAAAATTAGATCATTGATTATTATTTCATTTACGTATAAATTTGTGCTCGCTAGATCAAATTTTGCAAAAGTTGATACAATAACTTCATTTTTTTAAATTTCCCAACCCTGTCTAAAACCAAAAATTTCATGAAAACAAAGCTTTTTTTTATAGATGCGGCTTTGTTAAAATGATAATTATTATTATATTGAAATTGTTATTCAGGACCAAATTGGTCGAGATTTCGCATGTGGAGATTAAGTCCTGCTG
>OZ019968.1:5340929-5495929 GCA_963970395.1 Ephialtes manifestator | reverse complement strand
AATACCCCAAGAGCTTCAAAATTATCGGGTATTTCCCGATAACTTCGTTGCATACAAACAAGAGTGTCAAGTTTTGCAGTTTAAAAAATCCCGAGCGTTTGCGCGAGGGAATTTTCTGCAAAACTTGACACGATTGTTTGTATGCAGGGAAGTTTGAGGGAAATACACGATTAATTTTAAAGCTCGAGGGGTATTTGTCGGATTATTTTTTCCATCGGAATTTCGGCTCATTCTTCAGATCACGTTCCAGTTCTCGTTAGAAGTTTGACAGATGTAAAGAATTCTCAGGTTAAAAGTTGTTCAGAAACTGTTTTTATTGCTTAGCAACTTGTTAGGAAATATCCGAAAAATATCCGAAATAAAATCGCCTAGGTTCCCCCACATGAGACCAAATGCGTCGTTTCTATTGGCCGAAATTCCGATAGGAAAAATAATCAGTGAACTTTTTGTACAAAACCACCACGGTGATTTCGACGGTGGTTTGTTCGGTGACCAGATCTACTAGGGATATAATCAAAACATATGTTCCCACAGATGCGAATAGCCGAGTGGTCTAAAGCGCGGACCAATCGTCTAAGAGAGTGTTATAGGGGTTTTTTTTGCTTGGTTTTCATCCTTTTTCCCCCAGTTTACTATGAGGAGCAATACGTCCGCTGCCCAAAAAACTTAGAACTTAGATTGTTCATTAAGAATTCTGCGTAACTAATATTCTTTTTTTTTTTAATTAGCACTTGACCTGACTAGTATTTATACCTATGAGAGGTGCTTGCATGCACCCAAATAGGTTTTTAAGCATATGCGGATATTAATAGCCTTTATTTTTTATGTTGTTGTGGCTATTATAAAAAAAAAGACTGTACTCTTGGAAACAATAAACAAAAAAAGAAAACGACCAACCGTCTCAGGGTCCCGGGTATGAATCCTAATAATGACGAAAAAATTTACATTCTCTATTCGTGATCGTATATGTACCAAATTGTCGGAAGAAGTCGAATATACAAATAAAGACTAAAAAAAACCTATTTAATTAAATGCAAAAACAATAATTCTTTTTGTTGTGCTTGTAGTTATCGAGGTGGTTAATCGGTGCAGTTAATTTTCAAAAGAACCAGTCGCTGGATGTTTGTGGGGTAGTTATCGAAGCGGTTATTCGGTACGGTTAACTCTTAAAACAACCAGCAGCCCGATGTTCATTGAACAGTTATCGAACTAGTTATTCGGTGTGGTTAACCAGTTACAAAATTCACAAGGTGTTTATTCTGAACCGTGAACAACAGTTCTGGGCAAAAATGAACCTGGTGCACGGAAAGAAAGGCTTGGTTAAAACAACCAAGTGCTATGGTTATATATGCACCAGACAATTAATTGGTTAGACCGACCAATTTCTTGGTTAGGCTACCAATTTCTTGGTTGGTCTAACCAAGTCACTTGGTTGGTCTAACCAAGTCACTTGGTTGGTCTAACCAAGTCACTTGGTTGGTCTAACCAAGTCACTTGGTTAGCTTACCAAGTCACTTGGTTGGTCTAACCAAGTCACTTGGTTAGCTTACCAAGTCACTTGGTTGGTCTAACCAAGTCACTTGGTTAGCTTACCAAGTCACTTGGTTAGCTTACCAAGTCACTTGGTTAGCTTACCAAGTCACTTGGTTGGTCTAACCAACTCACTTGGTTAGCTTACCATGTCACTTGGTTAGTCTAACCAAGAAATTGGTTAACTAACAAATTACTTGGTTGGTCTAACCAATTAATTGTCTGGCGCATATATAACCATAGCACTTGGTAGTTCCAACCAAGCCTTTTTTTCCGTGTGGTTTTTACGGTCATTTTGTACGGTCATCGGATCTGCTAGGGTTGCCAACTACCAACCTTATTGATAATAATTGATTTTTTTGCCACCACCAATAAGATCGTTGACACAACGAATTTAGGTACAGTGGAAGCTCTCACATGTTACGAAATGCGGGGATAACGTAAAGTAAATGAAGGGCCAATCCCGATCCGCGGATGGGTTTGAGGTTCCCCTACCCCGCCGTATTCACAGTGCCGTACGATATCGCGTTCGTGCCCTTGTCGCGCTGCACACATCTTTTATTCGCTAATGCGATATTATTGCAAAAAAGTGAATATATTACATCGTATACGTAAGTACATGTTTTTGAACTTCCAATTAAACATGATTAGTCTTCGGAAATTGTTGGCGCCCCTCATCCTGTGTCAAATCGCGAAATATCGAAAACATAACCTCTAACATAACCTGTCATACCGCGTCGAAATAATTTTTATCGAATTTTGAATGTATTTCAGCAATATTTCGAGTTCAACATGAGCAAACCACCGAAATATCAACAGGGAGATTAATAAGATCGAGAAATTTATACGATTATTGAAAAAGTTCCTAATTATAACCAAAGCTATATGTACTAAAAAAGCTATATGGCATAAAAAAGTGATACAGATATATCAGCATATAATCATACAAAAGTGAATGCTGATATAAAAAATTGATAGAGATACTACTATTGTCTGTTACGTTATTTTAACGTTGTCATTTTATAATAAATTTTATTGAAATTACGATGTGTGTGGCATGTATTTCAAATCACCAGAAAAAAAATATTATTTATACATGGGATGCTGAAAATTAAAAAAAATTTGAACGGCGGGGTAATCGCCCTTCGGCGCCTATTGTTAAAAAAATAGTGGCGGCCCTGGGCAAGCGCCCCCCTCCAAGTCTACGCTCCGCCCACGTAAACTAGCTGAGCGTAACATGTGAGAGCTTCCACTGTATTCGTTCGGTCTACCAATAAATGTTGCTAGGACAAGTTTTATTTGCTGGTATCAATCAGTATTGGCAACAAAGCAGTTTTTTTTTAAGCCTAAGATTGGCCCGGGGGGATCTGTGCCACTCTCTTCTAACAAAGCAGTTTGTCAACACTGTTACTTGATTGATTTTTCGAATCACACCAATCGGAAGAGCATATTTAACCATGCACGTCGGTTACGGCAAACAATTATTATTCTCCGTGTGTGCAAAATATTATTTTGCATTCCTTGACATTCTCTAACTGATTTGTTTCATTTTGCAGGCTACAACTACAGAATGTTGCTACTGTCTGCGCTTCTTCTTTTTCCGGTGATCTTGGGCGCTGACCAGGAGTGGAATTTCGGAAATTACGTCATAAAAACAAACGAGAATAATACTTTGATAGGTATTGAGAAAACTACGTATGAAAGTCTCGACGAATTAAATCTATCGAATTTGGGTCTCAAGAATATCGATTCAAACGCTTTTGTCAATGTTACCAACATCAGACGTCTTAATTTGGCTAATAACTGGCTCACTACTTTGCCCAAATATGTTTTCTCAACCTTGATTTGGTTGGAACAGCTCTCATTAGCTGACAACAATATATCCTCCCTTGATGGTGTCTTCATTGGCAACAATTATCTCTGGAGTCTGGATTTGTCGAATAATCAGATAGAACACATCGGAAGTAGTTATCTGTATGGATTAGGCAAGAATGTCGTTATCTCGACAAAAGGCAATTTTTTAAAGAATATAAGCGCTTTGCTCTTCGTAAAGCCTTACGAATCACTAGAAAAAACAATTCTGGAAAACAAAAGTGACGTTACAGAGAACTTAACCGACTCCCCAACTATCGATTTCAGCACAGTCTGCACCTATGCTTATTGGCTGATAATGCTTCAAGAAAATGTATACCTGCATGATCATAATTCGGTCGAATGCACTCAAGTTAGAGTCAACCATACCGATCTCAGGTTGTCTTTAAATTATTTTAATATAAGTTCCGGGAATTTGGGGAGACGAATTCTCAACGATCTACCGGAAAATATTGTCGAGGTCGATTTGTCCCACAACGATATAATCTTAACCGATTTAGAAATTGAGAACCTGTATTTGCACACCCTGATTCTAGACAAAAACAGAGTTAACAACATCCCTGATAATGCGTTCGCAAAGACGAACCTCTCTGTTCTAAGTTTGAATTACAATTTATTACACGATACCGAATTTGCGAATACTTTGCCATCAAGCCTTGAAGAAATTCGCCTAAGTTATAATAAAATCGACATGATACCGATTGGTTCCTTTTCGAGGTTAAAAAACCTCGTTAAGCTTGATCTGTCGCACAATTTCTTAAGGTATTTCGAGGCAAACTCGTTCCGGAACTTAGGAGTTCTGAGGGAACTCAATCTATATGACAATAGGATATATGTATACAAGGGAATATTCGCAGGTCTGAGAAGCATCGAATATCTGAATATCGGTATGAACCATTTGAATGAAACGAAAAACATTCTGTTTGCCATGCCGGATACTCTGGCGACGGTTATACTTGATTCTAACAAAATAGAAAGTCTGGAAATCGGTAGCTTCGTCAGAGTGCCTAAACGCAAGCTGTCTCTTAAGGGAAACAATATCAAAAGATTTGTGCAGGGAAGTTTCAATCTGCCAAATCTAGAGGAATTGGATCTTGGGAGTAACGATCTTACACAATTGCACAGGGACTCATTTGAAGGGTTGGCAAACCTAAAACAACTCTCATTGGCTAAAAACAAGATAACGACGCTGAAGAATTATGAACTGGTACTTCTTCGTAAACTAGAGATTTTGGATCTTTCGTCGAATCCGATTGTACAACTGAGGTGTGGGGCTCTGGCAAACATGGTCAAATCGCAGAGCAGCGTTGTTTTCCTCTCGGACGTACCAATCGAAATGATATACCGTGATCACTACTAAGCCATGATATGTTCTACTACTAACGTTGCAAAACAAATTAGAAATAGTTTATGCTTTATATTCATATCATATTTGTATGAGATTATGTATAATTTTGAAGGCTATAGTTATGCATGTTAAGGATATTCAAAATATATATTTCTATATATGATGCATTGGTTGTCAGTTCAGTTACTTTTTTTCCTTAACCTCTCTCAGATATTCCTGACGGACAGACGAATTTTACTAGTACTTAATATTTACCAACCACCTAACCTGTGTTCAATTAAGGTATGGTATAGTCTTGCTGTGAAAAGATCAGCCACGGATAGCTGCGTTTACTGGGAATATTATGGAATTTGGGAAAAACGATTTTTTACATTTATTATTAAATATTCGAATTCCACAATGCCGATATCACTGTGTATTCTCCATTTCCGCAAATGCTGTGAAAATTGAACGAACAATGACTTTTGTCAATATATATATATATAAACATTAATTTCTTTTTTAACTTGGCGTCGAGTCGCTACCGCGACTCTTGATATATATGGGTCATTCCACGGGATTTCGCACAAAAAAAAACCCGACCGACTCCAATTTTCGCCTAATTTTTTTATATTGTTGACTATGTCAAACGGAGCATCTGTGAATTTTTTGAGAATTTTATTCTTATATTTCGACGAGCCATAAAATAAAAGGTGAAAAAAATGAAAAAAAAATCTGACGTCAAGTGGAATAATGATATCGACAAAAATAACTAGGTCAAAATTTTCGTAATTCAACACAGTTTACGGTAAAAATAATCAAAATAAAAAATAAACATAACTTCTATTTTATTTATGTCTTTTACCAAGAAAAGGTACCATTTCGCTAATTTGGCCCCCTCCGATTTCAATACAAAAAATCACGAATATACTACATGGAGTCCCAAACATTTTAAGCATAAGCCCAAGATGGAGAACGCATTTTACCCATTTTTAAAAAAATATTTCGGGTAATTGATTTTTTAAATTTTCTTCCAATCTTCTGCGTATTTTTTTATGTAATTGGTAATATTAAAAGGAGCTTATGTGATTTTTTTCATAATTTTATATGTAGATGTATTCGATTCATTAAATGTAATCGAATTACAAATTTAAAAAATTGTATTTTCGTTGCGTCTTTTACAAAAAAAGGTACCATTTCACTTATATGGACCTCTCCGATTAAGTTAAAAAAATAACAAAATTACTATACGCCTCAGGCGTATCTCGCGACGCTAGCGCTCGAGCGGCCACTGCGTGCGTAACTAGACGATCAGCTGATCGCACGCCCCAGGCGTACCCCAGGCGAATCTCGCGACGCCAGCGCTCGAGCGGCCACTGAGTGCGTAAGAAAGCGATCAGCTGATCGCTTATATTTTGCTTATATACTAGGATTTTATTGTGGCTCGCGCGCTGCGCGCGCTCGCAATCGCCCCCCACCCAAGGCTGCCACTTCCGAAGGGTGCCCCCCCCCCCTTCCGCCAAGCCCTGAGCCCGAATTATTCTAAGTCCCTCGGTTCTTGACACGGCGGCGGCGGCGGCGGCGAGATCTTTTTATAATATAGAGAGATATATTTGTTTTAAATATAAAATTGAACGTCAGCGATCCCCAGAGTTAAGCAGCATTTCTTGCGGTCGTAACTCGGATTGGTGACCGCAGTTTTTCTGAGTTTCTAATGTATTTTCATACAGTAGAAATTCACTGATGTATTCTCATACAGTAGAAATTCACTAAAAATAAAGTCTGTATTGGCCAGGTTTTTCGTAGTTTCCCTGTGCCCTCGTGCAAATGCGGTACAGTTTTTTTTAGCCTGTGAATGGCTCGGTGCCGAAGGAACCTGTGCGACTCTCTTCAAATGCGTTACAGTTTAGTGCAATAGGAAGAGTGGCAGCGGACAACATTCTAGGGGAGTCTCGAGGAATGAAATAGGGAATAAAGGGGATGGGGATAATAAATGCCAATAGGAAGCCAAAAAAAAACATAATAAAATAATTTTACAAACTAGAAAAATGTACCCGCCGCATTTTCATGGGTCAGCAATTTCTAAGTCCGGGATATTTTATTTTTGTACAATTTTAGACACAATTACTTATACAAACGCAAAAACTCATATCACGTTTAGATTTTTCTTACACTCTTTATAGACAATCAAAACATACGCTTCCAAAGGTGTGAATAGCCGAGAGGTCTAAGTCGCAGACCAACAGTCGCAGGTTCGAATCCTACCAATGACAAAAAACATTACATTTTTTATTCGTAATCAAATATGTACCGAATTATCGAATAAATTCGAATATGAAATTAAAGAAGCAAAATAATCTTTTGAATTTAGCCCAAAAACTGATTTTTTGTTTCGAAATGTACGGATGTTTTGACAATGGATTTTTTTTATAATTACTGAAAAATGACTGAATCTAAAATGTTACGAACAGTCATTTAGATGCATTGAAAACCGTCAAAACTACCGATTTTTTTTAGGGTCGTCGTTTTGACATTCGTTACGACCGATTTGTGGTTCTTTTTTTATTTGCAAAAAACCACCCGGTACTGAATTTAAAAAAAAATTCAAAAAGCCATAAAATCAAAATTTGTATATACAATTTATCAAAAACTGGAACGATCAAAGGGGGCACGCATTAAAGAAATGAAAGTAACATCTGAATAAATAACTAAATATTCACATAATATTTCGTAAATAATGTTGCCTAATAAACGAACAATATTCTTGCAATGAGCGAATGTACAAAAATATTTTATCTAGAACTTTTTCTGAAACTATATTCATTTTCATATACGAGAATTAAAGATATCGAATGTCTAAGTCGCTAAATTTCTAGCGTCTCAAATACAGTTACATTCGACATCATAATTTCCTTCTATATTTAGCAATAATAAATCAACGATAAATAATGAATTAAAACCTCAGTGCATCATCGACATAGTAGTTTATAAAAATAAAAAAGCGAAGATAACATCACATCCTGACTCAGTAAAAGTGAGACTTATTACGGGGAATCCCACCTACTGGAATTTCCGATAAACGCTTGGATAGCTAACGATAATGTAAACGGATGCCCACATATAAAGTGAACGGCAACTATGTTAAATTCCCTCTTATTCAATGTTGCTGGAAAAACGTGCAAATGTTATCTTTGATAGTAATGAATGTTGATAGAATTACATGACCCATAATTATTTACGTAGCCAATCACAGGTCCGCCATTCCGTACATATTATCAGTCGGTAAATGCAAAACGATGCGTGATTGGTTGGCGCAAACCGCGTCGTGGAGAAGCGCCTTACGGTAAAACAGTTTAGGAAGGGAGACGTGATGAGATAAGCGTAAGTAAAACATCATGCGTAACTCTACTGGGCGAAGTTCGTGCGCGTTAAACTTCATTTGATCTTCAGCGAAGTCACTACAAAGTTTCGAAGTTCGATTACAAAAGAAATTTTACAAGTCGTGATAAGTCAACAAAATATTATAATATTAATACCTGGCGTTTTTTTGTTGTTGTTAGTATAGTTAGAAGTGTATTTATTTGCTGAAGTGAAAAAACCGGGTTCGCAATAAACGAAATAGACAATGGCTGAAGAGGCCGATTTGATCTCGGGTGCCGAGATCGTTGGGTATTACAGCATGAATAGAGTGAAAACATATCTTCCTAATTCTTCAAGGTTGACGTATTACAAACCACCTCAACATGAGGACGTTTACTTTGATCTGAACAGCGGCATAGAGTCGACCATTCGTCGCGACTATTCATCCGGTGACGGCAGATTGTTGTTTAAATGGATAGAACGAAATTACAAATCAATCGAAGCGTCGCCTGAAACCGGCAGATGGTAAAGTGTCACAAAGTCATATAGTTTATTTTTATTGGTCCCATATAAGAGACTTTAAAAAAATTCTAGAGGCCATATTCTATTTATTTAAATGTTGCAAAATGTATGGAAAGAATTTGTTACATGTTAATAAACATATAAAAAATGAGAGCGTAGAATAAGTATGTAAAAAAAAGTTTATGTATTATAATCAGTTAGAGTTAGAGAAAATTCATATTTTTCGTCATTTCGCGTGGATTTTGATAGATAAAAATGTTGATTTTTACACGTGCTTGGAAATAATTAATGGCGAAAAGAATGGTACGTGAGTATGATTGACGATATAAATATTGTAAATAATTAAATAACAATAAATTTTGGTCGGTCATTTTCCGATTTTTCGTGACCAAGAAACGACTAATCAAGAATAATTTCAATGGTCGTTTTCTTGGTCGTCCGGCTTATTTCAATGGTTTTTTTTTTTGTGCATTTAATGACCGGTCGTTTTTTCGGTCGTTCGGCCGGTCACTGGATCTGCTAGGGTGCGTTCCGAATGACGAGGTGTTTTGTTGATCGATGCGCATGCGCAATAATCTCCGTCAAGATTTACGGTGAAGTTTAAGAATTATAGTAAAAGTTGAAGATAGGGGAAACAGTTTGTTCGTTTCTATTAATTCTAAAGTATCGGAATTTCGATTTCTCACGGATTAGCCATTTATAAAGTATTAACATTTTTTATCCCCACCTCACGATCGGACAACAACTTTTTGCCGTACCTCGCGAGTAGGGTGAATAGTTGTCGTCCGATCAGGAGACGAGGATAATATTTGAATTCTTTACAAATAGGCAAATCCATGAGAAATCTTTATTCATACTTCAGTACCAGTATAAATAAAACAATTCTTTTTTTATGTTTCCACTTTTATTATACTTCTTAAAGTTCACCGTAAATCTCGGCAAAAACCATTGCGCATGCGCATCGAACAACAAAACACCTCGTCATTCGGAACGCAGCCCTAGGGTTCGTATGCATCGCGTACCCACGTTTTTATACCGGGTGGAACTGTCAAGCACGCGTTTATATTCGGCGTTATTCACGCGTAGGATGCCTGTAGGCATATTATATGCATTTCAATCTTAATTTTAGACACTATACTTGATGTTAATCAATCTCCGATATGTATTAATTGGATATTGTCAAGCAGTTTGGTGAAACAAAGCTCTTGTTATTCCATCAATGAAAAGCTCCTTCTACTAATTTAGTGAAGGATGAAAAAGAAAATGTATTATTTATTTGTTTGACATTGGAACTTCGTATCTGATTTTCACTAAAGTCTTACGCATTGCACATTTACATATATATATATATATATATATATATAATTAATGTAGTATGTTGCAACTTGTTTCTTTTTCAGATCATAAAACTCGCATTGTATTTTTTAAATAAAAAATTGAAATCCTCATGAAAAATCAGATAAAAATTGTCCCACTTTGGAACAATCAATCAGAGCTGGGCAGTATTTAAAATACATCATGTATTTTGAGTATTTAAAATACATATTTAAAATACAAAAATACTTCCCAAGTATTTTAAGTACTTTTTGTGTCATAAAATACAAAATACAAAATACTTTTTGTTTTTTTGTATTTTTTGCCCGTATCTATATTCGGAACAATTTTTTATGATTGGAAAAGGTTCATGTTAAATTTGAAATAGATTGTGCGAATAGCTGAAGCCGAAATCATCGGGAAAAGTTGACACTTGACAGCATATAATATTTTGAAAAATACATTTCTCTCTCTATGCCGACCGTTTCGTCTGTGAACAACATACGTTGTATTAAGGTACGTTCACAGTGTAAACAGTAGCGGTAGATGTACTCCAAGGCGAAGATAAAGTGTGTTACGGAATCCTGTTACCAACTTTGCTCACTGTGAAGTGCAAGCTACAACATTTGTCGAAGGAGAATCTCAAATATGGACGAGTACTGGCGAATGCCTGCCTTTGTGGCCTAACAACACGTTTCCAGGACGTCCTCTCGTTTGACGTTAACGCGACTAACGCTGTTATAGCTACGGTATCGCATCCCGCGTTCAAGATGAAGTGGTTTTCGCAAGCTAATGTGCAGTATAAGCTCAAACTGCCATTGGATACGATACGAGACACGTTCCTTGACGGAGCACGATTTTTCGCAGACGACTCTCATCGCGACATTGATGAGCAGCAAAATTCGGGATCAATATCTTCATTTCTTTTGGTCACTTGCAACGATTCTCAACGCGTTGATACTGATAGCGAAGCTAGTTCTCCGAAAGATAGCCATGAGCCCTTCGAGGATGCAGTCCGAGTGCAGTTGCTTTCGTACTTGAGCGATAAAAGAACGAAGCTCTCCATGCTAACCGACTACCCGGTTGTTAAAGCTATGTTTTTGAAGTACAACACTCCACTTACTTCTTCAGCTCCCGTCGAAAGATTGTTTTCATTCGCGAGTATCGCGAATTCACCGAGGCGTCATGCCCTATCGGATAAAAATTTTGAAAGAATCGTCCTGCTCAAAAGTTTTTTGAAGACGGGAACGCCTCTTGAGTGAGAACAATGAACTGCAAAGTTATAGCGTAAAAGCGAAAATGTCTCGAAAACGTTTCTAAAATAATTATGTATCGAATTGATTTAAATAAACAAACAAAAAATATGTATGAAGTGTGTTACACAATATTTAACTATCATTACCAACCCCAATATATGCGCAATGCCTTAGAATTTAATTTTAGAGGTTTTTTAAAAAGTATTTTTCAAAGTATTTTGAGAAGTACTTAAAAATGTATTTTAAGTACCAAAGTATTTTAAGTACAAAAGTATTTTGTATTTTAAAATACTTGAAGTATTTTGTATTTTGTATTTTGAGTATTTTCATGTATTTTGCCCAGCTCTGCAATCAATTGGGAGTAGGATATATATACATATATATGGGTCATTCCACGGGATTTCGCACAAAAAAAAACCCGACCGACTCCAATTTTCCCCTAATTTTTTTATATTGTTGACTATGTCAAACGGAGCATCTGTGAATTTTTTGAGAATTTTATTCTTATATTTCGACGAGCCATAAAATAGAAGGTGAAAAAAATGAAAAAAAAAATGACGTCAAGTGGAATAATGATATCGACAAAAATAACTAGGTCAAAATTTTCGTAATTCAACACAGTTTACGGTAAAAATAATCAAAATAAAAAATAAACATAACTTCTATTTTATTTATGTCTTTTACCAAGAAAAGGTACCATTTCGCTAATTTGCCCCCCTCCGATTTCAATACAAAAAATCACGAATATACTACATGGAGTCCCAAACATTTTAAGCACAAGCCCAAGATGGGGAACGCATTTTACCCATTTTTAAAAAAATATTTCGGGTAATTGATTTTTTAAATTTTCTTCCAATCTTCTGCGTATTTTTTTATGTAATTGGTAATATTAAAAGGAGCTTATGTGATTTTTTTCATAATTTTATATGTAGATGTATTCGATTCATTAAATGTAATCGAATTACAAATTTTTAAAATTGTATTTTCGTTGCGTCTTTTACAAAAAAAGGTACCATTTCACTTATATGGACCTCTCCGATTAAGTTAAAAAAATAACAAAATTACTATACGCCTCAGGCGTATCTCGCGACGCTAGCGCTCGAACGGCCACTGCGTGCGTAACGAGACGATCAGCTGATCGCACGCCCCAGGCGTACCCCAAGCGAATCTCGCGACGCCAGCGCTCGAGCGGCCACTGAGTGAGTAAGAAAGTGATCAGCTGATCGCTTTTTTTTTTAATTTTTAAAATTTGTAATTCGATTACATTTAATGAATCGAATACATCTACATATAAAATTATGAAAAAAATCACATAAGCTCCTTTTAATATTACCAATTACATAAAAAAATACGCAGAAGATTGGAAGAAAATTTAAAAAATCAATTACCCGAAATATTTTTTTAAAAATGGGTAAAATGCGTTCTCCATCTTGGGCTTGTGCTTAAAATGTTTGGGACTCCATGTAGTATATTCGTGATTTTTTGTATTGAAATCGGAGGGGGCCAAATTAGCGAAATGGTACCTTTTCTTGGTAAAAGACATAAATAAAATAGAAGTTATGTTTATTTTTTATTTTGATTATTTTTACCGTAAACTGTATTGAATTACGAAAATTTTGACCTAGTTATTTTTGTCGATATCATTATTCCACTTGACGTCAGATTTTTTTTTTCATTTTTTCACCTTTTATTTTATGGCTCGTCGAAATATAAGAATAAAATTCTCAAAAAATTCACAGATGCTCCGTTTGACATAGTCAACAATATAAAAAAATTAGGCCAAAATTGGAGTCGGTCGGGTTTTTTTTTGAGCGAAATCCCGTGGAATGACCCATATATTTTGAAATTATTATTTACAGGCTGGAGCCAAACTTCGTTTGTACTAGCGCATTGCTGCAGATGCTTCTGAACGCAAAATCTTCACAACGCAACTGGTCGATATACGCTGCGAAGAGGAGAGGCAATATATACTTATGTTTTGGTCCCAGGAAGTTTTCAGGATATTATCACAACCCAGAAGACGACCTTCTTTCATCCTGGTTGTACAAATTCGAGCGATATGTCGTCTCGGGTAAAGAAGAATTATTTATTAATTATTTAGCTTTAAAATAATTGCGCTACTTTTGACCTCTGATTTATTCTCGATTTTTTGTTTAATTTCTTTGTATATTTGTTGTTAAATTTTTTAAACACCATTTCAATAGATTTTTCTTATAGCGAATGTTTTTATGAAACGGATAGCTTTTTGAGATTTCAATTCCAGGATACTTAACATTTTTTTAGAAAGTCCAAGGAATTTCATCGGAAAAAATGTCCGTATGAATTATGGTGTTTAGTCTATAAAGTTTAAATATTTATGTATCATGAATGAATTAGGAAACCGAGCTGTAATTTGATACACAGTTGAAGCAATAACTCCTTTTTAACAGTAGGGATTTTCGTAAAAATAAAAACAATAATTACAATTCAATGGCAGTTTACATTTTTTTTAAACATTCATGATCCTCCAAACATCCGTAATACTGTGGCTCTTATGACAAATAATTATGTATAATTGCAGATACATTCTATGACGATCGGTATTGAATTTCAACAAAATCATATAAGAAGTTTTGATTTGATATAATTCCGAAATATTGTTAAAAGGTGATTGGTCACTATTAATTTAATGAGTTTTTATCAATTGAATTAATATGTTATGCGAAAGCTAGAGGATGCTTTGTTGTAATGGAAATTTTTGCTTCATCATAGTGAAGCTGTTTTCATGAAACAATATTTTATCGAAATTTTCATGTCAGGACATTCAGAATCGTTTGATTTCATATTCGACTTTATTCGTCCGTTCGGTACATATTTGATCGCTGATAACCATTTCGAATATCCAGTGATTCTAGATTTCTAATTTAATGAAGATCGATAGAAAGGTTTCGATTTGATAAAGATAAAAATGTTCGTTTATTATTTCTTCATAATTCAAATTTTGCTAATTTTTCGTTTTTCAAATGCATCGAAAACAAGAATGCAAAGTAAAATCTTACACATTGCTTCTTCATTATTTTTCACTTTTTACAAAATTCCTCTATGAGAAAACCAAAATCGATTAACATAAATCCTCATAGAGGTAGCTTTGTAAAAAAAAGTTGAAAAGTAGAACTTTGCACATTGCTTCCTCATTAATTTTCATTTTTCACAAAGCCACCTCTGTGAGTAATCTTATTTATTAATTTTGGCTTCCTCATAGACTAAGCTTTGTAAAAAATGAAAATGAATGACGAAACAATGTGCAAAGTTCAACTCGCCGAGAGATGGCGCTTAATTGCATGTATAATTGCAATGTAAATGAGCGTCATCTCTCGGCGAATGGCATTACCCTGCGGCGTCGGTAATGGGTCGCATCGGTTTAGGGAGAATAACGCTTGAATACGTTTTCACTCAATTCTGAGCTTTCGGGAGAGCTCGGCGGATGGTAGAGAGCTTCGAAGAGGAGCGTATGGAACTTATATTCGTCGGCATTTATATTTTGTCGATGACAGACATTAAAATATTTTCGTTTTTTTTTTTTTTCAAATAGACATTCGTATTGGAGAACTTCGTTCAGAGATATCACTCAACTTTCGTCACCGAGTCTGTGATTTAAGGAGGTTCATCAGAAATATAAAAATGTAGAGAAAAATCTGAAAATATTATCGCATAGTCGATACTTTGTGCTGAATGTACCTGAGTTATTTGGGAATTTTTACCTACACCATTCACATAAAATTATAGTATTTTTTGCATACTGTTTAATATGGGCTCTTATGACATGACAGCTCCATCGCTTTATAACTCGGAGAAAAATGCAGAGAAAAAATGCAAACCTTGTTATTTCACTGTAGTTATAGTTTGGGTAAATACCACTAAAAAATCAGACTTATTGTCTACTTTGTTCATGAGAATTATTGAATGAAAGCACGACTTTCGCAGTTGTTTGCGGCTTGCCGATATAACAGGCAGGAAGTACGGCAACATTGGAGAGTTGAGAGTTAGGCTAGGCTCAGCGCCACAGGCGCGCGATTCAGATGATCTTATATCGATAAACGAGACGTGGTTGAGCGAAAATCGAATATTCGATTCATTTTTTTCCTATCCTTTCCGTTTTGTACTCGTTTTAACATATGCTTATAGCACTTTTCGCTAATAAGCTTTCCTTTCCACCTGTAATGTCGACCTGAACTGTTGGTAGTCAGCTGGTAGTCGCCACCATGACACTCATGGTAGGCAACCGCATAAATACGGACCTTGTTGCCGCACTTCTCCACAAATTCGCGATACTACAAATTCAAATTTCTATATGTTTGAGCATTATAAACTTATATCGATTAACTTTATACTGCTAAAAAAACTTTTATATATCCGTTTGAAATTACATTATCCGTCCCAATTGGACAATTCTCCGAATCAAGATACATCATTTATGCCGTTGGCTATCGTGAAATAGGTCCGTGTATAAGCATAGGACTACCGCTCGAACTCCTCACCTCCCGCACGTACTGACGAACCTCCTTAATAGGCCTCAGGCGTATCTCCGACGCTAGCGCAAGATGATCAGCTGTTCTTAGTTCGGCGCACATTGGTCCGATTTTCCAAGCTCCGCCCTGTCCGCCATATTTCCTTGGAGCTTGGAAAATCGGACCAATGTGCGCCGAACTAAGAACAACTGATCATCTTGTTTTGCACTCAGCGGCCGCTCGAGCGCGCTAGCGTCATAGATACGCCTGAGGCCTATAACGATTTCAGAGCCGTCGTGTGTTAGAGACTTTGCGCAGAGAGAGTTTCGTCGTAAGAGAAGAGCGCTTTTCGGACACCTGTATGTTACCCGCCACACACACGCACGCTCGCATGCACGCATGCACACACACACACACACATACACATACACTTGGTTAGAACAACCAAGCGCTTGGTTAAATACGCGCCAGCCGATTTCTTGGTTAGAGCAATCAGATTTTTGGTTATGCCAACCAAGTTATTGGTTGTATTACAATGCGATTGGTGGCGCTGACCAATAACTTGATTGGTCTAACCAATTAATCGGCTGGCGTATATATAACGAAGCGCTTGATTGTTCTAAACAAGCATTTTTTTCCGTGCACGCACACACACACGCACACGCACGCATGCACGCACTTTTTCTAAACCACTTTATCGACGTTATAGATCAATTTTGAGTGAAATTACATAAAAAGCTCGAAAAAAAATTTCGACCAAAAACAAAGCTTCCTCTATGAGGAAGCAAAAGCGAAAAATAATGAGGAAATGTGCAAGGTTTTACTTTTTTCCCACTACTGAAATTTCTAATAAAAATGAAATTTTTATTTTCTAGATCATGCCGACGAAGCACCGAACCCTTCCAATGTCGTTGTTGAACCGGATGTGTTTAAATGTGTCTATAAAGCGCGTTTTGGTGAGCACTCCATTCTATATGACGCACCGAAGAAAGCCGTTCGTTCCGACATTCAATTGTCGGACCCATTACCTCTTGGCAATCTGAATTTCACCTTACTGAGATTGGAAAAGCTGATCGATCGTAATGCGGAGAACTCGCTAGTCAGGCACAAGCTCAATAAGTGGTGGTCGATAGGATATCTCACCAACACTGAGGAAGTGTTATGCGGCTTTAGAAATGCAGGAATAGTGACGAAAGTCAAGATATATAGTCTACGAGAAATCGTCCAAGAAGCCAAAGTACTATTTTTTTACCATTAGTATTTTTAAAAAAAATTCTTTGTTACCTGCGTCATAAGTTCGATTTTTTCGGCTCTCTAATCTAATCGCAGAAAGACACTTTCTTAGCAACGGCGCAAGTGCACATCCAGTTTACACATTTGCTGGTAAAAAAACCCGACGCAAACGCACATTCAATTTACACATTCGCGCGTAAAAAAATTCCAGCACAAATGCACATTCAATTTACGCATTCGTGTGTAAAAAAATTTCAGCGCAAATGCACATTCAATTTACGCATTCGTGTGTAAAAAAATTTCCGCGCAAATGCACATTAAATTTATGCATTCGTGTGCAATACAAATTTCGGCGCAAGCGCACATTCAATTTACGTTGATTTTTCGTGCGTAAAAAAACGCACATTCAATTTACGCACACTTGTGTTCAAAAAAGCGTACATTCAATTTACGCATTCGTGCGTAAAAAATCAATGAAAATCAGATGCGCAGATACGCT
Source organism: Ephialtes manifestator (assembly GCA_963970395.1). Taxonomy (NCBI): domain Eukaryota; kingdom Metazoa; phylum Arthropoda; class Insecta; order Hymenoptera; family Ichneumonidae; genus Ephialtes; species Ephialtes manifestator. The sequence continues at coordinate 5,478,529 of OZ019968.1, read as the reverse complement.
GGTATTATTTTATGCAACAAAGAAATAGCTTTTAGAGGTTACATCATAGGTTGAAAGACACGAACTTTTGAAACGCAAGTAATGTTTTAAAAAAATAGAATATCGGGCACAGGCGCAAAGGAAAATATTCTTGAATACATTGTTACGCTCTTGCCACACAAATAACTATAATGTATTTTTCTTAACTATGTTTTTCATTTTGATATTCCTTTTTTTCAGTTGTATTTTAATCCGGCGGCGTGCGTCAATTATTGCAAGTCAATCTTGTCAACAATCGCGGAGACTATGGTGGACGATGAAACGATTTTCGAGTTTGAACAAACTCGGGACAGACGGGAGTTGATTATTAAGGAAATTAGGACAGATATGTTCTACACCGTAATACCGCCTTATTTCCAGATTCCAGAACCGGAGGTACAATAACCAACGTGTCTTTGGTTCTGAAATCCTTTGTCTTTATATTGTAACTATATTGCATTGTATAAACCCTTGCGAAATAAAACTATTGAAGTCGCCAAAATATTATTGAGACCAAATAGTTACTATTAACTTATAATAGTGAGTACTATAAAAAACTATTAGTAATTATGTAGTTTCAATATAGTATATTGACGACTCCAATAGTTCTTTTTCTTTAAGGGAATTTAACTATATGTTTTGTATTTTTGCTAACTGCACTGCTGGCCAATGAAGAAAAACTTACTACTGACACACTTCTTTGTTTCTAATAATTTACACAACCCTAGTGGAACTGGTTGAACCGTCACATCAGAGTCGCATTTCAGTCATGTTTCCCCAAGCCTTACGAATGCGTCAGGGACGTAGCCGGCGACTCTAGCGCGAGTAATGGCTACCGCGTACGTTTTTAGGTAACCGCTCTAACAAATCCTGCGACCTCGAAAACGACAAACAGCGTCCGAAAAACGACCGAAGTAACGACAGGTCGCTAAATGCAAAGAAGAAACATTTTTTCTGTTTATTTGAATTTATTACGAATTTAAATATCAAAAAGAGAAAATTGAAACTTGAAATAGTATCTAAATTTTTTAATTGATATTCAGGAAAAAGATTTTCAAGTTTAGACGTGGAGATTCATTTTATTATTCTATTGTATTCTAAGACAGACGATTCTAAGTGTCCGGGCTCTGGTTCCAATTATTGGACATCAATCAATCAATCTGTAAGATGTTAGAATAGCCAGATTTCTACATAGCTTATTTCAAGTATTCTATCATGTATATATCTCTATATAATAAAAAAATCTCGCCGCCGCCGCAGTGTAGGATAATCGAGGTGGACATACGCCCTTCTAATTCTGGGTGGGGGTCTGCGTGGTCCAAATTTTTCTAAGTCCCCCAAGGGTCCCTCATGGGCCCCCTGAGATATATGATATTTAAGGGGGGGGGGGGAGGAGTCAGGTCAAAAATGTAAAAAAATCGAATTTTTTTTTCTGTAAAAATCTTCATTTCCATGTAATCTATGTGTTAGTAAAGTTATAAGCCGAAATTCGCAAAAATAGCCAAGTTCTACGGTACCATTTATATTTTATTTTCTCAAAAATCTTTAAAAATGATCATAATATTATATTTAAATTTCAAACTATTTTATTTATTTATTGTTTTTATATGCGGACATTAAGGTCGGTTTTTTGTTGACACAAAATAATTAAGGGTGTTGAATTTTTGTTTTAAATTTAATAATTATCTTTTTTTCACTTACTGCAGCTTTGTTTAGTTAAGTATGATCTCCGAACCTTCAAAATCTTAGACATAAAGCCGAAAAATTGCTGATTTCTGCAATATGCCTGTTTTTTAATGATTTTTTTCTATAGATAAAGAAATTAATTGCATATTTGTAAATAAATTTTTATCTGTTTACCATTTTTAAAAACAATTCGTGAAACGCGATATAAACGATCCGATGACAGTGTGAAGTCTCCAATGCAACAAGTAACAGTTACATCATATTTGAATTCGCGCGAATAACGGCGCATGCGCTATGATAGTTTGATGCGTATTGCATGCGCAGCGTGTTACTGCCGGGAAATTGACTTCTGCTACACTCGAGCAGTATAACCTCTAATTGACGTTTCTGTTTTTTGTTCATACTATGTTATTAGCTTAATTCCATTGGCCGTTCGCTGTTTTTTTAAAAGTAACATTGTTTAAAACAGAATCAACAATCATCAAATATGTATTATTTCTTTTGAAGTGGTGATTTAATGTGTTTGCAGTACATTTCTGAATGTTTCAACACTGGATAAATTGTCAGTGATGTTGTCAATAAAAGAGATCATCCCAGTGTTATTCACAGGTTTTTTTAAAATATTATGCATTCATTTACTTATTTTTTCGTTATTAAAAAATTACATTTATTTGTAAAATGATTACTAATATTGTGAAATCTGACTTGCAAATAATATTTTTATTTTGTTCATCAAAGGTACAAAGATTCCCTAAAGGTAAAAGCAGCGCAAAAAATTTTTTTTGGGTCATAAACTTTAGATGCCATTTGCCGAAACTTGGTTTTCAACCTATTCTGCGCGTGATTCAGACCAAACTGCTAGGCAGATTGGACTGGTTGACGTCTCATTTTCTTCTTCATAAAAAGATACACCGGCTAAGCGGAGCAAATGTTAATAAAAGGTAATAGTTTTTAAGTGACATAATTTATAATAAATAAATTTTATGCTATTTTCTAAATCATTGATTAACTTTGCTTTCAGGATGAAAAAAATATATTTTGCTCCGCTTAGCCGGTGTATCTTTTTGTAAAGAAGAAAATGAGACGTCAACTAGCCCAAGCTGCCTAGCAGTTTGGTCTGAATCACACGCAGAGTGGAAAACCTAAGATCTTTGCTTAAATTAATACTGAAAGGCATACGCAAGTCAGACAACAGTAAAAAATCCTTTCATCGAGTACCAACAACATAGTTCACTGACCATTTTTATATGCAAGAGAATTTGGATGATATTGAATTTTCAAATTCAATTTTTTTGACGTGACTCCCTCCCCTTAAGGATGTACGGACGCCAGAGAAGGTGTTAGATGAGCCCCCTGGCAAACTGTGTCACCGTCGTGTTAACCGAAAATAACTGAAGTCAACCGACTTTTTAAGCGAGGAAAGATAAGTCTCGATTAGCCCACTGTTTCACCAGCTTTAACCGACAATTTAACCGATTAAAAACGTTTCGTTTTAAATAGTCAGTTAAAATCGGTTAAATTCACCAAACAAAATTGATTTTTTTCAAATTCGGTAAGAATGTCGGTTACAATCGGTTAATTCACCAGTAAAAATCGCTTAAAAAATAAAAATTTCGGTTAAAAGGTCAGTTAAACTGGGTGAAACAGGGGCTAATCGAGACTGGTTAAAACACCGGTTAAAAAGTCGGTGACACTGTTTGCCAGGGCCGCTGAAAATTTTATAGGGTGTTGTCGAAATACTATATTTTGTGTCTATTTAATTTCAGGGTCTTTTAACGACCATTTTAGCGAGAAAACAATTTATAAAATCCGTACATTTTGCTCGGGATTCACGATAAATGGGGCGAATGTCTAGTCCATTTATTTGAGTCGTTGATTAATATATTTCGAACTTAGATGCAGCCGTGAGGAAAAGTTAAACATTTAAAAGAAACATCGTAGATGCGAAAAATACTGTAAAAACACCGGATTAACGGCGAAAAACTAATTAATTATTGAGTTCAAGTTGAAAGAATCCCACGACACTCACTAATATGGCGGCATCATAGAATCGTTGGCAACATTGCATGGCTTTCTAACCACTCATATGTCAGATCAGGTTAGATTAGGTATTCAGTGGTGCCCATTAAGGAGGGCGACCAGCTGCATGGGAGTAAAATGACGGTTCGTTCACTTACGCGATAGAACCGATTGCTACAAATATTTTAGTCATTGCTAAAATCTTGCTACCAATAAAAATGAAGTAGCAGATATGTAAATATTTCATATTTGGACTATTTATGGAAGATAAATGATTTCAAGTTGCTGATTTGATTCGGTTATCGAGTCCTGTCAGTGCGAGCTTTCGCACCATCGCGTGTGTTAGTGTGACGTTTGGCAACATCGCAAATTTTGTTGACATTCGTTTGCCGGAGGAGATATAACCTCTTTCAAAGCCGGCTCCGAGATGGACCGGCACAATAGTCGGTTGGAACCACGGTCTTATATACAGGTCTTGAAACTCCTCCGAATTCACGTGGTGGGGGAAGTATGCTTACGTTAAATTTTTTGTTTCCCGAAGCTGCCACTATCTGGCGCTAGTGTGAGAGTAAGGTTGCCGAACACAACCTCAAAATTCTCGAAATTTTCGTAATTTTCAGAATTCACCAAGTGATTAGTTAGTTAAATTGAGTCCTCCATGAAATAAGTTTTACTTGTGAGTGAATCGTGTATAGTGGGCGTTACGATGACGTATAAGCCATGTGTTATACGAAAGTATAAAATGGGCTAAATTGACGAACGAATAAAGATTTTGAGCATGCCTGTTTTTTCTTTATTTTACCTTACAATCGATTACCACCAATTTCTTACGAGGTTATTCTTAATTTTCCTACTCGTTATGAAGTGGTGATACCTACAAACAATGCGAAAATGAATTACGTTCATCTTGCAAGCTTTTTGAAAGATCACTTGGGTTGAAGGGAATCTGTTCATTTCCGAAAAATCCTGTTGCCACACTCATTTTTCATTGAATTTTATCCAATTCTCGCGCACATTCTACAAATATGTCATGTAGCAAGTGATTCGGTTATGAGAGTTAGAAAGAGATGACAGAATCATTCTATCTCTCTCCCGCACAACCTTACTCCACCGCTGGCGCTACTAGTGGTCGCAACAGGAATTATATTTCATATTTTAAGCGACGTACCCCCACTACACAAGTTTCAAGACCTGTATGTAAGACCGTGGTTGGAACACGGTCGACCCGCTGGAAGATTCGTTTCGACGAAGAGAAAAATATGGTGTGAAAATGTCCTTGCCGCAAAAAGAAAAAAATCAAACGACCCAGCTGAGCAAGTGCGTAAAAAATACGAGCATATTTTCACCCTGTACCCGAATAAAAGATAATGTAATATACTTTTAAAAAACCTTTAATTATTAATCATTGTCTTACTAAGACGACATTACGTGTATATTTTTGTACACCTTCCCACATAGCACCGAAATATTTCTAAAACATTCTCGAAATATTCCTTTGCAATGATGCAATATTGCGAAAATATTGTGACAGATGTTTAAAACATTTCTAAAATATTGTAGAAATCTTGCAATGTCCGCTCAAAACGTTGCAAATATAATATTTCAATAATATTACAGAGCAATATTGTGTTAATATTACATTTTTTGCCCAAGGCTAATTCGTAAGAAATTCTACCGTTTTTAATATAATTTTTGGATTGCGAGTTTTTAAGCAGTACCATTGGATGTCCTCGATAATAATATTATTTATTGAAAAAAAAAAAAAAAAAAAAAATCCCGTCCAGGAATCGAACTCACAACCTCACCTATGTAGTACATCCACGTCGAATTAACGATGGGTAATTTTAAAAAGCGATCCTGTTTCAAAAGTATATAACAATATTAGAGTTTCATTAACTAAATTTGTTCCAGAGGGGAATGCGGTTGAAAGAAACGTAAATTCTCGCCTCAAAGACTTACATCTACCTACCTATCAAACCTATTTAACGACTTAATGTCTATCGCGCTAACCACTAGACTATCGATTACTTGTACAAACGTTATACTTTTATTGCCCATGTGTTCTGTCAACAAAGACTGATGAATTAAAAAATAAAGATTGAGCAACCTTTTAGAAGATTTCTGGTGCATAACAATCTTGTAAAAAAAATCGATTCATACCGTGCCGCGTTTTCCAATCAATTCTAATGAGGCTTCCAATTTCTGTCAGAATTTGTCCCCATTTCCAAATAATTATATGACGACTTCCCGATTGAATTTCAGTTTTTTCAAATCGAATGATACTCAATTGAACGAGGCAAATTTCTTTTTATCAACAAATTCAACTTTTTAAAACTAGTTTAGAAATTTCCACTTGAAACGTATTGGAATGTTGCAAAAAAGTTTCATTGTAATATTTGCAAAATCTAATCTGGAACCTTTTATTCGAAACTTTGTGAAATATTGTTGAAGAAATTGGATTGTTCGTTTCACAGGTAATGTTCAGAAATATTTAAAAAATGATTGGCAATTGTTTTACCTTTAACAATATTTCTGAACTTTAAGTTGACAATATTGCAATTAAATATTTGTGAATATTCGATTGGAAGCTTATGGTAATATTCCTGTGTAATGAAATATTCGAAATATTCCTGCAATATTTAGGCAATATTATGTGCTATGTGGGTGTGTCACCGTCGTGTTAACCGAAAATAACTGAAGTTAACCGACTTTTTAAGCGAGGAAAGATAAGTCTCGATTAGCCCACTGTTTCACCAGCTTTAACCGACAATTTAACCGATTAAAAACGTTTCGTTTTAAATAGTCAGTTAAAATCGGTTAAATTCACCAAACAAAATTGAATTTTTTCAAATTCGGTAAGAATGTCGGTTACAATCGGTTAATTCACCAGTAAAAATTGTTTAAAAAATAAAAATTTCGGTTAAAAGGTCAGTTAAACTGGGTGAAACAGGGGCTAATCGAGACTGGTTAAAACACCGGTTAAAAAGTCGGTGACACTGTTTGCCAGGGCCGCTGAAAATTTTATAGGCTATTGTCGAAATACTATATTTTGTATCTATTTAATTTCAGGGTTTTTTAACGACCATTTTAGCGAGAAAACAATTTATAAAATCCGTACATTTTGCACGGGATTCACGATAAATGGGCGAATGTCTGGTCCATTTATTTGAGTCGTTGATTAATATATTTCGAACTTAGATGCAGCCGTGAGGAAAAGTTAAACATTTAAAAGAAACATCGTAGATGCGAAAAATACTGTAAAAACACCGGATTAACGGCGAAAAACTAATTAATTATTGAGTTCAAGTTGAAAGAATCCCACGACACTCACTAATATGGCGGCATCATAGAATCGTTGGCAACATTGCATGGCTTTCTAACCACTCATATGTCAGATCAGGTTAGATTAGGTATTCAGTGGTGCCCATTAAGGAGGGCGACCAGCTGCATGGGAGTAAAATGACGGTTCGTTCACTTACGCGATAGAACCGATTGCTACAAATATTTTAGTCATTGCTAAAATCTTGCTACCAATAAAAATGAAGTAGCAGATATGTAAATATTTCATATTTGGACTATTTATGGAAGATAAATGATTTCAAGTTGCTGATTTGATTCGGTTGTCGAGTCCTGTCAGTGCGAGCTTTCGCACCATCGCGTGTGTTAGTGTGACGTTTGGCAACATCGCAAATTTTGTTGACATTCGTTTGCCGGAGGAGATATAACCAGTGTTGCCAATTCAGCGATTTTGTCGCTAGTTTTAGCGACTTTCAAAGCTCCTCGGCGACTTTTTTTGCGACTTTGCGACATGTCGCGATCTGGCGATTTTTCGGGACTCGTTTAGCGACATCTGGCGAATTTTGTAAATCGTGGCGATTTTCAGAATTCTTTTAGCGACATCTGGCGAATTTCGTAAAATCGAGCTACGGAGAAACTCTTGCCAGTCCTCATTACCGCGTCCAAGATTTTCATGACTCCATGACTCCGTGACTTGTTGGCTTGTCGACTTTCGTAAAATCGAGTATCGAGCTACGGAGAAACTTTTGCCACTTGCCAGTCCTCATTACCGGGTCCAAGATTTTCATGACTCCGGGACTTGTTGACTTGTGTTTTGGCTTAATCGTAAGGGCGAACTCATACCGTTTTTAATTGTACTGTTAATTTTATAATAACAAAAATATCCAGTGACCGGCCAAACGACCGAAAAAGTACCGGTCATTAAATGCACAAAAAAACCATTGAAATGAGCCGAACGACCAAGAAAACGACCATTGAAATTATTCTTGATTAGTTGTTTCTTGGTCACGAAAAATCGGAAAATGACTGTCGAAATGACTATTTCAATAATTTGTAACCGGTCATTTTTCCGTGAAGACCGGGAAATGACTATCGAAACGACCAACTAGATAATCAAACTTCAAATAGACATTCAATTTGCATACCAATAAAGGTTTGAATAGCTTAGTTGGTCTAAGGCGCAAAGCAACAGTCAGAAGGTCCCGGGTCCCGATTTCGAATCCTGGCTGTGATCATTTTTTTTTTTTTTTTTTCGAAATTCGATGAAAAGAGGGGTCATTTTGACGGTAATTTTCCGATTTTTCGTGACCAAGAAACGACTAATCAAGAACAATTTCAATGGTTAATTTCAATGGTCGTTTTCTTGGTCATTTTCGACGTCGCAGAGATTACTTGGGACATATTATGAATAGTTGAGTTTAATTAGCGATATGTTTGGAGATTTAAAAAAAACATCTAGCGAATTTTTTAGCGAAATTTGAAATATCTAGCGACATTTCAAATTTTCGACGTCAGCGATTTTTAGCTATTTTTTCGAGTAGGGGTAGCGACTTTCAGTGTGACCGAGTTGGCAACACTGGATATAACCTCTTTCAAAGCCGGCTCCGAGATGGACCGGCACAATAGTCGGTTGGAACACGGTCGACCCGCTGGAAGATTCGTTTCGACGAAGAGAAAAATATGGTGTGAAAATGTCCTTGCCGCAAAAAGAAAAAAATCAAACGACCCAGCTGAGCAAGTGCGTAAAAAATACGAGCATATTTTCACCCTGTACCCGAATAAAAGATAATATAATATACTTTAAAAAACCTTTAATTATTAATCATTGTCTTACTAAGACGACATTACGTGTATATTTTTGTACACCTTACCTCTTTTATGGTTTACCGGCTTACTGATTACGCTAACTAAGTGATTCCAAATTTTTATATGGGATTATTCGTTTATTTTAATGTGATTCTTTGAATTATATCGATGTGCGTATGTTGGGCACCTGCACCAAAGAATATGGATGTACATAGAAGTGCAGATCCTATGCTCCTCCTGAAGCTGCGCAGAAACTGGAGTACCACGCATTTTCGTCATTTTTGGTGCGTACTCCAGTTTCTGCGCAGCTTCAGGCGAAGCATAGGATCTGCACTTCTATGTACATCCATATTCTTTGCCTGCACACATGACTTCCGTATATGCGTGAAAATGCGATGTTGCCAAGTGTAGCCGAGTGTGACAGATCCACTTGGAACAATGGCCGATTTCGGCTGCTGCTTGCACTTTAACTCAAAATATCTGTCTGCAATGTCCGGCAGGCCCCTTTTTTCATGATCGGGTTAGAATCGCGAGAATTTGATGAACAGATAGCGACTTTGTTATCTGCGTCATCTAACTATAAAAGGTTTTATTTATCTGATTGAAGTGCCGAGAAAGCACTGTTTCCATAAGACCCCATGTTAAATGCACGATTTTTGAGTTCAGATTTCTTGAAAAAAAGTCTGGTAAGCCGTGCTGAGATTTTACAGTAGCAAAGTTCTATGTTCAATTTATCTCATATAAAAAATTTGACATTTTATCTAACAAGAGGTGCAGCTGGTCGCCCTCCTTAAAATTTCAAAACCGACCATTCCGGTCTCAATTGGTATCAAAAACTGTAATCAACTTTTTTCATGCATACTGACATTTTACAGGTTCAAAAACAGTTTCATCGAATGCGGATATCACTGGAGCATTCGATAAAACTCTTTTTCAAGCTGTAAAATGTCCGTATGCGTGAATAAAATTGGTTGCAGTTTTTATTACCGACTGCGGTATTTCACATGCTCTTAACGCTCCGAAACGTAAATCACTGTTACGTCCCGGAGCAGTTGGTGGATGTAGCTTCTCTCCAATTTGTCATCCACGACCGCTCGCTCGTTGTGGATTCGCTGCTGAATTAACTATAGAAATAGAGCAATGGGACCGGGAACTTTTAAATGATCAACAGTCTTCGAATTTACTTGCACTGATTTACTATTTATTAAAAACGCGATATAAGACTAAACGTAATCATTTTACGAAGATAACTTGTACAAAAACTTATAACTGCTGCTATTGCACGAACGTAGGAATTTGGAAAATGCGCGAACAGCAAGAATAGCAGACTGCCCGTTACTCGAATAAAACGATCTTTATTCGTTGCTGGTTGCTCTCGAACTAACTCAAAAATCAGCGTGTGCGCTTCCAAAGTCCTTCGTTGCTAAAAGGAGGAAAATAAGAAAAGTGGGGAAGAGGATGGAAAGTTCCGCGGGAAAGTCTCAGCGTAGGACCCAAGTAGGCGAAAGGGTCTATCTCTGGTCAGCACGTGTGGTTGACAAAAAGCAGGCCCGCTCGACGACGTTAACCAGGCTCGCGCGGAGACGCTGTTCAGGCGTGTGCACTCTTAAGTTTTATTGTTAGAAAACCCTGGGAACGAGATTTCATTTTTGGGTGATTTATGAAGAACGTGCTCAAACATAAATACAATGTTTTACAGGAAACTATACGTTAAATTATGTGAGTTGAGGAGAAAGTTGTAGCTGAGGCATGCTGCGTTAATTTAAAAGAGTGATTCGCGCTGCGCGAGTCCTTAATAACAGCGTTCTACTATACCGGGAGACTCCAGGTAATGTAGCTTATGATAAAATCCGATATAGTGATGACGCTCTATACCTCAGCTCATCACATCACCGACCAAGTGGCTCTATCTGTCGTATATATATCGAAGTCCCGTACTCAAAATCTCATTCCCACATAGTCCAACCAAATCCCGTAAAATCCGTGATGAGCAACAAACACAATTCGCAGCAGTTGCGTTACTATTTACATCGAGAGATTAGGCATTAGCAATAAGCAAGATTGAGGTAAACAGTGCAACGATGGAGGAGGAAATGCAAGATGTCTTGTCACAAAATCCCGGCGCATCATCCGAAAGTGAAAATACAACGTCGAATGTCGTTCAAATGAACGACATTAGCTCAGCGATAGGTAAGATGACGTCGGTTGATTCGGGCATCGAAACTGGCAACGATTCGAACGATAGCGCAGTTGTGCCGATTGAAACCCGTAGATTAACGATGTTTACACGACACCGAAACTATCTCGACACTATCAGTAAGTCATCGTTTTTTTTTTTTTTTTTTTTTACTGGAATCAGATATGAAACAAAAAGACAGACTGATCTTTTTTTTTTTTTACAATTGCAGAAAGATGGAATCTTGAAATGCAAGAAATCGATCAACCATTCTCTTCGATATCCTCAGATGCAATTGAGGCTGCTTGCAGTCGTAGCAAAACATATTCGCCAGGTTCCTCCAGTTTATCCAGTAGCAACTGCGGACCCCCCATCATCTATGGTTGCAGAAGATTGGCGTCAAAACATCCGGCTGTGGAAAAAAAAGTACTAAATTTGAGATAATTCAATGAATTTATAAATTATTTTCTTATTTTTTTTCACTCCTAATCAATTTATGATTAACATGTTAGGAGAAAATTATGCTCTTATAGAAAAGTCAAAGTTAAACGTAGTGATAGTCCAGACGCCAGAGGGGGTTCTGTGTGCCATTCGAGGTCCGCGAAATATTCTTGATGCAGATGATAGGTTTTGACCTCCTGAACACGAATATATAAGGTGTTTTGCGGAAAACCCGGTCGTTTAGTTTTTAATCGCAATTGTTTATTAACAATAGAAATTGTTGTTTTTTTTAACTCGGATATTTTTTTTTGTATAGTCCTGTCAATTCTGAGACGAAAAGGTCCCATACAATTTTGCTCTACAATCCATAGATTTGGAGCAATAAATTGTTGAAAGTTGCAATTAGACCAAAATTGCTCTTCTTAACAAATTAGTAACTTCGAAAATATAAGTCGTAAAAAAAAATGTAAAGGAACTAATTTTGCCCAATGAACCGAGGAATATGAAAAAAGAAATGCGAACACGAGCAGAACAAAAAATAATTATTTATGAAGAGTCGCGAAACGGTATTTTTTCTCTCATAACGACGCTCGATGCGTATGTTATGAGAGAAAAAATACCGTTTCGCGACTCTTCATAAATAATTATTTTTTGTTCTGCTCGTGTTCGCATTTATTTGCGCATTTTTTGCGGAAAACCCGGCCGTTTAGTTTTTAATCGCAATTGTTTATTAACAATAGAAATTGTTGTTTTTTTGAACTCGGATATTTTTTTTTGTATAGTCATGTCAATTCTGAGACGAAAAGGTCCCATACAATTTTGCTCTACAATCCATAGATTTGGAGCAATAAATTGTTGAAAGTTGCAATTAGACCAAAATTGCTCTTCTTAACAAATTAGTAACTTCGAAAATATAAGTCGTAAAAAAAAATGTAAAGGAACTAATTTTGCCCAATGAACCGAGGAATATGAAAAAAGAAATGCGAACACGAGCAGAACAAAAAATAATTATTTATGAAGAGTCGCGAAACGGTATTTTTTCTCTCATAACGACGCTCGATGCGTATGTTATGAGAGAAAAAATACCGTTTCGCGACTCTTTTGCCCAATGAACCGAGGAATATGAAAAAATAAATGCGAACACGAGCAGAACAAAAAATAATTATTTATGAAGAGTCGCGAAACGGTATTTTTTCTCTCATAACGACGCTCGATGCGTATGTTATGAGAGAAAAAATACCGTTTCGCGACTCTTCATAAATAATTATTTTTTGTTCTGCTCGTGTTCGCATTTCTTTTTTCATATTCCTCGGTTCATTGGGCAAAATTAGTTCCTTTACATTTTTTTTTACGACTTATATTTTCGAAGTTACTAATTTGTTAAGAAGAGCAATTTTGGTCTAATTGCAACTTTCAACAATTTATTGCTTCGAATCTATGGATTGTAGAGCAAAATTTTATGGGACCTTTTCGACTCAGAATTGACAGGACTATACAAAAAAAAATATCCGAGTTCAAAAAAACAACAATTTCTATTGTTAATAAACAATTGCGATTAATAACTAAACGACCGGGTTTTCCGCAAAACACCTTATATATTCGTGTTCAGGAGGTCAAAACCTATCATCTGCATCAAGAATATTTCGCGGACCTCGAATGGCACACAGAACCTCCTCTGGCGTCTGGACTATGATGCGACGATAGATGAAAAAATATCGATTCTCATAATCGATTAAATTTTTGAAAAAAGAATTGTCGATTCGATTAATTGTCATAAAATCAATCGATTGTAAAAGAATCGATTAAAAATCTGATTTTCATCTCAAGTACTGGATAATCATAAAACAAAAATAAAAATAAATCGGCACGATTAACTAGACGACATCTGATTGTTTAGTATATGGAGTAAAACATGTCAAGTCGGCCACACAAATTTTTCATTTCAATAAAAAGTTTTCAAATTTCTTGAGGATGTTGGTCTGGCTGAAAACAAAAATTACAAATTTTTTCAGATTTTTGTATCGCATATTTCAGCCGTTACAAAAAACTGAAAATAATAATTGTTAATTTTTTAACGCCAAAACTACAGCTCTCGCAAAAAAATGACGTGAACAAAAAATTTAAGGTATTTAACGTTCTTTTCAATAAATTTTTTGCAAAATCTTCCTACTCTGTTTTATGCAATTTTTCAATGGAATAAAATTATAATATTTTTTTCTTCCAAAACTGCGTTCTCGATTCGGCTGAAATTTTTACATTTTGTTCCTTAATATGTCTAGAATCTGAGAAAAAATTGGCGAGATGGGCGGCGATTTCATTCCACTGTTACAGCTCTTCAAACGATCGAATACTAGGGCAATCTAATGTGTAATTGCTCTGTACGTTCAACAGACTGTCTACATAATAATTCTAAAGCCCGTACTGCATTTTTTGCATCGGATATTTTTCCCTCTTCGATTTTTGGGTTTTTTAATACATTTATTTTATCGATTGATGGAATTGAAACTTTTTTCCTGATGACACGTAATTCATCATCGTGCTCTTTTCTAATCAATCGAAAATTGGCAAAACGTGGTGAATGAATGTCTCTTGAGTTCAATATTCACGTGCTCAATGTTACACGACCATCGTTCTTCGTTGTGAACACAAAGTGTGTACGACAGGTACGGGGGAATTTGCCAATTAACCTAATTAAAAAAAAAATTTTAATTAAAAATAACAAAAAAATAAACAAGTGATGCGGGCTTTAGATTTTTTCTATTGACAGTCTCAACCCTGTTGAACACAGAGAGCAATTACACATTAGATTACCGTTATGTTCGATTATTCGAAGAGCTGTAACTGTGGAACGAAGTCGCCGCCCATCACGCCAATTTTTTTTCAGATTCTTAACATATTAAGGAACAAAATGTAAAAATCTCATCTGAATCGAGAACGCAGTTTCGAAGAAAAAAAGTATTGAAATATTATTTAATTGAAAAATAGCATAAAACGGAGTAGGAAAATGTGCAAAAAAATTTGTTGAAAAAAACGTTAGATACCTTAAATTTTTTGTTAACATGATTTTTCTGCGAGATCCATAGTTTTGGCGTTAAAAAATTAACGATTATTATTTTCAGTTATTTGTAACGGCTAAAATATGCAATAAAAAAATCTTTGCGATTTTTGTTTTCAGCCAGACCAACATCCTCAAGAAATTTGAAAACTTTTTATTGAAATGAAAAATTCGTGTGGCCGCCTTGACGTGTTTTACCCCATATATTTCATGTAAAAATCTTTGAGAATCGATTATCAAAAGAATCGTGGAAAAATAATCGATTCGCAAATAATCGACCGTCTAAATAATCGATGAATAATCGCGGTTAATTCATGAAAAAAAATCGATTCTCGAATAATCGGATCAGAATCTCGCATCACTGGTTAAAAGTACCGATCCACTTTAGCATAAAAGTAGATTTTTACATAAAAATTTATCTTTATACAGGGATCGATTTTGTTATATAAAAATTTATCTTTATATAAGGATAGATTTTTTTATATAAAAAAAAATTTATCTTTATATAAGTGTAGATTTTTCAGATACAAATTTACCTTTCTATAAAAGTTAGTATTTCCATGCAATTTTGAAAAAATTAATTTAAAAAAATTCATATTTATCTTTTTGTAAGAGTTATTTCTGTGCTACAAATCTCTGATCATGTGAAAATAGATTTTTTTTTTCGTATAAATCTATCATTTTGCAAAAGCAGATTTTTTGCACAATTTTACTGTCATAAGAGTAGATTTTTCAATAGAAATCTACGTTTATGAAAAATCTGATTTTTAAATACCAAAGTACCTTTGCATTAATGTAGATGGCTTAACAATTAATTACTTTTGGGTAAAACATAATTTTTGTAATTTATAGTCAAAAGAATCTATATTTTTTATTATTTTTTTTAATACCTTTGTGACAAATCAGAATTACAACACTAATTTTTCTTTTGTTATAAAGAGGAGCTAAAAACAATACAATTTTCCTGTTGTAGAAAAGTTAATTTTGTAAGTACTAATTTGCTTTTGCGTAGAAGTAGTTTTTTTTAAATTATAAATCTTGATTGTTTCTATGTATTTTTGTGGAAAATTTTTCATACAAATTTACCTTTGATAAATAAGACATTATTCGTTTGAAATATCTAAACTAATGTTTCATACGATAATTACAGCTGACATTTCGGTTGCCGATCAAGACACAGGCGTGGAGTTCCTGTATAATTGATGTTCCAAAGTGTGAGTCAGTCCTTTTCATAGAAGAGACAATTTACATTATTATTACCTCTTTCGTTTCATTTTTACTCCCGACCGCCCGTCACGAAAAAAGTCGGACATTATGCGCTTAAAATTACATCGATCGATGCAATTTTCTATGTCGCTAGTGTTCTCGAAAACAACACAAAATTAATTAACCAAATTTTGTGTACAGTACATACATCGCACAGAATCAGCACTAAAAAAAATTAAAACAGCCGAAACAAGTGCACTCCGACGACTTACCCGAATACGCAACCCATCAAACCCCCTCTACAATCCAAGCAACGCACTTTTGTACGAAAAAACTCAAATTACACCGATTATAGACAGACTTGATTACCTCACATTGGCTTACCGCCAATTCGCAAGAAAGTATTTAGAATACATTCAACCATTATGTATAAAACGACCACCACACATCTTCCCTAAGCATAAGTTTCCTACACACATCACATGCGAAATCTTAGAAAGTATGAATAACGATGAACCGATCCAGTAACCTACATAAACGCCACACAAATCCACTCAATACTATATTACTAAAATTAGATTTAAACAAATACTTAGAAATCCACGTACTGACGGACTCCGGTCGATGGCTCTTTGGCAATTTACGTTATTTTAACATAAAATCTGTATAAGGGGCATTCCACCCCGTTTCGATCTGGATTTGACCTCGACCTCTCTGATTTGGCTCGTTATTTTTTACAGGCTTAGTTGGACCCTCAACTGCACAAATTTCATTTTTTTTTAAGTCCATTTTTTTTAAATATATTTTTAAAGTGACATAGAAAACCCCATAATTTAAAAATCTGATAAAATTCTGAAAAATACTTTGTTCAATAACAAAATTATCTAGCTTATAGACAAAGTGGGGAAGATTTTCCTTCTTACACTTTTTAAGCTTTTTTTATTTAAAAAAATTATTAAACAATAGAAAATATAATTAATCTACTACAGGCAATTGGTCAAATGTTTATTTATGTAAAACCGAATTTTTCAGAATTTTTTCAGATTTTTAGGAAATTGTTCAGATTTTTCCGAACTATGCAAATTTTTTTTAAATATTTTTTTTAAAGTGACAAAAAAACCCCATAATTTAAAAATCTGATAAAATTCTGGAAAATACTTTATTCAATAACAAAATTATTTAGCTTATAGTCAAAGTGGGGAAGATTTTTCTTCTTATAGTTTAAAAACTATAAGAAGAAAAGTGAATAAGATTTTTTTTCTTATAATTTAAAAACTATAAGAAGAAAAATCTTTCCCACTTTGACTATAAGCTAGATAATTTTGTTATTGAATAAAGTATTTTTCAGATTTTTAAATTATGGGGTTTTATATGTCACTTTAAAAAAATATTTAAAAAAAATGTGCATAGTTTGGAAAAATCTGAAAAAATTCTGAAAAATTCGTTTTTACATAAATAAACATTTGACCAATTGCCTGTGGTAGATTAAGGATTTTTTCTATTTTTAAATAATTTTTTTAAATAAAAAAAGCTTAAAAATGTAAGAAGGAAAATCTTCCCCACTCTGACTATAAGCTAGATAATTTTGTTATTGAATAAAGTATTTTTCTGAATTTTTTCAGATTTTTAAATTATGGGGTTTTATATGTCACTTTAAAAAAATATTTAAAAAAAATGTGCATAGTTTGGAAAAATCTGATCAATTTCCTAAAAATCTAAAAAAAATTCTGAAAAATTCGGTTTTACATAAATAAACATTTGACCAATTGCCTGTAGTAGATTAATGATTTTTTATATTTTTCAATAATTTTTTTAAATAAAAAAAGTTTAAAAATTGTAAGAAGGAAAATCTTCCCCACTCTGACTATAAGCTAGATAATTTTGTTATTGAATAAAGTATTTTTCAGAATTTTTTCAGATTTTTAAATTATGAGGTTTTATATGTCACTTTAAAAAAATATTTAAAAAAAATGTGCATAGTTTGGAAAAATCTGATCAATTTCCTAAAAATCTAAAAAAAATTCTGAAAAATTCGGTTTTACATAAATAAACATTTGACCAATTGCCTGTAGTAGATTAATGATTTTTTATATTTTTCAATAATTTTTTTAAATAAAAAAAGTTTAAAAATTGTAAGAAGGAAAATCTTCCCCACTCTGACTATAAGCTAGATAATTTTGTTATTGAACAAAGTATTTTTCAAAATTTTATCAGATTTTTAAATTATGGGGTTTTCTATGCCACTTAAAAAATATATTAAAAAAAAATGGACTTAAAAAAAAAAATATTTGTGCATTTGAGGGTCCAACTAAGCCTGTAAAAAATAATGAGCCAAATCGGAAAGGTCGAGGTCAAATCCAGGTCGAAACGGGGTGGAATGCCCCATAAATACCTGTACTGTCACTAAATGTCGAACCATATGTGAACGTATTGTCAATAAATTTCTTTGTACTACTACTACATTTAGCCACCGTAAAGTTCAGCTCTCAATCCGTTACATATTTTTTATTTGTAACTCAATCTAATACCTCGAGGCACGAGACGACATCCTTAAGTCAGTTTTTATGCTTTTTAATTCACGTAAATATTTTAATCGATTTATTTTTTTTTTGCATCGCAGCTCGAGAAAGGGTCAAAGGCCTTCGTAGATTGATGACGTACGTTACAGAGTGTGGAGAACGTAGGTTGCGTTCTGCCGCTTCTAGAAACGATGTTGATGAAGTGGAACGTCTGCTGAGACAGAATGTAAACCCCAACACTTCCGACGAACAGTTGCGCACTCCTCTTCATCTTTCTTCCTGCAGGTAAACACAAAAAGAATAGTACATTATGCTACAAGGGCGGAAAGTGTGTGATTCGACAGCTCAAATTCTTTACGACCGTCCTTTTGCATTATTTTAGTGGTTGCGAGCTATTCAGCTCATTATTTTTTATTTTTGTTGAAATTGGAGAGATTTTACGTGAGTTAAAGCAAAACGTATTTTTTTTTTAAATTCAAAATCCCATAAAAACCGAATTTATTTATAGTTTCATTCTAAATTCAATACCGATCTATACCCAGTGGCGGATTTCGGCCTAGGCACTGTAGACTAGTGCCTAGGGGCGCCTGTGTGCAGGGGCGCCCAACGATAAGGCAATAAAAAAAAATTAATACAAGACAAAAAAATTCGACGCAGAAAAAAAAATCTGCGATGAATTTTTTTCTCTCTGACATTTATCATATATTTGATTGCCAATGGGCGGCAAAGAACAGACTTTTTATAATTATATAATCTGAATATAATAACAATATTTTAATAGGGTAGAAGTACCGATTGTGGTCACTGTACCGGTTGTGGCCACCCCCACACTTAAATACGTTTTTCGTGGCTATTTTAATTCTGTACCTGTATCTAATCATGATTTTTCATAACGGTGTGTATTTTAGAAACATTTATCGTCATTTTGACGTCCGTTCGTCTCCATTAAAAAAAGTACTGTGTCAATAATTAAAATAGCATCAACTGATTCATCAAATTGTCAACTCCTTACGTAATTCGACAAGATTTTGACGAAAGCTCTAGATACATAATCGGGTTATATAGTTGGCGAATTGCATGCAGCTTTGGATGTATCAATCTTAAGAGGCATCACTGCAAATGTTGATGTACTAAAAGTTTGAAATAAAGTTATACATTTATCAAAAATACGATGGCCACAACTGGTACATGGAATAAGCATGTTGCCCCGGATATGGCCATGATAATATACTCATTAATTTTTTGTCAATTATTACACAATCAATTCATATATTCATAAAGTAGAAACAAAAAAACCAAAAAACGCTAAGAAAAATATACCCTTAGAAATATACAGTAAAAAAGAAAGTAAAGCAGTGGAACACCTTTCATGTTGAAGATTCCCATCGTTATGCAATGCGAAAATCTACTTTCGGAGAAAACTCTGGTAAAAGTAAAAATAAAAGTGTAAAGAGTAAAACATTAATATAATGTATGACTCTTTGTGACAAAGAAAGCTGCTATGAAAAAGTGCAAAACGAAAGAGACGAATGTTAAAACGGTTAGTTAGGTTCACAGATGGCATCTGTATTTTAAAGACATTTTCGTGTAGAGGAATTGGATGCTTTCATAAGAATACGATTTTGATTGATTAAACACGCCTTAAAAAATGTTTCAAGTGCAATGAATATTGAGTTATTCTAAATTTAACCATGGCCAAGACCGGTACCAACGAAGTCAGAGTCCTATAGAAGCGTAGTTCCTATGCTTCTCATGAAGACAAAATTCGACAGTACCCCGGCGTAGTGCGGTACCCCGGCTACGCGGTGGCGTTGCAGTCGCAGTGTACGTGTGTGGCTCACGGATGAATCACGGACACGGTCTTACATACAGGTCTTGAAACTTGTGTAGTGGGGGTACGTCGCTTAAAATATGAAATATAATTCCTGTTGCGACCACTAGTAGCGCCAGCGGTGGAGTAAGGTTGTGTGAGAGAGAGATAGAATGATTCTGTCATCTCTTTCTAACTCTCATAACCGAATCACTTGCTACATGACATATTTGTAGAATGTGCGCGAGAATTGGATAAAATTCAATGAAAAATGAGTGTGGCAACAGGATTTTTCGGAAATGAACAGATTGCCTTCAACCCAAGTGATCTTTCAAAAAGCTTGCAAGATGAACGTAAATCATTTTCGCATTGTTTGTAGGTATCACCACTTCATAACGAGTAGGAAAATTAAGAATAACCTCGTAAGAAATTGGTGGTAATCGATTGTAAGGTAAAATAAAGAAAAAACAGGCATGCTCAAAATCTTTATTCGTTCGTCAATTTAGCCCATTTTATACTTTGGTATAACACATGGCTTATACGTCATCGTAACGCCCACTTACACGATTCACTCACAAGTAAAACTTATTTCATGGAGGACTCAATTTAACTAACTAATCACTTGGTGAATTCTGAAAATTACGAAAATTTCGAGAATTTTGAGGTTGTGTTCGGCAACCTTACTCTCACACTAGCGCCAGATAGTGGCAGCTTCGGGAAACAAAAAATTTAACGTAAGCATACTTCCCCCACCACGTGAATTCGGAGGAGTTTCAAGACCTGTATATAAGACCGTGATCACGGATAGTCCAACACATACAAGCATTGCCGCGAGCGTGGCTAACGCCCGAAGCTCCGCCCCTTTGTCTGTCTCCGTCGCTCTCACGCTGGGGTATCTGCTGGGGTACTCGCGCATTCTCACTCGCTACCCCGCGTATTTCCCAATGCTTTTCATTCTTGTCGCAAAAACGATCTACGTCGTTTTGTGCAAAAATGTTACCAAAAAAGACAGCAAAAAGACCGATATAATTTCATACTCGATCGGTCGTTTTCCGGCGAGTTGACGAAAAAACGACTGCAAAACGACCAATATTGTTTCAGATTCGATTGGTCGTTTTGCGTTTAATGTACCAACAAACAACTGAAAAACGACCGATCTTTTTTCATTTTTCGTATTTTCCTTTCGTATGGAATACTTTGGGTAAATGAACGGAACAAAAGAATA
Source organism: Ephialtes manifestator (assembly GCA_963970395.1). Lineage (NCBI taxonomy): Eukaryota > Metazoa > Arthropoda > Insecta > Hymenoptera > Ichneumonidae > Ephialtes > Ephialtes manifestator. The sequence goes on along the minus strand of OZ019968.1, from coordinate 5,457,271 downwards.
TGCGTGCACCCTGAAATATCGTAATTTGACAGGAAAAAAAAAAGTTGATATTGTCAACAGGTCTCAAACCTGCAACCTTCGGATTACCACCCGAGTGCACTAAGTCCTTGCCCACTCGGCTCATGGATATAATTTAAACACATGTTCCTCATAAGCTACCATACTTTTCGGCTGATAGCTTATGAGGAACATGTGTTTAACTTGATTTAACGACGTATATGCCAAAATAACCGTTTACAACTTATTTATGCAGTGAACAACACATATTTAAAGCTGTTTTTAATGCTTATATTTAAATAAGAGGTGTGATAGAGACAGCCAATAAACATTTTTCTCTTCCGCTAAGACCGCCTACTGGGCAGGCTTTGTCCCTAATCACGTGTCGAGTCACGTGGTCATAAGCGACGCGCCGCCAAGCGGCGGCTCTCGGTCGGAAAAGTTTGTCTTCACGAGAAGCATAGGAACTACGCTTCTATAGGACTCTGACTTCGTTGCCGGTACATTACTGTGCCCAAAACCGGTGCATAAGTGGCCAGACCTGGTGAAATGGCTATGCTCGTACTTTTCTCTATTTTTCACTATTTTCCCAACACATATGAAGATTTTAATGCTAGAAATCTGAAATTATATTCTTCTCAGATATGAAAAGTATAGGTTCAAAACAGTTTTATGATATTTGGTCCCAATCACAAATACTTGAAAATGGGAAAATTTTTAAAGTGGTCACAACCGGTACTTCTACCCTCTGTATTGAGCGAGAAACACAAGCATTTAGTGTGTGTACCATAAATGGACGTGGGGCATCCATTCCGTTCGTTTGGTCACACGTTCTTCATGCATTATCACGGGTCTCTGTTGCCCGGGTATGATACATTCTATCCACGAGCGCAGCGAAGGCGGCGACTAGGGCGCTCGCGAAAAACAACGAAAAGCGTTGATACGTCTATTGACGATTTGTTTCAGAAATTTTTTATTTCAAACATTTTTAAATTTTGTTTTTTGATAATTGATAAAGATGTGAAGGCTTCGACATGAAGCTATTTTTGTTTTGTTATTTGGGGGGCGTTAATCGACAGCTCGCCTAGGGCGCTATGTTACCTAAATCCGGCACTGTCTATACCTTTATTTATTTAAAAAATGAGGATGCAAAAGTACTTGAATTGATCGAATTTCCTCTATGAGGAAGTAAAATAGAACTGAATGTTCAAAGCACAAATTGCAATGATAAAAGAACGCTTCAAAACAACGAAAAGCGTTGATACGTCTATTGACGATTTGTTTCAGAAATTTTTTATTTCAAACATTTTTAAATTTTGTTTTTTGATAACTGATAAAGATGTGAAGGCTTCGACATGAAGCTATTTTTGTTTTGTTATTTGGGGGGCGCTAATCGACATCTCGCTTAGGGCGCTATGGTACCTAAATCCGGCACTGTCTATACCTTTATTTATTTAAAAAATGAAGATGCAAAAGTACTTGAATTGATGGAATTTCCTCTATGAGGAAGTAAAATAGAACTGAATGTTCAAAGCACAAATTGCAATGATAAAAGAACGCTTCAAAACAACGAAAAGCGTTGATACGTCTATTGACGATTTGTATCAGAAATTTTTTATTTCAAACATTTTTAAATTTTGTTTTTTGATAATTGATAAAGATGTGAAGGCTTCGACATGAAGCTATTTTTGTTTTGTTATTTGGGGGGCGTTAATCGACAGCTCGCTTAGGGCGCTACGGTACCTAAATCCGGCACTGTCTATACCTTTATTTATTTAAAAAATGAAGATGCAAAAGTACTTGAATTGATGGAATTTCCTCTATGAGGAAGTAAAATAGAACTGAATGTTCAAAGCACAAATTGCAATGATAAAAGAACGCTTCAAAACAACGAAAAGCGTTGATACGTCTATTGACGATTTGTTTCAGAAATTTTTTATTTCAAACATTTTTAAATTTTGTTTTTTTGATAATTGATAAAGATGTGAAGGCTTCGACATGAAGCTATTTTTGTTTTGTTATTTGGGGGGCGTTAATCGACAGCTCGCTTAGGGCGCTATGGTACCTAAATCCGGCACTGTCTATACCTTTATTTATTTAAAAAATGAAGATGCAAAAGTACTTGAATTGATGGAATTTCCTCTATGAGGAAGTAAAATAGAACTGAATGTTCAAAGCACAAATTGCAATGATAAAAGAACGCTTCAAAACAACGAAAAGCGTTGATACGTCTATTGACGATTTGTTTCAGAAATTTTTTATTTCAAACATTTTTAAATTTTGTTTTTTGATAATTGATAAAGATGTGAAGGCTTCGACATGAAGCTATTTTTGTTTTGTTATTTGGGGGGCGTTAATCGACAGCTCGCTTAGGGCGCTATGGTACCTAAATCCGGCACTGTCTATACCTTTATTTATTTAAAAAATGAAGATGCAAAAGTACTTGAATTGATGGAATTTCCTCTATGAGGAACTAAAATAGAACTGAATGTTCAAAGCACAAATTGCAATGATAAAAGAACGCTTCAAAACAACGAAAAGCGTTGATACGTCTATTGACGATTTGTTTCAGAAATTTTTTATTTCAAACATTTTTAAATTTTGTTTTTTGATAATTCATAAAGATGTGAAGGCTTCGACATGAAGCTATTTTTGTTTTGTTATTTGGGGGGCGTTAATCGACAGCTCGCTTAGGGCGCTACGGTACCTAAATCCGGCACTGTCTATACCTTTATTTATTTAAAAAATGAAGATGCAAAAGTACTTGAATTGATGGAATTTCTTCTATGAGGAAGTAAAATAGAACTGAATGTTCAAAGCACAAATTGCAATGATAAAAGAACGCTTCAAAACAACGAAAAGCGTTGATACGTCTATTGACGATTTGTTTCAGAAATTTTTTATTTCAAACATTTTTAAATTTTGTTTTTTGATAATTGATAAAGATGTGAAGGCTTCGACATGAAGCTATTTTTGTTTTGTTATTTGGGGGGCGTTAATCGACAGCTCGCTTAGGGCGCTATGGTACCTAAATCCGGCACTGTCTATACCTTTACTTATTTAAAAAATGAAGATGGAAAAGTACTTGAATTGATGGAATTTCCTCTATGAGGAAGTAAAATAGAACTGAATGTTCAAAGCACAAATTGCAATGATAAAAGAACGCTTCAAAACAACGAAAAGCGTTGATACGTCTATTGACGATTTGTTTCAGAAATTTTTTATTTCAAACATTTTTAAATTTTGTTTTTTGATAATTGATAAAGATGTGAAGGCTTCGACATGAAGCTATTTTTGTTTTGTTATTTGGGGGGGCGTTAATCGACAGCTCGCTTAGGGCGCTATGGTACCTAAATCCGGCACTGTCTATACCTTTATTTATTTAAAAAATGAGGATGCAAAAGTACTTGAATTGATGGAATTTCCTCTATGAGGAAGTAAAATAGAACTGAATGTTCAAAGCACATATTGCAATGATAAAAGTACGCTTCAAAACAACGAAAAGCGTTGATACGTCTATTGACGATTTGTTTCAGAAATTTTTTATTTCAAACATTTTTAAATTTTGTTTTTTTGATAATTGATAAAGATGTGAAGGCTTCGACATGAAGCTATTTTTGTTTTGTTATTTGGGGGGCGTTAATCGACAGCTCGCTTAGGGCGCTATGGTACCTAAATCCGGCACTGTCTATACCTTTATTTATTTAAAAAATGAAGATGCAAAAGTACTTGAATTGATGGAATTTCCTCTATGAGGAAGTAAAATAGAACTGAATGTTCAAAGCACAAATTGCAATGATAAAAGAACGCTTCAAAACAACGAAAAGCGTTGATACGTCTATTGACGATTTGTTTCAGAAATTTTTTATTTCAAACATTTTTAAATTTTGTTTTTTGATAATTGATAAAGATGTGAAGGCTTCGACATGAAGCTATTTTTGTTTTGTTATTTGGGGGTCGTTAATCGACAGCTCGCTTAGGGCGCTATGGTACCTAAATCCGGCACTGTCTATACCTTTATTTATTTAAAAAATGAAGATGCAAAAGTACTTCAATTGATGGAATTTCCTCTATGAGGAAGTAAAATAGAACTGAATGTTCAAAGCACAAATTGCAATGATAAAAGAACGCTTCAAAACAACGAAAAGCGTTGATACGTCTATTGACGATTTGTTTCAGAAATTTTTTATTTCAAACATTTTTAAATTTTGTTTTTTTGATAATTGATAAAGATGTGAAGGCTTCGACATGAAGCTATTTTTGTTTTGTTATTTGGGGGGCGTTAATCGACAGCTCGCTTAGGGCGCTATGGTACCTAAATCCGGCACTGTCTATACCTTTATTTATTCAAAAAATGAAGATGCAAAAGTACTTGAATTGATGGAATTTCCTCTATGAGGAAGTAAAATAGAACTGAATGTTCAAAGCACAAATTGCAATGATAAAAGAACGCTTCAAAACAACGAAAAGCGTTGATACGTCTATTGACGATTTGTTTCAGAAATTTTTTATTTCAAACATTTTTAAATTTTGTTTTTTGATAATTGATAAAGATGTGAAGGCTTCGACATGAAGCTATTTTTGTTTTGTTATTTGGGGGGCGTTAATCGACAGCTCGCTTAGGGCGCTATGGTACCTAAATCCGGCACTGTCTATACCTCTATTTATTTAAAAAATGAAGATGCAAAAGTACTTGAATTGATGGAATTTCCTCTATGAGGAAGTAAAATAGAACTGAATGTTCAAAGCACAAATTGCAATGATAAAAGAACGCTTCAAAACAACGAAAAGCGTTGATACGTCTATTGACGATTTGTTTCAGAAATTTTTTATTTCAAACATTTTTAAATTTTGTTTTTTGATAATTGATAAAGATGTGAAGGCTTCGACATGAAGCTATTTTTGTTTTGTTATTTGGGGGGCGTTAATCGACAGCTCGCTTAGGGCGCTATGGTACCTAAATCCGGCACTGTCTATACCTTTATTTATTTAAAAAATGAAGATGCAAAAGTACTTGAATTGATGGAATTTGCTCTATGAGGAAGTAAAATAGAACTGAATGTTCAAAGCACAAATTGCAATGATAAAAGAACGCTTCAAAACAACGAAAAGCGTTGATACGTCTATTGACGATTTGTTTCAGAAATTTTTTATTTCAAACATTTTTAAATTTTGTTTTTTGATAATTGATAAAGATGTGAAGGCTTCGACATGAAGCTATTTTTGTTTTGTTATTTGGGGGGCGTTAATCGACAGCTCGCTTAGGGCGCTATGGTATCTAAATCCGGCACTGTCTATACCTTTATTTATTTAAAAAATGAAGATGCAAAAGTACTTGAATTGATGGAATTTCCTCTATGAGGAAGTAAAATAGAACTGAATGTTCAAAGCACAAATTGCAATGATAAAAGAACGCTTCAAAACAACGAAAAGCGTTGATACGTCTATTGACGATTTGTTTCAGAAATTTTTTATTTCAAACATTTTTTAATTTTGTTTTTTGATAATTGATAAAGATGTGAAGGCTTCGACATGAAGCTATTTTTGTTTTGTTATTTGGGGGGCGTTAATCGACAGCTCGCTTAGGGCGCTATGGTACCTAAATCCGGCACTGTCTATACCTTTATTTATTTAAAAAATGAAGATGCAAAAGTACTTGAATTGATGGAATTTCCTCTATGAGGAAGTAAAATAGAACTGAATGTTCAAAGCACAAATTGCAATGATAAAAGAACGCTTCAAAACAACGAAAAGCGTTGATACGTCTATTGACGATTTGTTTCAGAAATTTTTTATTTCAAACATTTTTAAATTTTGTTTTTTTGATAATTGATAAAGATGTGAAGGCTTCGACATGAAGCTATTTTTGTTTTGTTATTTGGGGGGCGTTAATCGACAGCTCGCTTAGGGCGCTATGGTACCTAAATCCGGCACTGTCTATACCTTTATTTATTTAAAAAATGAAGATGCAAAAGTACTTGAATTGATGGAATTTCCTCTATGAGGAAGTAAAATAGAACTGAATGTTCAAAGCACAAATTGCAATGATAAAAGAACGTTTCAAAACAACGAAAAGCGTTGATACGTCTATTGACGATTTGTTTCAGAAATTTTTTATTTCAAACATTTTTAAATTTTGTTTTTTGATAATTGATAAAGATGTGAAGGCTTCGACATGAAGCTATTTTTGTTTTGTTATTTGGGGGGCGTTAATCGACAGCTCGCTTAGGGCGCTATGGTACCTAAATCCGGCACTGTCTATACCTTTATTTATTTAAAAAATAAAGATGCAAAAGTACTTGAATTGATGGAATTTCCTCTATGAGGAAGTAAAATAGAACTGAATGTTCAAAGCACAAATTGCAATGATAAAAGAACGCTTCAAAACAACGAAAAGCGTTGATACGTCTATTGACGATTTGTTTCAGAAATTTTTTATTTCAAACATTTTTAAATTTTGTTTTTTGATAATTGATAAAGATGTGGAGGCTTCGACATGAAGCTATTTTTGTTTTGTTATTTGGGGGGCGTTAATCGACAGCTCGCTTAGGGCGCTATGGTACCTAAATCCGGCACTGTCTATACCTTTATTTATTTAAAAAATGAAGATGCAAAAGTACTTGAATTGATGGAATTTCCTCTATGAGGAAGTAAAATAGAACTGAATGTTCAAAGCACAAATTGCAATGATAAAAGAACGCTTGAAATTTCAGAGGTTACACAGAAATCGTGCGGCTCTTGCTGATGTACGGTGCGAATCCAACGTTGAAAGATTGCATAGGAAATACACCTCTTCATTTGGCAGCAGCAACGAGCAAAATCGCTGTGGTTACGCTACTTTTAGAGGCAGGCTGTGATCCCTTGTCTCCGGATCTTCACGGCTACAATCCTCTTCAATTAGCTGAGACGAAATTGCGACTACTTCAAAATTGCAAAGGCGATGATATGCTTCGAATAAAATCGGAAGTGCACGAGGTCGTTAACATGTTGGTAGCTTATCTGAAAAATCGCAACGGTTTTGGGGAACAGGTCGATGCTCTTACGACGTTTTGCTCGCGTCTGACACTCTCAAATACTTCCAATCAGGTTCAGGACGAAGTTCGGGATCTTCTTTGCAATATCGATTCTCTCAGCCTGAAAAGCTAAATAAAATCATTGTTTAATTTCTTTCGAAAATCCTTTTCACTTAACTTTTTTTTTTTAATTTTCGTTCAATCAATTTAATGTCACTCGCAAGTAATGATAAATGAAATAGCGAAACGAAATTTTGTATCGAAATTTAAAGAAGAAATTATTTTCATGAATAACATTTTTTATGCAGCTCTGTTAAAAATAGCAAAAAGACACGTGCATCAATAAACAATGCTACAAAAAAGCGTCACTTATAAAATCGTCATCTTTTTTTTGTGCTTGACATTTGTTTTTTTTTTTTTTTTATAGAGAAGAAAAATTTTGTATGTGAAACCGCAGCGCTACTTTTTAAATTATTTTTTAAGCTTGCCTCCTTAAGGAGGTTGAAGCGCTTTGCTCTCGCAAAATCGATGTTCAATTTTTGTGATCGTTTCTTCATAAATTTATGTGTTAAATTACAGTCATTAAATCTGATTTCTATTGCAGAATAAATACCAATTGATGTTATTTTTTTATTATAGCACGTTCCTGTTGAGTTGTTTTCGAAGAAAAGTCCGTAATTTCTTGAATTCAACGTTTCACGAAAAATGTTCTATAAATTACGCGTATAGATATTTGATAGTGCTGATCGTTTAGTAATTAGAAATTTTTATTCATCCAAAGAAATAATTTCTTAAACAAATGTCAATATTATTAAACGATCAACATTATCAAATATCTATGTGGACAATTCGTAATGAATCTTCTAAGAAAATTCCGATTCAAATCGATAAAAATTTCGATTTTGTTAATGATACAAGAACAATTTCAAAAACACTTTTTTTTGTCAATGACCAAATGCTGTAATATAAATTATCCTTCACTACGATTAATAACATCGTATAACTTCATAAAAAACGATGAAAAATATTGAGCATCGATTTGGCTACTTTATAACGTCTAAAACTGAATTTATTGTGGACATAAACTAATTTGTAGTGGTCGAAAAAAAATCTTTCAAAACCGCTGTTAAAACCTCGACTTATGAAAATCATTTGAAAGAAAATGATTTTTTGTTTGTTTTATTATAACAAAATAAACAATAAATAAAATAAATGAATAAAGCAAATATTCGCTATTCATTATTTCGCTGTATGAAATCGCAATGGATTGTTTTTTTTACCTGTCAATCATCATATTAGTCGAAAGTATGTAAATAAACGATGTAATTTTTTTGTTCACTACATCCCTTGCAATTAGTACGCACTATTCTATGTATGCAACGCTATGTACGCGAAGTATATATATATATATATTACTAGTTTTTAAGCATCTTGTACTGATTTTATGTCAAGTATCGAATAAAATAAATATTATATACGAAAAATTTCACGACCTGACAAACTTTTTTTAAATTCTATAGTGATGCCAATACATATATTTTACTCTATTTTTAGAACACATTTAAAAATCGATTTTCGATAAATCAGATTTCCATAAATCGATGTTTAATAGATCGAATTTCGATAAATCGATGTTTAATAGATCGAATTTCGGTAAATCGATGTTTAATAGATCGAATTTCGATAAATCGATGTTTAATAGATCGAATTTCGATAAATCGATGTTTAATAGATCGAATTTCGATAAATCGATGTTTAATAGATCGAATTTCGATAAATCGATGTTTATCGAATTTCGATAAATCGATGTTTAATAGATCGAATTTCGATAAATCGATGTGTAATAGATTGAATTTCGATAAATCGATGTTTAATAGATCGAATTTCGATAAATCGATGTTTAATAGATCGAATTTCGATAAATCGATGTTTAATAGATCGAATTTCGATAAATCGATGTTTCATAGATCGAAATTCGATAAATCGATGTTTAATCGATCGAATTTCGATAAATCGATGTTTCATAGATCGAATTTCGATAAATCGATGTTTAATAGATCGAATTTCGATAAATCGATGTTTAATCGATCGAATTTCGATAAATCGATGTGTAACAGATCGAATTTCGATAAATCGATGTTTAATAGATCGAATTTCGATAAATCGATGTTTCATAGATCGAATTTCGATAAGTCGATGTTTCATAGATCGAATTTCGATAAATCGATGTTTAATCGATCGAATTTTGATAAATCGATGTTTAATAGTTCGATGTTCGATAGATCGATGTTTTTATAGTTTCTTTGTGGTTAAACCAATTCATTAGGGTTCAATTTGAAACGATCCTACACATCGATTCTTCTGTACCAATTGGGCAACCCTGTTAAACAGTACAAAATAAATGATTTTCAAAACAAAAATGGTACGCCAAATATTAAAAGGAATAAAGCCATTCCACAAACAAAAACCCTTGCAAACAAAAAATTTTTTCCAAAAAAATTCCTAACAAGAATATTAAACCAAATCCATTATATTAGCCAAGTAAAAATCTACAAAAAAAACTTGGTGTGTCAGTGACAGTGCTGCCGTACATAGTCCATTGAAGTAAGTACGGAAGAAAGCAATTCCTAATTATATTTCGAATTTCGTAATACCGATACTGCAGCTTGAGCCTAAGCAGCATATCGTCCTTTACTGATTACTTTTGTCTAATTCATCAGTCATTACCTCTACTTACTTTTCACCTCATTTAATAAAAAATCTTTCTCTGTATTCATTCAAAGCATCTGACGACGACGCACGATTTATGGTCTGATACCCAATTATTGACCTCGTTTTTTGTTGAGGTTTTTATATGTAAAACTTTGAAAGATTTTTTTTCGTTCTAGAAAGATTATAAATTAATTTATTTATTATTTATTTATATAATTTATAATCTTTCTAGAAAAACATTATAAATTAATAAATTAATTTTTTTAATTTATTTTAAATTAATAAATTTATTTATAATGTAATTCATTTTGTCTTTATTATATTAATACTCTGTATTCAATTATTCACAATCCTGACGCAAGATATGACGAACTTTAATATTACGGTATTTAACAACAAACAAAATTACGAAATATGCATTTGTTTTCATTTTTATTGTTATTATTATTTTTTTTTAACAACAGCTTCAACAATTGGTCTAGACGGATTCATAGAGGAAAAAGTATCGCAACACAAGTGCTTACAATAATAATGATAATTAATAATAAATTTAAATTGCGACTAAGGCAAACGACGAAAAATGTTGTGTCGTGTAGTAAAAGTACTAGAAAATATTCAACAAGTTTTTTTTTACATCATTATATCCCTAAATATACATTGATAATAGCGTTACAATATTATTAATAGTAATAATAGTAATACCCTAAAAAGCTCTTGGGCCAAGGAAAAATAATCCTGGGACTCGAGCCAAAACGGCAACTTTTCTGCGCTTTTTTTTTTCCTTTTTTTTCTCGGCCACTTGGCACCGCGATAACGTCGTAAACCTATACATATATTACAATACCAATAAATATATACATCGTCGGGTCTATTTAGTCGTTATTAACTATAAAAATCCTAGCAGAACGGATTTTTAAAAAATTCTACTATTTTCATTTTTTATTTTCCCCCAAAATTAAGAATAATTTTTGGAGAATTTTTTTTTTTTTTGCAATATTTACAGTAGATTTTGAGCTAATCGAATTCTAAGACCGAAAAATATTGTTATTCAGCTTCTAAGACTATTCAATTTTTTTAAATCTTTTTTATTCCTTAGTAGTGATTTTTGCTTCTTTAATTTGGTGGTTATTACGATATTTACAGTCTATGATATAGAAATCTCGAAATCTATTTTCTACGATAACAAACGTTTTTTTTTATTCTGAGTTTCGGTGGAAATCGTGAAATGGGAATTTTGTTGAAAATTATTTATACAAATTTGATAAAGTCAATTAACAATTATTAAGCGGCGACTGAGGCGAATTTATTTTAATGTTAAAAGATTTTATTTCTTATTCATAACATTATATCAATTTAATTTTAATTTATTTTATAATTTTTCAAATTTTAGTTATATTTTTTTGCAGATGTTAGTTTATTTTTTAATTTGCATATTTATCGTTTTATTTATTTTTTTTTTTTGCTATATTGACGCCAATGGTTTTGCGAAAAATTGGTGCAAAGTAGGAATTTATTTTTCCAGAATTCTTTTCCAGAAAAAAAATTTTAATTGCTATAAAAATTCGCGAAATGTAATGAAATTTTCAATTTAAAAAAACATCTTGCGTTAATTTTCGTTTTCGTTTTTTTTAAATTACTTAATTTTTTCTTCTGAATTTTAAAGTTGATGATTTATATATAATTTGTGTTTGGGCACAAAAAGAAGAATTCTTTTGAATATGATTTTTAAAATTTGGTGTATTAAAATTTTTGTTTATACCAATTCTTTTGCGTAAATTCGAATAGCTATAATTAATTCTTTACTTTTATGTTGCGGAAATTTTTGTCGTCTTCCTAGCTTATCAATAATAATTGGCTTTCTACAAGTTGGTACGAAAGAATAATTAATTTTTTTTAAAACCCATTTCACAAGATTTCACCGACAGTTTGCTCGATGGCTGAGAATTTTTTTTCTACGAACAGAATGAGCAACTAGAGGAATGTTTGAAACGTTTCGTCACCGAATTATTTATGGCCAATTAATAAAAACTAAGCAGAATTTATCGAATATTTATCGTCTATTTTATCCAAAATCATTGCTTTACTCTGAATGAAAAATATATTTCATTACAAATCATGAAATTAACAATTAAAAAATATTAAGGGAACGTCTAATAAAAAGCCTCAGGAAATATTTTTTATTAATGACATTGTGACGTTAAAAAAATGTAATTCTGAAAAAATGCAGCAAATGAATATAATTTTTGTTCACTTTTAAATAAGTTCTAAATATGAATAAATCTTAAATTTCGTTTATAACCGAATAACCAAAAAAAAAATGTTTTAATAAAGGAATTTTTGCGTCAAAATTTAAATAAATCAGTTTCACCGAATTTGATTCGTTAGTTACTCGGAAAAACTCCGTAATATAAGTTAATAATCCTATTTTCTAGGGTTTTTTTTAAGTCACTGAATTCCCTTAATATTTAATCAGCTTAAAGAAAAAATAAGTTAAATTCTTTGCATAATATTTTTATTTGAATAACAAATTGGCCATTTCGATAAGTCAGCGACGAAGATTATTGAGCTTTTTTTTTCTTATCTCATGATTGACTCATGCGTTGTTTGACCGCAATTAGCGCTAATAATTATCCCCTTTCTCTACCCCTTCACCGTTGATTCCTATTGTTCTCAATCTTTGACTACATTTCGCGTTCTACATAATGCATCTATTTTCCCAACTGCCTATAGACAAATATTAACAATTCTGATGAGTCTTTCCCACGTTTTAGTCTTCGCTAAATATCCGATATCGATAATTTACATTTTTTTATCAACGAAATACGATCGAAAAATATTCACGATTTTTGCCGAACTTCTCGTCAAGAAATTGTGAAAAATTCAGTTCTCATTTTGTAGATTCCTTTTTAATGGAATATAATAAAATTATTATAATTTACGATTTTAAATTTGTAATTTGTTCATTGATGAAGGCAAAATTTAATTCACTAACTACGATTTTTTAAAATCAAAATCAAAATTCTTTAATAAATTGTTTTCACTGAATTTCTTCACAAGAAATCGCAATTTATAATTATCGGATTAATTTTCAGTGCACTGTTTTTTCGATATGACATTTTTTAAACGAAATTCATTCAGAAAATATTCACGATGTTTGCCGAAATTTTTGTCAAGAAATCATGAATTCAGTTTAGAATTCATACATTATTTTATTTAACGATATTTGATGTGATTATCATGTTTTTCAATTTAAGTTTGTAATCTTTTTGATCGGTCATAAAGGCAAAATTTACTTCGCTCATTTTGAGAATTTCGTATCTAATAAATTTTGATGTAATTAATTTTTTTAAATGCGAAGTAAATGTATAATTGATATTTATATTTAGCACCCATTTTTTTACTGAAGCCTATAAAAAAAAAATCTTCGTATTTTTTGCCATATTTTTCGTGACGAAAATCAAATATCTTCATTTGCACTTTAAATACATTTTCAACGTTATTTTCTTCTCGATAATTTCCATTTTTTAACCAAATCCGAACTTCTTTTTTCTTGAATTTTGTCTTAGAAAATCCAATATCTTCATTTGCACTTTAAATACATTTTCAACGTTACTTTCTTCTCGATAATTTCCATTTTCTAACAAAATCCGATCTTCTTTTTTCTTGATTTTTGCCTTAGTTTTCATCAAGAAATTGGGATTTTCGTGTCTCACAAATTTTGATATAAATAATTTCAAAAAATGCGAAGAAAATGTATAATTAATATTTTTTTAAACTAACGTCGATAAAAAAAAATCTTCGTATTTTTTGCCATATTTTTCGTCACGAAAATCCGATATCTTCATTTGCACTTTAAATACATTTTCAACGTTACTTTCTTCTCGATAATTTCCATTTTCCAACAAAATCCGATCCTCTTTTTTTCTTGATTTTTGCCTCAGTTTTCATCAAGAAATTGGGATTTTCGTGTCTCACTAATTTTGATATAAATAATTTCAAAAAATGCGAAGAAAATGTATAATTGATATTTTTTTAAACTAACGTCGATCAAAAAAAATCTTCGTTTTTTTTGCCATATTTTTCGTCACGAAAATCCGATATCTTCATTTGCACTTTTAATACATTTTCAACGTTACTTTCTTCTCGATAATTTCCATTTTTCAACAAAATCCGATCCTCTTTTTTTCTTGATTTTTGCCTCAGTTTTCATCAAAAAATTGGAATTTTCGTATCTCACAAATTTCGATATAAATAATTTGAAAAAATGCGAAGAAAATGTATAATTGATATTTTTTAAAACTAACGTCGATCAAAAAAAATCTTCATATTTTTTGCCATATTTTTCGTCACGAAAATCTGATATCTTCATTTGCACTTTAAATACATTTTCAACGTTACTTTCTTCTCGATAATTTCCATTTTCCAACAAAATCCGATCCTCTTTTTTTCTTGATTTTTGCCTCAGTTTTCATCAAGAAATTGGGATTTTCGTGTCTCACTAATTTTGATATAAATAATTTCAAGAAATGCGAAGAAAATGTATAATTGATATTTTTTAAACTAACGTCGATCAAAAAAAATCTTAGTATTTTTTGCCATATTTTTCGTCACGAAAATCCGATATCTTCATTTGCACTTTAAATACATTTTCAACGTTACTTTCTTCTCGATAATTTCCATTTTCCAACAAAAACCGATCCTCTTTTTTTCTTGATTTTTGCCTCAGTTTTCATCAAGAAATTGGGATTTTCGTGTCTCACAAATTTTGATATAAATAATTTCAAAAAATGCGAAGAAAATGTATAATTGATATTTTTTTAAACTAACGTCGATAAAAAAAAATCTTCGTATTTTTTGCCATATTTTTCGTCACGAAAATCCGGTATCTTCATTTGCACTTTAAATACATTTTCAACGTTACTTTCTTCTCGATAATTTCCATTTTTCAACCAAATCCGAACTTCTTTTTTTCTTGAATTTTGTCTTAGAAAATCCGATATCTTCATTTGCACTTTAAATACATTTTCAACGTTCATTTCTTCTCGATAATTTCCATTTTCCAACAAAAATCGATCCTCTTTTTTTTCTTGATTTTTGCCTCAGTTTTCATCAAGAAATTGGAATTTTCGTGTCTCACAAATTATGATATAAATAATTTCAAAAAATTCGAAGAAAATGTATAATTGATATTTTTATTTAGCACCCATTTTGCGAGGCCTCCCGTCATGGAGCCATGACGGTAGCGAGTGAAGGAAAGACTTCCGCCTGCAGAGGTCCATAATCGACGTCCTCGCCGTCTACGGTCATATGACCGCCTGTTCCTTCCGCCGGTTCTATCCTGAATGCCTTGACAGGAATCATCTCCACTCCGGGGAGATTCAGATGCGTTCCGGTGCTCAAACCCAGTAGGAATTGCAGTAAATTCGCTCTAGTTATTCCTGCCCTTATTATCAGTAGCCAGATAATGCCATCAGCAAGTTTTGCACGTGGTGCAAAGAAGCAATCCTGGCCAAGGTGAGACTGATAAGCTGCTTGAACCATTACGAACTCGCCTGTTTAAAATTAACATAAAATATATTATAATACCAATAGATAGTAGTAGTAGTGATTTATTGACAAAATATACATAATTATTTTGCAGTCAATACTGCAAATTATTATTATAATTCCTATTGGCTTACATTATACTGTGTCAATGGGCCATCAATCGCGCACCTTCAGCCTGGATTATCTTTTTTTATTTTTTTATTTAACATACTTTAGTATGTTTATGGAATAAGATGTAGTGCAAAGGGCAGTAAAAATTGAAAATAAAGAATAACGGAGCAAAGTGAAGTTCTACTTTGTTGCTTTATTTTTTTTTTTTTGCTTTTTCATAAAGGAAGCTTTGCTTTCATGAAAAAAAAAAAATTTCGTGATTTTTATGTCAGGACACTCAGAATGGTTCAAAAGTCGAGAAAAGTGATCTAGAAAAAATGTCCGTATGTATGTATGTGTGTATGTATACTAGGGTGTGTCGAATTTTTATTTTTTATTTTTTTTTTTCATATTGCATGGTCTCAAACCATTGTTTCTGCCTTTAAACAACTCGTCAGAAAATTTGAGCGCGATAAAAAATTTTTTAGAGGTGGTTCAAACGATGTATCGATTTCTCATTTAATTAACACGTAAATGAATACGGCTCTTAATAAATTCATGTCCCCAAATTACGGATACGATATATTGGAGTTTGTCTATTTTTTTTTCGTCATCTTCATATCATTCGGAAGTGAAAAAGTGCTTACAAATTTTTCGTTTAGATCAATAGTTTTCAAGTCATGATTTTTTGAAGGCGCGAGATATTCATTTCGCCTAAATTCGAGAAATTCGGGCAAGAATTGCAAACACTTCCCGATGTTAAAAAAATTTGAAAAAATTCATACTCATTATAGGCACTCAAAAGACTAATTTCGCATAATAATAATTTCAAAATGTTATTAACAAATTGTTAAAAAGAAAAATTGTTCATCAAAATATGCGGTGACTCAACTTTTTTTTGTATGAAAAAGATTCGTTCAATTTTCGGAATACATATGAATTTTTTCAGATTTTTATCTTTATTTTGATTTTTCTTGTTATTTACATGGAAAAATGTGCAAAATTAAAAGTAAAGACAAAAATCTGAAAAAATTCATACGTATTCCGAAAAATGAACGAATTATTTTCATTAAAAAAAAAGCTGAGTTACCGCATATTTCGATGAACAATTTTCTTTTTAACAATTTGTTAGTAATATTTTGAAATTATTATTATGCGAAATTAGTCTTTTCAATGCCAATAATAAGTACGAATTTTTTCACATTTTTTTAACATCGGGAAGTGATTGCAATTCTTGCCCGAATTTCTCGATTCATACTTATATATATACTTAATATGAACCATTTTAGCTATCGAGCTCAAATTTGACACACAAGTCGAACTCAGAACAGTTTTGCGGTCTTATATACGTTCAGGCTTCAAGTCACATGCGAGAAACGCTTCGACCGCTCGCCATCTAGCGGAGTATTGAATATCAGTGTTTCGTACGATGCCACTAGATGGCGAGCGGTCGAAGCGTTTCTCGCAAGTGACTTAAAGCCTGAACGTATATAAGACTGCAAAGCTGTCCTGAGTTCGACTATACACGAGGGGTTTACCCATGGAGGATAGAGTAAAGGAGGCCGAATGTAGTGCTGAGCAGATGGTCGATGAAATGGGCCAAAATTATTTCAGCTTTCGCCGATAGAGGCGCAGCGTACGATTAGATCCCACAGAGCGGGAATTTTGAACAGAGCATTCTTCTACGTTCGTACTTACGCGATCATACTCGAATACATTAAGTTTACACGTAATTACGGATTGACTAATTATTGGATTCTGTCCTACTATCACCTGGAGGCGCTTTAAGGATCGTTTAATTGTGCGTTTCGTCGAAAACCGTCGTATCATAGGGGGCGAGAGGTATAGCATCTGTACGCGAAAAGTATAAACAAGTTATTTTAGTTTGTTCAGATTGCAAGGCGATTATTGCCAGTTTTTAAGTCGGTAGGTGATGCTAATTGTCCAAATTCCATAACAGAAATTATCTCAGATAAACGATATCGAGTAACTGAACATCTAACGTAAAGCGACGCGGCGGCGAAGCGCGTAGATACAAGCTTCGTATTCGGAAGGTTCGTGGATCGATTCTTTCCTCATGCATTTTTTTAAAATCAAGAATGTATAATTATTGTAACTAATTAAGTAAATTATGGGTCGATTAAAACATGAACTGAAAACTGAAAAATAAAAGGTGGACATTCTGACACTTTAAAACGGTATTTCCTCTAATTAAAAAAAAAAAAGAAATGCTTACATAAAGGATTTGATCCGTCAACCTTACGGTCACGAACCCCCTTACTCAACGCGTTTCGCTATGGAGTCACTTTGGTATCGTTAATCAGTAATTCAATATCGTTTAACTGTACCAAAATGTTGTTTAACAATTGTAAGTATATAAATTACTTGCCGCTAGCTATGAAACGAAAGAAAAATAAAAAGATATTTCGATACTTTAAAACGGTATTTGCTCTAATTAAAAAAAAAATCTTGCCTAAAGATTTGATCCGTGAACTTCACGGACACGAACGCCCTTTCTTAACGCGCTTCGCTATCGAGTTACTTTGGAATCTCTAATCAGAAACTGAAAATCGTTTATCGACCAAGCGCTACCTTCACCGTGGAACTCAACGATCGGAGCGACGCTTGTAGTGACAACTGGAACTAAAACGTAGGCCCGTTTTGTAGACCAAAATTCTAGACCTCGCGCCATAAGCGTTCGGTCTCCTTTACTCTAGTCTCCATGGGTTTACCCTTCGTTGACGTACCGAAATGTACTGTCTCGACACCAAAGGAAAGCAACAACAGGTTTCGCTCGATTCCTCTGAAGAATTTCATTATTATTCTTTCAACGATTTTTCTGTTTAATGGACGGAATCTTTTCACGATTCTCTTAAAGACGCTTTTCAAGATTCTTTCGAAGATTCTTTGAAAGATTCTCAGAACGCTTTCGGATAGAAAGAATCTTGAAAAGAATCCTGGAAAGAATCTTGCTCCGGATCCTATACGTGATTGTTTTCAAGATTCCTTTAAAGATTCTTTCAAGACTTTTTTTAAGATTCTTTAAAAGATTCTTTTTTTCTACGCGGGATAGATTGTCTTTTTTGTTTTGCGTCGTCTATTGTTTCGGCTTAATTTAGTGTAATGTGCATTCACTATTGGTTGTTGACCATTCTTATTAGATGTTAGTATGTCGTGTGTATAGGGTATGTATGTTTGCGTGTTACATTTTGATCAGGTTGTATGCAGTGTGTTTGTATATTTTGTAATTGTGCGATTGCGAATTTTTTGCTCAGTTCTTGTGTTCTAGGTACTATTGGTGTGATGCCTGTGATATTGTAGAGTAATGTGTTGCGGGGGTTGAACAGCGGATTAGCGAGGTGACGAATGCGCGTCAAGCGCCATAGAGCGCAGGTTTCAGCCGTTTTTAGTTTCTTGAGCGCCGTTTTCTTACAGTTGATGAGAATAGGGTGACTATATTCTATTATTGGTCTACAGATGCATTTGTATATCTTCGTTAAGTGCTTTATATGTAGGCTGCGGTTTTTAAATGTCATTTTTCTGAAGTGTGATGCTCTCTGGGACATTTTATTTTTGCAAGCTTTTAGGTGGCGATTGAAGTTTAGCTTGTGATTAGATATACAATTTAGTGACGAAACGTAAATAATTATGATTTTATGGAATGTCGAATTATTAAAAATTTTAACTTTATCGCGTTACCTTTTGAAAAACTTGATATGAAGCCCAAATTCAATATGTGAACAAAATAATACTCAGCCATGTTGATCGATTACATAAAACAAAGATGCAAAGTAGAACCTTGCTTCCTCATTATATTTCGCTCTATATAAAGCTTCCTCTATGAGGAAGCCAAAATCAATCAACATACTTCCTCATAGACTTTGTATAGAGCGAAATATAATGAGGAAGCAATGTGCAAGGTTCTACTTTACATCTTTGCTTTTAAGAATTATATGCTTACCAAAAATTAACTCAACTTAGGTAAATGGAAAAAAATTAAATTATCTATATCAATTTAAATAAACTAAAACTCTTTATTCGCGTCATTTTTAACGCCGCAAGTAATTGTATTTTTGATCGTTAAGAAGAGGGCGAAAAAAATAAAGTGTATTGAATAAAATTGTAGCTGAAAGGGTAGTAAAATATAATCTCACCTTGCACCTGCGTCCAGCTGCTTGGAAGTTGAGTGGTGAGCGCCGGTAGCGCCGAAGATGGACCGTAAACTACTCTATTGTTGCTCGAGTTTTCACCACCTGGTAACACGAGGCAAAAAAATAGGTCATAAAGTTTTACGTCCGGAACTTTTCAGCGCTTCGATAACACATCAAATTTTAAGACTTATCGGCCAAATAAAGCGCTAGATTTCTAGTTAATACTAAACAAACACAGACAAAAAAAAGAATGCAAAGTAGAACTTTGCACATTGCTTCCTCATTAATTTTCATCTTCACACCGCCTTTATGAGAAAGTTTCTTTATTTTATTTTTGGCTTCCTCATAGAGGAAGCTTTGCGAAAGATGAAAATTATTGACGAAGCAATGAGCAAAGTTCTACTTTGCATCCTTATTTTAAATACAAATTAAAGAAGTACGAAAACAAAAATTTTCATAAATTCAAAATTCTATAAAATCTAAACCGCTTTATGTATTTCGCTTCAATTCAATATCGATCGTCATTTTTGACTGCTCTATTCGTCAACAACTTTTTAAGCTCATTATCTAAAAAATTGTGGCAGCTAGAAAACATATAGTGATTTTTTGAAAAATTCAATGTTTTATAAAATCTGAACCGCTTTACCAATCTTTACCAAATTCGATATCTACTACAACTGGATGTTAATTTTACCTTGCAACAGATTTGAGCAGGTTTGGTCGAACTTAACTTGAATAAGAACGAAAACAAATTTTTTTCGAAAATTCAAAATTTTATAAAATCTACACCGCTTTATGTATTTCGCTTAAATTCAATACCGATCGTCATTTTTGACTGCTTTATTCGTCAAAAACTTTTTAAGTTCATTATCTAAAAAATTGTGGCAGCTAGAAAACATACAGATTTTTTGAAAAATTCAATGTCTTATAAAACCTCAACCGCTTTACCAATCTTCACCAAATTCGATATCTACTACAACTGGATGTTAATTTTACCTTGCAAAAGATTTGAGCAGGTTTGGTCGAACTTAACTTGAATAAGAACGAAAACAACATTTTTTCGAAAATTCAAAATTTTATAAAATCTAAACCGCTTTATGTATTTCGCTTAAATTCAATACCGATCGTCATTTTTGACTGCTTTATTCGTCAAAAACTTTTTAAGTTCATTATCTAAAAAATTGTGGCAGCTAGAAAACATACAGATTTTTTGAAAAATTCAATGTCTTATAAAACCTCAACCGCTTTACCAATCTTCACCAAATTCGATATCTACTACAACTGGATGTTAATTTTACCTTGCAAAAGATTTGAGCAGGTTTGGTCGAACTTAACTTGAATAAGAACGAAAACAAAATTTTTTCGAAAATTCAAAATTTTATAAAATCTAAACCGCTTTATGTATTTCGCTTAAATTCAATAACGATCGTAATTTTTCACTGCTCTATTCGTCAAAAACTGTTTAAGCTCATTATCTAAAAAATTGTGGCAGCTAGAAAACATACAGAGATTTTTTGAAAAATTCAATGTCTTATAAAATCTGAACCGCTTTACCAATCTTCACCAAATTTGATATCTACTACAACTGGATGTTAATTTTACCTTGCAAAAAATTTGAGCAGGTTTGGTCGAACTTAACTTGAATAAGAACGAAAACAAAATTTTTTCGAAAATTCAAAATCTTATAAAATCTAAACCGCTTTATGTATTTCGCTTAAATTCAATATCGATCGTCATTTTTGACTGCTTTATTCGTTAAGAACTATTTAAGCTCATTATCTAAAAAAATTATGGCAGCTAGAAAACATATAGAGATTTTTTGAAAAATTCAATGTCTTATAAAATCTGAACCACTTTACCAATCTTCACCAAATTTGATATCTACTACAACTGGATGTTAATTTTACCTTGCAAAAGATTTGAGT
Source organism: Ephialtes manifestator (assembly GCA_963970395.1). Lineage (NCBI taxonomy): Eukaryota > Metazoa > Arthropoda > Insecta > Hymenoptera > Ichneumonidae > Ephialtes > Ephialtes manifestator. The sequence goes on along the minus strand of OZ019968.1, from coordinate 5,435,836 downwards.
AGGTTTGGTCGAGCTTAACTTGAATAAGAACGAAAACAAAATTTTTTCGAAAATTCAAAATTTTATAAAATCTAAACCGCTTTATGTATTTGGCTTAAATTCAATATCGATCGTTATTTTTGACTGCTTTATTCGTCAAAAACTGTTTAAGCTCATTATCTAAAAAATTGTGGCAGCTAGAAAACATATAGTGATTTTTTGAAAAATTCAATGTTCTATAAAATCTGAACCGCTTTACCAATATTCACCAAATTCGATATTTACTACAACTGAATGTTAATTTTACCTTGCAAAAGATTTGAGCAAATTTGGTCGAACTTAACTTGAATAAGAACGAAAATAAATTTTTTTCGAAAATTCAAGATTTTATAAAATCTAAACCGCTTTATGTATTTCGCTTAAATTCAATACCGATCGTCATTTTTGACTGCTTTATTCGTCAAAAACTGTTTAAGCTCATTATCTAAAAAATTATAGCAGCTAGAAAACATATAGCGATTTTTTGAAAAATTCAATGTCTTATAAAATCTGAACCAATTTACCAATCTTCACCAAATTCGATATCTACTACAACTGGATGTTAATTTTACCTTGCAAAAGATTTGAGCAGGTTTGGTCGAACTTAACTTGAATAAGGACGAAAACAAAATTTTTTCGAAAATTCAAAATTTTATAAAATCTAAACCGCTTTATGTATTTCGCTTAAATTCAATATCGATCGTTATTTTTGACTGCTTTATTCGTCAAAAACTGTTTCAGCTCATTATCTAAAAAATTGTGGCAGCTAGAAAACATACAGAGATTTTTTGAAAAATTCAATGTCTTATAAAATTTGAACCACTTTACCAATCTTCACCAAATTCGATATCTACTACAACTGGATGTTAATTTTACCTTGCAAAAGATTTGAGCAGGTTTGGTCGAACTTAACTTGAATAAGAACGAAAACAAATTTTTTTCGAAAATTCAAAATTTTATAAAATCTAAACCGCTTTATGGATTTCGCTCAAATTCAATACCGACCTTCATTTTTCATTTCTCTATTTGTCCAGAACTATTTAGCTCATTATCTAAAAAATTATGGCAGCTAGAAAACATATAGTGATTTTTTGAAAAATTCAATGTTCTATAAAATCTGAACCGCTTTACCAATATTCACCAAATTCGATATTTACTACAACTGAATGTTAATTTTACCTTGCAAAAGATTTGAGCAAATTTGGTCGAACTTAACTTGAATAAGATCGAAAACAAATTTTTTTCGAAAATTCAAAATTTTATAAAATCTCAACCGCTTTATGTATTTCGCTTAAATTCAATACCGATCGTCATTTTTGACTGCTTTATTCGTCAAAAACTTTTTAAGTTCATTATCTAAAAAATTGTGGCAGCTAGAAAACATACAGATTTTTTGAAAAATTCAATGTCTTATAAAACCTCAACCGCTTTACCAATCTTCACCAAATTCGATATCTACTACAACTGGATGTTAATTTTACCTTGCAAAAGATTTGAGCAGGTTTGGTCGAACTTAACTTGAATAAGAACGAAAACAAAATTTTTTCGAAAATTCAAAATTTTATAAAATCTAAACCGCTTTATGTATTTCGCTTAAATTCAATACCGATCGTAATTTTTCACTGCTCTATTCGTCAAAAACTGTTTAAGCTCATTATCTAAAAAATTGTGGCAGCTAGAAAACATATAGAGATTTTTTGAAAAATTCAATGTCTTATAAAATCTAAACCACTTTACCAATCTTCACCAAATTCGATATCTACTACAACTGGATGTTAATTGTACCTTGCAAAAGTTTTGAGCAGGTTTGGTCGAGCTTAACTTGAATAAGAACGAAAACAAAATTTTTTCGAAAATTCAAAATTTTATAAAATCTAAACCGCTTTATGTATTTCGCTTAAATTCAATACCGATCGTCATTTTTGACTGCTTTATTCGTCAAAAACTGTTTAAGCTCATTATCTAAAAAATTGTGGCAGTTAGAAAACATATAGTGATTTTTTGAAAAATTCAATGTCTTATAAAATCTGAACCGCTTTACCAATCTTCACCAAATTCGATATCTACTACAACTGGATGTTAATTTTACCTTGCAAAAAATTTGAGCAGGTTTGGTCGAACTTAACATGAATAAGAACGAATACAAAATTTTTTCGAAAATTCAAAATTTTATGAAATCTAAACCGCTTTATGTATTTCGCTTAAATTCAATATCGATCGTCATTTTTGACTGCTTTATTCGTTAAGAACTATTTAAGCTCATTATCTAAAAAATTGTGGCAGCTAGAAAACATACAGAGATTTTTTGAAAAATTCAATGTCTTATAAAATCTGAACCGCTTTACCAATCTTCACCAAATTTGATATCTACTACAACTGGATGTTAATTTTACCTTGCAAAAGATTTGAGCAGGTTTGGTCGAGCTTAACTTGAATAAGAACGAAAACAAAATTTTTTCGAAAATTCAAAATTTTATAAAATCTAAACCGCTTTATGAATTTCGCTCAAATTCAATACCGACCTTCATTTTTCATTTCTCTATTTGTCCTGAACTATCTAGCTCATTAGCTGAAAAATTGCAGAAGCTAGAGAACATACAGATATTTTTCGAAAAATTGAAAGGCTTATAAAATCGGAGTTCCTTTTTCAATTTTTTCGAAAATGTATACGTGAAATCCTACATTTTGTCCCTGAACAATTTTGTTGTGTCATGGATAGTTTTAAATAAATCAGCAGCGAAATGAAAAAAAAAAAAAAAAAAAAAAAAAAAAAAAAAATGAAAATAGTTTTTTTTTTTTTTTTTTTATTTCACCGCGGATTTTTTATTACCCGTTGATTATATTGAAAATCCGGGTGTCCCGCTCCATATGGAATGCCTCATATACACATACATACATCAGAGTTGTAAATGCCTAATACTTATAGAAATAATGATGATGATACGATCAGCTCTATAATTATAATTTTATAATAATACCATGTAGCGATTGTAATACGTTGATTAAACTTTGGAATGGCTGCAAAAATGATTATTTTTTGATAAAAATTCACGGTAATCCTTTTGAAAAAATGGAAAAAAAAAGTAATGCATTACTTATTTCTTCCATTTTTTCCACTATTTCTTGCAATATTAAAGCGAAAATTATTATTTTTTACAGCTATTTAAATGTTTACACTCTATTTCATAATCACTATATATTATTATTATGAAATCATAATTACAAAACAAATTGTACTGTAAACTATGTCTCATGAATTAATCCGGACATTTTTTCTAAACCACTTTTCTCGACGTTTTGAACCATTCTGAGTGTCCTGACATAAAAATCTCGAAAAAACTTTTTTTTTTTACGAAAACAAAGCTTTCTCTATGAGGAAGCAAAAATGAATTGAGGAAACAAACCGTGGGCAGAACTCTCGTTATCGTCCATACTGTGGTAACTCGACATCGAGCCCGTACTGAAATACGTTGATTTTCGCGACGTCGCTGAGTAAAAACTGTCGAGTCTGCTGCGAGACTGCGTCTCGGTTTCCAACGCTAGACTCTCCGTTATTATTTCGTTGTCTTCGCAATTGTACATCTCGGAGTCGAGACCCTGACTGGCTGAATCTAGGGCGTCGTGGTAGCTCTTCGATTCGCGTAATCCGCAGTACCTTAAAAAATTATAATGTTTATATTTGTAATTATTTGTAAGAGACCGGAAACAGTATAAGTCGTAAAAAAAAAAGTTGCAAAGCTTATTTATTAATTTTGGCTTCCTCATAGAGGAAGTTTTGATAAAATTAAAATGAATGAGGAAACAATGCGCGAAGTTCTACTTTGAAACTCTTTTCATTACCTATGGGGCATTCCATCCCGATTAGACCCTCAAATGCAACAGATTTTTTTTTATTTTTTTTTTTACTTTTTTTTTAAGTGACCATAATTTATAAATCTGAAAAATACTCTATTGAATATCAAAATTTTCTAGCTTAGAGCCAAAGTAGGGAAGATTTTTCTTGATATAGTTTTTAAGCTTTTTTGATTTTAATAATTATAAAAAAATAGAATAAAAAATCAATCTGCTATGGACGACTTGTCAAACATTTTTGTATATGAAACTGTATTTTTTAGAATTTTTTCAGCCTTTTAAATTATTGCATGCTGGTGCTAGAATGTGGATTGTATGGTGAGGAATAGTCTTAGTTCAGAAAGATTTGAAAAATTCCTAACAATCTGAAAAAATTCTAAAAAATCTGTGTTTACATAAATAAACGTTTGACCAGTCGTCTGTAGTAGATTAATTTTTTTTTCTATTTTTTAATAATTTGTTTAAATAAAAAAAGCTTAAAAACTATAATAAAAAAAATCTAGCCCACTTTGGCTATAAGCTAAAAATTTTTGATATTCAACAATGTATTTTTCAGAATTTTTTCAGATTTTTAAATCATGGCATTCGATATGTCACATTAAGAAAACATTTTTTTTTAAATTGCATAGAAAATGTAAAAAAATAAAATCTGGTGCATTTGAATGTCTAACCAATCCTTCAAAAAATTACGAGCCAAATCGGGGAGGTTGAGGGTCAGATTGAGGTCGAGTCGAGATGGAATGCCCCATATATAGTTCCTGAAAAATTCAAAATCACGTAAAATCCAAACGGCTTTACCGATCACGACCAAATTTGGTAGATAGCAGCGCTGAATCGTATTTTTCATCTGTAGAAAATTTTAGTTGATTTGGTGAGATTTTACGTGAGTTAGAGCAAAAAGAATATTTTTTGAAAAATTCAAAATCTCATAAAAACCGAAATTGTTTACAGATTCATTCCAAATTCAATACCGATCCTCCTTTAACATAGTCGTATTCATAAAAAATTATTTAGCACAATATCTAAAAATTTGCGAATGCTAGAGAGCGTACAGACATTTTTCGAAAATTGCAAATAAAATTTGAAAATATTTTTGAATTTTTTTGAAAATTACCACAAACAAAGACGTCGATCTGCTTCATATGTTTGCTAAATTTCAGCCCGATTGTTAAAGCAGTTCTTGAGATACATAAGTTTAAATTTTTAGTGACCGCCACACACACATTCATACATATATATTTTTTCGAAAACACTTTTCTCGACTTTTTACGCCATTTTGAGTGTCCTGACATGAAAAACTCGAATAAACTATTTCTCACGAAAACAAAGATTCGTCCTCGAGGAAGCAAAAACAGGGAAATTTTATTTTGTAAAGAAAACAGAAGAAGAAAAATGGAAATTAGAGATTTAATCCTTCGAAGTATCTATTCATCCTTATGTACAATTTACTTGAAATTTTCTTGGGAGTTTTTTGACTCGTTGATTACGAATCCAAACTCAAAATTCAGGTATTCAAAATGGTGGACCGGAATGAAAAAAGTACTAGATTCGAATGAAATTTAGTACTCGGGAGATTTCGGGCTCGCTGATTCCAAACCCGAACTCAAAATATTCAAATTCAAAATGGCGGATCAAAGTACAAAAAGTACTGGATCCAAATAAAACTTGGTACTCGACAGTTTTTGAGTTCGCTGATTGCAAGACTAAAAAATAATATTTCGAATTTGGTAGTTGGGGATTTTTGGATTCGCTGATCCTAAACCCAAAATCAAAATGGCAAGACCAAAATGGCGGACTGAAATTCAAAAACTTGCTGAATTTGAATAAGATTCGGTACTTAGAGGTTTTTGGGGTCGCTGATTACAAATCTGAATTAAAAATTTGGAAATACAAAATGGCGGAATCAAAATGCAAAATATTACTGGATTTCAATGAAATTTGGTAATTGACAATTATCAGAAATTTAATATGGCGGACACAAAACTTTGAAACTTCCTCGACAAAAATAATGTAAATTAAGATTTTACATATGAATTTTTATAAAGTAATCGCATACACAATCAATTTTAATAATACAACAAAATTTTAGTATCTCGCAACAAAACGAAAATCTTCGAAGAGTCTATTAATGTTCAATAATGATTATTGGAAAAATTCGTTTGAAAAATTACCGATCCAGCTCATCGCCGTAACTCTTAGCATGAGGAATGATGACTTCATCTTTTTTGATACTGTCCTTCTCGTAGATGCCATTGGTTTTGTTGTTGTCTTGTGTTGGTGATGGAATTTTTTCACACGGCAAATAGGAAACTTTGCCCTTGTAAGTTCGAAGTCCTATGAGTCTGGCGACACTCCATACAGTAAAACGTTGACCGCCGATGGCTCTTAGTCTCTCACTTTCAATGTCGATGTCGGCGAGAAAACCCCATCCCACGGAGAGAAAGGAAAAGAGTATCTGGTTTCGAGTTTCCACTCGAATTAGATCCATCGGTGTTCTTTTGCATTTTACCACCGATAACGTGCTTATCAGCATTGGATTATGATCGTAGGGCTCTCTGTAGGCAATCAATTTTATTTATTTAATTTATTTAATTTATTTAATTTATTTAATTTATTTAATTTATTTAATTTATTTAATTTATTTTATTTCTTTTATTTCTTTTATTTATTTTATTTATTTTATTTATTTTATTTATTTTATTTCTTTTATTTATTTTATTTATTTTGTTTATTTTGTTTATTTTGTTTATTTTGTTTATTTTGTTTATTTTGTTTATTTTGTTTATTTTGTTTATTTTGTTTATTTTGTTTATTTTGTTTATTTTGTTTATTTTGTTTATTTTGTTTATTTTGTTTATTTTATTTATTTTATTTATTTTATTTATTTTATTTATTTTATTTATTTTATTTATTTTATTTATTTTATTTATTTTATTTATTTTATTTATTTTATTTATTTTGTTTATTTTGTTTATTTTGTTTATTTTGTTTACTTTGTTTACTTTGTTTATTCTGTTTATTCTGTTTATTCTGTTTATTCTGTTTATTCTGTTTATTCTGTTTATTCTGTTTATTTTGTTTATTCTGTTTATTTTGTTTATTTTGTTTATTTTGTTTATTTTGTTTATTTTGTTTATTTTGTTTATTTTGTTTATTTTGTTTATTTTATTTATTTTATTTATTTTATTTATTTTATTTATTTTATTTATTTTATTTATTTTATTTATTTTATTTATTTTATTTATTTTATTTATTTTATTTATTTTATTTATTTTATTTATTTTATTTATTTTATTTATTTTATTTATTTTATTTATTTTATTTATTTTATTTATTTTATTTATTTTATTTATTTTATTTATTTTATTTATTTTATTTATTTTGTTTATTTTGTTTATTTTGTTTACTTTTTTTACTTTTTTTACTTTGTTTACTTTGTTTACTCTGTTTACTCTGTTTATTCTGTTTATTCTGTTTATTCTGTTTATTTTGTTTATTTTGTTTATTTTGTTTATTTTGTTTATTTTGTTTATTTTGTTTATTTTGTTTATTTTGTTTATTTTATTTATTTTATTTATTTTATTTATTTTATTTATTTTATTTATTTTATTTATTTTATTTATTTTATTTATTTTATTTATTTAGTTTATTTTATTTTTTAGGGCATATTTTTCATAAAAATGAATCCACATTTAAGTCTAAATGACGATAACTGGCCGTTTTGCGAGATTTTAAACCCGCTGGCATTATAAACTCGAAAAAATCCGCTTCGTTAAATTGTCGCAAATTCTCGCGAATTTGTGAAGTCTCTTTTATTACTTCAATAAGAAAATGTACACGCTGATATGTTAAACCAGCTTTTTAATAACTTTCTTGCATCATTAATATGATTACAAAAAATTGATGTTTGAAATAATTTTTATTTTCCACGTAGCAAAAATTTCCTAAAAAATTATTTTGTTGGCCTTAAATCAGATTTTCAATAACTTTTTAGCATTATTAATATGATTATAAAAAATTGATGTTTGTGATATCGTTAATAATTTTTATTTTCCACGTAGAAAAAATTGCCTAAAAAAATTATTTTGTTGGCCTTAAACCAGCTTTTTAATAACGTTTTACCATTATTAATATCATTATAAAAAATTGATGTTTGTGATGTCACAAATAATTTTTATATTTTTTTTCTATAAATTGTAAAGAATAAAACTTTGGTTTGCGAAAATATGAGTTATGATGCATGTTTAAAAATGTCTATTGACTCACTGCTTGGCGTGGGCGATGGATTTGGCAAGTCCATTGCCGGACCCGCATGGAATAACGCCCAAGGGAATTTCTCGTAATGCCTTTTCCCAGTCAGGTCTCTCGAGCAATCCATTGACCACTTCAAAGACGATTCCATCGCCGCCAACAGTAAGAATACCACTCCATTGGTATATGTCCTTCGTACGGACGAATTCCCTAGCGTAATTCGAGTGTTTCGTTATGTGAACGTCATAAGGTCTCTCGGCTTCCGAAAGTATCGGATGGACCCTTCGTTGGAATGCTTCACGGCCTCTTCCTGGTCCGCTCTTTGGATTTAACAGGACCAGCAATTTTCTTTTTTCTCCAGGACATGCTGAAAAAAAAACATTAATTTATAATAACTTTGTTTGACAGCAAATCTTTGTAGATTAGGGTGTGTCGAATTTTTTTTTTTTTTTTTTTTCATATTGCATGGTCTCAAACCATTGTTTGTGCCTTTAAACAACTCGTCTGAAAATTTGAGCGCGATAAAAATTTTTTTAGAGGTGGCTCAAACGATGTATCGATTTCTCATTTAATTAACACGTAAAAGAATACGGCTCTTAATAAATTCATGTCCCCAAATTACGGATACGATATATTGGAGTTTGTATATTTTTTTTCGTCATCTTCATATCATACGGAAGTGAAAAAGTGCTTACAAATTTTTCGTTTAGATCAATAGTTTTCAAGTCATGATTTTTTTAAGGCGCGAGATATTCATTTCGCCTAAATTCGAGAAATTCGGGCAAGAATTGCAAACACTTCCCGATGTTAAAAAAATTTGAAAAAATTCATACTCATTATAGGGACTCAAAAGACTAATTTCGCATAATAATAATTTCAAAATGTTATTAACAAATTGTTAAAAAGAAAATTGTTCATCAAAATATGCGGTGACTCAACTTTTTTTTTGTATGAAAAAGATTCGTTCATTTTTCGGAATACATATGAATTTTTTCAGATTTTTATCTTTATTTTGATTTTTCTTGTTATTTACATGGAAAAATGTGCAAAAATAAAAATAAAGACAAAAATCTGAAAAAATTCATACGTATTCCGAAAAATGAACGAATTATTTTCATAAGAAAAAAAGCTGAGTTACCGCATATTTCGATGAACAATTTTCTTTTTAACAATTTGTTAATAATATTTTGGTATGGCATTGAAAAGATTATTAACAAATTGTTAAAAAGAAAATTGTTCATTGAAATATGCGGTAACTCAGCTTTTTTTAAATGAAAATAATTAGTAAATTTATTAGAAATTTGAAAATGAAAATGTATAATAATTCAATTTTTTTAAACATGATTTTTATTTTCGAACCAATTTCAATTATTTTAAGTATAACATTTTTTTTTTGAGACATCGAGTTTTTCAAACACCATCTCGGTTTAAAAATTTTTTTTTTTTTAAATTGATGGACTATTTAAAAATTTATTTTTTAAATAGTCCATCAATTTTCAGGAAAATATAGAATTTTTTTAATCGTCCATCAATTTTCAGGAAAATATAGAATTTTTTTAATCGTCCATCAATTTTCAGGAAAATATAGAATTTTTTTTATCGTCCATCAATTTTCAGGAAAATAATGAATTTTTTTATCGTTTAGTGAGAAAATTTTATTTTTTAAATCGATGTTTCAAATATTTTTTTAAAATGATTTTTGTAATTTTACTTCTTGAATGAGTCACGGTATTCAGATAAATATATTTTTTTAAATCCTCTTTTCCAAAGAAAATTCTACTATTTTAAAAACAAATTCTTCTTTGTAATAAATTATGTTTATGTTTTATATTATAGTTAATGGCAGTCAAATAGACATAAACAAATTTCATATATACTTGGCCTAATTTCTAAAAAATGTTTATCTTTTCAATTTTTTATAAACTTTTTTTAAAACGTAATCTATTTTTTATAAGCCAAACAATTTTTCAACACGAATTCCATGTTATAAAAAAAATCTATTTTTTTTTCTTGTCAATTCTATTTCTTAAGAATCAGAGTAGTAAATCAAAAATCCAATTTCCTTTATTTAAACAAATTTTCGATGTAAACAAATTGTGTTTTGACACTAGTACAATTTCTCAAAGCAAAAGTTTTATAAGCAAATTAAAATTTGTTTATTTTAAATTTTTAATCATATTCTTCTGTTGTGATCAAATTTTTAAATATCAAATATATTTACTGGCAATAATATAGATGGAAAACCAATGTTGCACTTCAGTAAAATCATATTCTCAAGCTATTTAAATTTTTAAACAAATTCAATAATTCACAAAAATCTCGATTCCTAAAAAAAAATTCTAATTTGAAATATGCATTTTTCTTAACAGATTAATTTTAGCGAAAAATATTCTAAAATTAATAATAGTAATTAATAACAAAATTTATAATAAAAATTTAGAATTTAGCGAATAATATTTTGAAGATTGAAAAATTTAATTTTTGTAAACAAATTCAATATTTCGCAAGAATTCCGATTCCTAAAAAAAATTCTAATTTAAATATATATTTTTCTTAACAGATTAATTTTAGCGAATAATATTCGAAAATTAATAACAAATAGTAATTAATAATAAAAGTTTAGAATTTTAGCAAATAATATTCCAAAGATAAAAAAATTTAATTTTTCTAAACAAATTAAATATTTCGCAAAAATCCCAGCCCCTAAAAAAATTCTAATTTGAAATGCATTTTTCTTAACAAATTAATTTTAGCGTATAATATTCTAAAATTAATAATAAATAGTAATTAATAATAAAAGTTTAGAATTTTAGCAAATAATATTCCAAAGATAAAAAAATTTAATTTTTCTAAACAAATTCAATGTTTCGCAAAAATCCCAATTCCTAAAAAAAATCTAATTTGAAATATGCATTTTTCTTAACAGATTAATTTTAGCGAATAATATTCGAAAATTAATAACAAATAGTAATTAATAATAAAAGTTTAGAATTTTAGCAAATAATATTTTAAAGATAAAAAAATTTTATTTTTCTCAACAAATTCACTATTTTGCAACAATCTCGATACCTATAAAAATTCAAATTTGAAATATGCATTTTTCTTAACAAATTAATTTTAGCGTATAATATTCTAAAACTAATAATAAATAGTAATTAATAATAAAAGTCTCGAATTTTAACGAAAAATATTCCAAAGATAAAAAAATGTAATTTTTCTAAACAAATTCAATATTTCGCAAAAATCCCACTCCCAAAAAAAATTCTAATTTGAAATATGCATTTTTCTTAACAGATTAATTTTAGCGAATAATATTCGAAAATTAATAACAAATAGTAATTAATAATAAAAGTTTAGAATTTTAGCAAATAATATTTTAAAGATAAAGAAATTTTATTTTTCTAAACAAATTCACTATTTTGCAAAAATCTCGATACCTATAAAAATTCTAATTTGAAATATGCATTTTTCTTTCCAGATTAATTTTAGCGAATAATATTCATTGAATATTTTTTCAAAAAATTTCTATATTTAAAATTTTTTTAAAAAATGTTATAAGAAAAAAATATATTTTTATTTGGATATTTAATAATGCGAATTGAATCCCATATCTGTGTTTCAACTCCATTTATTTTGTGGCTGATGTTTCGAGTAGCCTTTGGCACGCTGACAAAATAAGCTCTTGAGCAGACGGAATAAATTTAAAATATTGTTTTGCCGCGCTTGGTGAACATCCTGGCAAAGCTTCAGGTACTTCCTGGCTCGACGATAAGTGCATTCGCATACTCGTGCGGAGATTCAACGTCGCTCCACTCCACTACGTAACACATATTGTTTTTAATGGGTCTAGATTAGTCGTTCATTGGACCAGGCGCGTTCCATACCAGACCATCAGCTCCATCACCTCGTCACCGACCAACGATACGACGAGACGACGAGAAGCCACTTTATATTATTGTTTAATTCCTTTTTCAGGCCACACGTGCCCTCTCGGTCAACGATCTTCTATTAAAAACGATTTATAGAACGTGATTGCATAGACCTCTTAACACATTTTTAACGAACCGCAGTGATAACGTTCGATGAACTCTACATGCCCAACTAATAGTTAATACTTCGTTGTTTTCTATGAGAAACTATGCCATTTAGATAGTATCTAAATAGAGCCGTTTAATCGGTTTTAAATAGGAAATTAATTGTATTATTTACAAATAATAGAAAATATTTTACTGCATATTTTTGTTATGCAGTAAAATATATATATAAAATATATATATTTACTTTTTTATATTTTTATTTTATATATATGGGTCATTCCACGGGATTTCGCACAAAAAAAACCCGACCGACTCCAATTTTCGCCTAATTTTTTTATATTGTTGACTATGTCAAACGGAGCATCTGTGAATTTTTTGAGAATTTTATTCTTATATTTCGACGAGCCATAAAATAAAAGGTGAAAAAAATGAAAAAAAATCTGACGTCAAGTGGAATAATGATATCGACAAAAATAACTAGGTCAAAATTTTCGTAATTCAACACAGTTTACGGTAAAAATAATCAAAATAAAAAATAAACATAACTTCTATTTTATTTATGTCTTTTACCAAAAAAAGGTACCATTTCGCTAATTTGGCCCCCTCCGATTTCAATACAAAAAATCACGAATATACTACATGGAGTCCCAAACATTTTAAGCACAAGCCCAAGATGGAGAACGCATTTTACCCATTTTTAAAAAAATATTTCGGGTAATTGATTTTTTAAATTTTCTTCCAATCTTCTGCGTATTTTTTTATGTAATTGGTAATTTTAAAAGGAGCTTATGTGATTTTTTTCATAATTTTATATGTAGATGTATTCGATTCATTAAATGTAATCGAATTACAAATTTTAAAAATTTTAAAAAAAGAAAGCGATCAGCTGATCGCTTTCTTACTCACTCAGTGGCCGCTCGAGCGCTGGCGTCGCGAGATTCGCCTGGGGTACGCCTGGGGCGTGCGATCAGCTGATCGTCTCGTTACGCACGCAGTGGCCGCTCGAGCGCTAGCGTCGCGAGATACGCCTGAGGCGTATAGTAATTTTGTTATTTTTTTAACTTAATCGGAGAGGTCCATATAAGTGAAATGGTACCTTTTTTTGTAAAAGACGCAACGAAAATACAATTTTTAAAATTTGTAATTCGATTACATTTAATGAATCGAATACATCTACATATAAAATTATGAAAAAAATCACATAAGCTCCTTTTAATATTACCAATTACATAAAAAAATACGCAAAAGATTGGAAGAAAATTAAAAAAATCAATTACCCGAAATATTTTTTTTTAAATGGGTAAAATGCGTTCTCCATCTTGGGCTTGTGCTTAAAATGTTTGGGACTCCATGTAGTATATTCGTGATTTTTTGTATTGAAATCGGAGGGGGCCAAATTAGCGAAATGGTACCTTTTCTTGGTAGAAGACATAAATAAAATAGAAGTTATGTTTATTTTTTATTTTGATTATTTTTACCGTAAACTGTGTTGAATTACGAAAATTTTGACCTAGTTATTTTTGTCGATATCATTATTCCACTTGACGTCAGATTTTTTTTCATTTTTTTCACCTTTTATTTTATGGCTCGTCGAAATATAAGAATAAAATTCTCAAAAAATTCACAGATGCTCCGTTTGACATAGTCAACAATATAAAAAAATTAGGCGAAAATTGGAGTCGGTCGGGTTTTTTTTTGTGCGAAATCCCGTGGAATGACCCATATATATTTTAGCGACAAAAAGTTAAAAAATTTGATTTTATGGAATTTTAAATTATTTTAAAAAATCATTTGAATTTTTTGACACTTTGAATTTTTAGTAAAATGTATTTTGAGCTAAAAAAAGCCTGCAAAGTAGAACCTTGCAAATTGCTTCCTCATTATTTTTTGCTTTTTACAAAGCTTCCTCTATGAGGAAGCCAAAATAGATTAATATACTTCCTCAGGTCGTAAAAATATCAATCATAATTTTTTTTTTCATAATATTGAAATATAACAAAATTCTTTTGAAATTTCATTCATTATTTGACAATTTATGTGATTAACTCTATTATTCGAATAATTTATACATTGAATTATGTATAAAAACAACAATAAGAATAATGCGAAATTCCTTTAATTTTAGAATCTCGATTGGACTTCGATATCGCGACGATTACTTGCGTTGTGGACAATTGGCTCGATAAGTGTGATGAAGATAACATAAGAGATTCTGAGAAGCCACGAGAAAAATTATTCGCCAATTCTGGAGGCCAAAGGAATTTTTTAAAAATCATTTCGTTCAAATTTGTCTATCTTAAAAAAAAAAGAGAAGAAAAATAATCTTCAATTATTATGAAAATAAAATTTTGTCATTCTTCGAGGACAATTATTTACCTGCGCTAACGTGAGAAATTGTATAGAATTGGATTTTTTCAGATGCAATTCATAGCATTCTTTTCCATTAGCATTGACGTATTTCCCGGATAAAATGGCGGCAAACCGCACACAGTCATTGACAAATAATTGATCACCTGTGATTCAACTCCTTTAACGTCGAGGAGTTACGAGACGAACAGGAAAGTGCAGAGGAAATACAACCAAGTGGTTTTAACCACTATTCTATATATGGGACATTCCAAGCCAACTCGATAAACTTTGATCCTTCATTTTTTTAATTGCTCGTATTCCTATTTCAATTTTTTAAATACCTTGCCATTGTCTTAAAAGTGGAAAAAATACTCCGTAACAAAAAAACCTGAAAAAAAATTTCAAACTTTTTTTTAAATCTTAAAAAAATTAAAATCGTACCCTCTGACGTTCCCTTTTTTCGACGATTTGAATAAAGAAAGGATTTTGTTTATATTTTTGTAGGAGGTTTTATTCTCAGTAAATTAGTGAATAATTTTTTTTTAACTTTTTTAATTTGGAAAAAAAAAGAATTTTTCTGGCAATTGTACAATTTAATTTTTTTTTTAATGGGCGTTCACGAGACTTTTAAATGCGGAAATTATTCATTTCATACGTTTAATGACTCATTAAATTCACTCAATTAGACTAAGAATGTTCTTACTTTATTTAAGATCTAAAAAAAAATCTTTTTTTTCATATCTGTTAAGCATTTCAAATATTTTAACAATTTTGTGGGACATTTATGAGCGGTTTTTTGTTGTAAAATTAATCGCATGTATTTGGAACCTGATGAAAATTTTACCAGTGAAGATAGTCCACAATTTCTTTTTTCTTTATTTTTGTCATATGCATCGTATAAGATTTTCTCAGAAATAGCATTGATTCCAAATTTGAATTGTATATCATTTTAAATGCACTTTCTTAGTATTTACGTTGGAATTGCATAACAGTTTCATTGGAATTTCATCGCATGCTGATAACAATTACCTCGCATGTTGACGACAATTGCGTCGTATTTCGATTGGATTATAGATCTATTTATTTTTATTAGAAATAGTTTAAGTTCAGCTGGAACTGCAACTTTTGTGTTCATCGCTATTTTTTAAAGAATTGGACTACATCGTGTATGGAATTGCTGCGCATTTTTATTTAAGATTCAACGTATCTTCTTTGGAATTGCAGAAGTATATCGAATGGATATACATCTGCAATTCCGTTAGGAATAGTGTAAGTTTAGCTGGAATTGCACCGTAATTTCTATGGAATTGCAACTTTTGTGTTTATCAACATTTTAAAAGAATTGCAACTCGATAAATTGCAATTCCATGCATCGTGTATGGAATTGATACGTATTTTAATTTAAAATTCAACGTATCTTCTTTGGAATTGCAAAACGTATATCGATTGGATTAGAGCTTTATTTATTTCCGTTAAAAATAGTCTAAGTTCCACTGGAATTGCACCGTATCTTCTATGGAATTGCAACTTTTCTGTTTATCGACATTTAAAAAAGAACTGCACTACATTGTGTATGGAATTGCGGCGTATTTTTATTTAAGATTCAACGTATCTTGTTTGGAATTGAAAAACGTATATCGATTGAATTAGAGCTCTATTTATTTTCGTTTGAAATTTGTTTAAGTTCAGCTGGAATCGCACCGTATCTTCTATGGAATTGCAAATTTTGAGTTTATCAACATTTTTAAAAGAATTGCACAACATCGTGGATGGAATTGCGGCGTATTTTTATGTAAGATTCGACTTATCTTGTTTGGAATTGCAAAACGTATATTGACTGGATTAGAGCGCTATTTATTTTCGTTAGAATTAGTTCAGCTGGAATCGCAACGTATCTTCTATGGAATTGCAACTTTTTTGTTTATCGACATTTAAAAAAGAATTGCACTACACCGTGTATGGAATTGCAGCGTATTTTTTTTACGATTCAAAGTATCTTGTTTGGAATTGCAAAACGTTTATCGATCAGATTAGAGGTCTATATATTTTCGTTAGAATTAGTTTAAGTTTAGCTGGAATCGCACAGTATCTTGTATGGAATTGTAACTTTTACGTTTATCAATAATTTTGAAAGACTTGCACTTTATCGTCTATGGAATTGCGATATATTTTTATTTAAGATTCAACGTATCTTGTTTGGAATTGCAAAACGTACATCGATCGGATTACAGCGCTATTTATGTTCGTTAAAAATAGTTTAAGTTCTGCTGGAATTGCACCGTAGGTTCTATGGAATTGTGGCGTATTTTAATTTAGGGTTCAACGTATCTTGTTTGGAATTGCAAAACGTATATCGATCGGATTAGAGGTCTACATATTTTCGTTAGAATTAGTTTAAGTTCAGCTGGAATCGCACCGTATCTTCTATGGAACTGCGGCGTATTTTAATTTACGGTTCAACGTATCTTGTTTGGAATTGCAAAGCGTATATCGATTGAATTAGAGCTCTATTTATTTTCGTTTGAAATGGTTTAAGTTCAGCTGGAATTGCACCGTATCTTCTATGGAATTGCAACTTTCGTGTTTCTCACCATTGTTAAAGAATTACACTACATGGTGTATGAAATTGCGGCGTATTTTTATTTAAGATTCAACGTATCTTGTTTGGAATTGCACCCGTTTATTTATTTGGCCAAGTTTTGTTGGGAATCGCAATGCATTTTGATTCAAATCCTCGTATTTAGAATTGCAAAATTAAAAAATATATATGGGGCAAGTTTTACAGATATTCTATATATCGCGTTTGGAATTGCAAATATTTTTGTTAGAGTTGTTGCAAATTCTCCCGGAATTGCATTCGCCGAGTTTGGAATTGCAACATATTTTCATTGGAATTTCTTCAATTTTAGATTATTACCGCATCGAATTTCACTGGAATTGCATATTTTTCTACTGCAATTGATTCAATTCCATTGGAGTTACAACCTTTAATGGAATTGCATTACATTTAACTAATATTACATTTCACCTTTATTTTTATATTTTGTAAATCTTGTATTTCACCTTTTTTTTAGTTACGAAAAATATTTTTATGTCCATTATGTTGGCCATTCCATGTTAATTTGTTTAGTACAACGCAACAGTCAATTTACAATTCGCAATACGTAAGTTGTACCGGTAAGAAAAATCTTCCCCGTCACATAATATTGCGGAAGAAATGGTAAACTGCTCCAAGCCATTACGTTCTCCGCAGTTCCATGGTCATTAGCGTTCGCCCCCGAGCATATCGAAACCACACATCTTTCTCTTCCTTTCCATTTTCTTTTCCGCCGTTCTTATCCCTCCTCCTCTCGACAAGAGTTATACAGTAATGCACCTACTACATAACGCTCTGCATCTCGGACCGAGCCAAGCCACCAAAACGAGGCTCGGGAAAGGATCGTAAGAAATTAATTAACTCGATGAAGTCGTTCTGTACAAGTGCCAAGTGACACCTGTTAAGGAGACGGAGTTAAACCCAAATTGTTGATATTCATTGACTTATATCTCACTTGTTTATTTGATGATGTCAAGAAAAAATATATATTCTTTTGAACCCGGAAATGGGAATTTATGAGTTTTTAAAACTTACTGAGATAAACGTTAAGAGAAAAATTTCAAAGAATTACAAATTTTATAGAATGGCAAATTTTTAAAAACTGCAAATTTCAAAGAATTACAAATTCCAAAGAATTACGAATTTCAAAGAATTACGAATTCCACAGAATTACTAATTTCAAAGAATTACAAATTCCAAAGAATTATAAATTTCAAAGAATTACGAATTTCAAAAAATTATAAATTTCAAAGAAGTATAAATTTCAAAGATTTACAGATTTCAAAGAAGTATAAATTTCGAAGATTTACAAATTTCAAAGAATTACAGATTTCAAAGAACTGCAGATTTCAAACAATTAAAAATTTCAAACAATTACAAATTTTAAAAAATTACAAATTTCAAAGAATTACAAATTTCAAAGAATTACGAATTTCAAAGAATTACAAACTCCAAAGAATTACAAATTTCAAAGAATTGCAAATTTCAAAGAATTACAAATTTCAAAGAATTACGAATTCCAAAGAATTACGAATTTCAAAGAATTACGAATTTCAAAGAATTACAAATTTCAAGGAATTACGAATTTCTAAGAATTACGAATTTCAAAGAATTACAAATTTCAAAGAATTACGAATTTCAAAGAATTACGAATTTCAAAGAATTACGAATTTCAAAGAATTACGAATTTGAAAGAATTACAAATTTCAAAGAATTACGAATTTCAAAGAATTACGAATTTCAAAGAATTACGAATTTCAAAGAATTACAAATTTCAAAGATTTACAAATTCCAAAGAATTACAAAGTTCAAAGAATTACGAATTTCAAAGAATTACAAATTTCAAAGAATTACGAATTTCAAAAAATTACGAATTTCAAAGAATTACGAATTTCAAAGAATTACAAATTTCAAAGAATTACAAATTTTAAAGAATTATAAATTTCAAAGATTTACAAATTCCAAAGAATTACAAATTTTTAACAATTACAAATTTTGTAAAATTACAAATTTCAAACAATTACAAATTTCAAAGAACTCATTCAGCATAAATGTAGCATTTTGAAATAAACATTACTATTGCGTTCTCTCGAAAAAGTATATTTATTTGAGGATATGAATGTGGTCAATTTCTGAAGTGTCAAAAATGAGAAAATTTAAGGATAATTCTGTAAATATATATATATACTAGGATGTTATTGTGGCTCGCGCGCTGCGCGCGCTCGCAATCGCCCCCCACCCAAGGCTGCCTCCCCCTCCCCCCTCCCCCCACCCAAGGCTGCCCCCCACTCCCCCCACCCAAGGCTGCCTCCCCCTCCCCCCACCCAAGGCTGCCCCCCCCCCCCCCCCCTCCGCCAAGCCCTGGGCCCGAATTATTCTAAGTCCCTCGATTCTTGACACGGCGGCGGCGGCGGCGGCGGCGGCGAGATCTTTCTATAATATAGAGAGATATTTTTAAATTGAAGCACGTTCGAAAAAATAATTTTCACGTTGTATACGCTGTAACTATATAATAATTGGTGTAATTTATTAGTTTAAACGAAAAAAAACTCGAATCTACACGGCCACAAAACACACCGAGAGAAAAAGTTTCATTGATTCACGAAAATCTTTGCCAATGAAATGAAATACTTGAATTTCAATACTATCTTTTCTTTGAATGATCTCAAACTCAATGAAAAGTAGTGACGTTATTCGAAGAAACATTTCTTTAAACCAATGAAGCTTTTTCATTGATTTCAAAGATGTCGTCTCTGTTTCAATGAAACCTTCTTCTTACCAACAAAAAATTTCGAAACCTATTTTTTCCTGAAGTACGCGGCACATAAAGCTCAAATTTTGTGAGTATGTAAGGAAGTACGGCAGAAATAGGCTAAGCTTCTGGCTCCTTGAAATTCGAAGCCGTTCGTCCTGGAGGACAGGAAAACAAAAAAGTGAGGTTAGGTGCGAGAGAGAGATTAATGAAAACGTTTCTTTGAACCAATGAAAACGTCTCTTTAAAACAATGAAACTGTTTCTTTATTATATGCTCACTAAGTAAATCTTTACAGGGAATGAAATGTTCTCTTTGCAGTTCAAATGCACTATTTCATTGAAATCAAAGAAATATTTCGTTGAAAACAATGAAATAAAAATCAATCCACCCATTTCTTTAGCGTCAATTAAATCTTTTTTCTCGGTGCAGTAACGCAAAAGCACATGTGGGGTCCACTTGAACCCCACATGCCGTTTCTAGGGTTGAAAACCCATAAATTTACTATAGCTTATTTGCAGTAGTTACATGTTTTTGCTATAGCCCAAAAAAAAAAAAATTTCCGGGTTGGGAAATTTTTTTAATTTTTTAATCGACATCAGCTGACCAAAAATTGAGATATCTATACATATGTAAGTATCACTATTTCTTCGTTCGTCACGACATACCATTAATAATAATTTTAAAAAAACGTCTATATCCGACGCTTATCTCTTTATTACGTAAATTGTGTCAATATTTGATGCATGACGAGGATGAAGCGACTTCCTGGATTCCCGAAACTACACACATGTGTAGATTCCCAGGACTGATATCGATTGGCAATGAATAAAATTGTACAAAAATATTGGACGATAAATATTTTTTTAAATATGTATTTCATAATAAATGGTAAAATATTCTCGAGTCCGAAAATATAACGATAATAAATGTATGCTATTGTTTATTTATTATTAAAATTTTTGTGGTGTTGTTTAAGTGTTTTGTAAAATAATTACTTTTTTTAATGAAATTTTTTATTTAATTAATTAAATAAATTTAATTTATTTCAATTACTTACTCACAAATTAATGACCCAATTAATATTTTTAATAATAAGCAACCAAATCGATCAAATCACTTGTTTTATTCTTGATTAAATAGAAATTATTTGTATTTAATTACTGCGTTAAAAACATTCATATAAAAAATTATTATCTATCATTTAACTTCTTTGAGTGAAGAAAATTAATATAGACAATTATTTCCGCAAGAAAAATAATTTTTTTAAAAACATTTTCTACATAACTAAATTGCTACTTGTACATGCAATTAATTTGTTATTAGCTGTGAGGTATTGAAGCTTGAAATATTAGCGGAAACGTCTGTCATTTCGGGAGAAACAGAACCTTATGAAAGTCTCCATAAAGTATCGGTCAAAGTGTCGGTAGTAAACATCAATTTCCCTTCTATTATCTGCATAAATGTATATGCATTTCAATGTGTTTCAGAGACATTTACTGTCGCTGTAGGCATAAAGATATGGAGCAATATTCCAGTCGCTTTGACGTATCTACAGGGCTGTTCTATCGCAACACGTAAATAACGAAAATTAGTAATTCAGTGAGAATCGAGAATATCGTGTTTAACGCACGGCATAAATTGTGAATGTCAATAAATTACTTAACATGAAATTATCATCTCCTTACAAAGTTTCACTTTTTTTTCAACTTCTTGCCATTAACTTCATGCTTTGTGAAAAGAATTGTACTCTGACCCTGAATGTATAATTTTCAAGGCTCGAAACAATAATAGTCAAGGTTACACGCCTGAATATGAAATTTGGAATAACCGTTTTTTCGTTCGTCTTGAGACAAGAGTCTCGAAACATAGAAACACGTTAGTTAATTTGACTGTTGATAAATAAATTGACCCGTTGACTAATTTGGTTAGTTAATTTGAATTTGTGAAATTAAATTTTCGATTAAATAAGCTCAATAAACTAGTTGACTGATTTAACCAATTTTTGTAAGGCAAATGAGCGAGTCAACTAATTGAGCTTACTAATGTAAGCTAATTTATCAGCGAGTAAATTAACTAACTAGAAAATTATTGTATGTTTTAATAAAATTTATTTATTAATAAAGTGAATTAAATCATATGACTAAAGTAAAAAATGAGCTAAATTGGTAAGTTGGTTTTCAACTGACTAAAACTAGCGAAATTACTAACTTATTTAGTTAGTCAGTAGGAAGTTGAAAATAAGCAGACTAACTTAGTTTTATTATCGAAATAATTTAGCTAACTAATTTAGCTAATATAAGCAAATTTATCAGCGAGTAAATTAACTAACTAGCGAACTAATGTATAATGTTTAAAAAAAAATGTATTCATTAATAAAGTGAATTAAATCATAAGACTAATGTAAAAAATAAGCTAAAGTGGTAAGTTGGATTTCAACTGACTAAAATTGGCGAAATTATTAACTTATTTAGTTATTTCTATAAGATGAATTAGTCAGTAGGAAATTGAAAATAAGCTGATTCGACGAACTAACTAATTTAGTTTTATTATCGAACTAATTTAGCTTACTAATATAAGCTTATTTATCAGCGAGTACATTAACTAACTAGCGAACTAATGTTTAATGTTTTAAGGAAATTTGTTTATTAATAAAGTGAATTAAATCATATGACTAAAGTTAAAAATAAGCTAAAGTGGTGAGTTGATTTTCAACTTACTAAAACTAGCAAAATTACTAACTTATTTAGTTATTTCTATAAGATGAATTAGTCAGTAGGAAATTGAAAATAAGCTGATTCGACGAACTAACTAATTTAGTTTTATTATCGAACTAATTTAGCTTGCTAATAACAGCTAATTTATCAGCGAGGACATTAACTAACTAGCGAACTAATGTTTAATGTTTTAATGAAATTTGTTTATTAATAAAGTGAATTAAATCATATGACCAAAGTAAAAAATAAGCTAAAGTGGTAAGTTGGTTTTCAACTGACTAAAACTAGCGAAATTACTAACTTATTTAGTTATTTCTATAAGATGAATTAGTCAGTAGGAAATTGAAAATAAGCTGATTCAACGAACTAACTAATTTAGTTTAATTATCGAACTAATTTAGCTTACTAATATAAGCTAATTTATCAGCGAGTACATTAACTAACTAGCGAACTAATGTTTAATGTTTTAATGAAATTTTTTTATTAATAAAGTGAATTAAATCATATGACTCAAGTTAAAAATAAGCTAAAGTGGTGAGTTGATTTTCAACTTACTAAAATTAGCGAAATTACTAACTTATTTAGTTATTTCTATAAGATGAATTAGTCGGTTGGAAGTTGAAAATAAGCTGATTCAACGAGCTGACTAATTTAGTTTTTTTCGCGAACTCACTAATTTAGTTTACTAATATGAGCTAATTTATTTATTCGTTAGTAAATCTAATGGTAAAGCTAAGAAACTATTTTGCTTTTATCAAATTTATTTATTAATAAACTGGGTTAAATCATGTGACTCAAGTTAAATATCAATTAAACCGGTTAGTTGATTCAACTTTGTTTAAAACGAAATTTTATTATTTTATTTTTAACAAAATAAATAAAATCTATGTCAATTAACTAATTTGACTAAATTCTATAAAATAAATTAGTCAATAGAAAGTTAAAAACTTATTATTAATTAACTGATTTAGTTTACTAAATCAATTAATTGATCTAACTTATTTGATTAAAAAACTAATTTTTTCATAATATCGAATCAGTTGGCCAGCTTATAAATTGTCTAGCTAAATTAGCTAACGATCTAATGAATTTAACTTATTTCAGTTAGCAAAATTAGTTAGTTAGCTCGGTACTTTTTAATACTGCTTTTAAAATTAAATGAAGTGAAAAAAATATACGATTCTTGGTAAATCATTTTTAATTAACAAAATTGAAAAGATATCTTACTATAAAAATAAACGATCGTTAAGCAAATCGTTATTGCATTAGTAGCACATTAGTAGAAATGGATATTTCGAAAATTTAATTGCGCCGTGATAAAAGAGTGACCGTGAAAAACATATTCTGAATAATGATAAAACTCGACATCGAGGTCATCGAGCGATAGAGCCGAAGGCTAGAATGCAAAAATCATTTCGTTTACTTTTTATCTACTATTTGACGCACTGACGTACGTAGCGACTGCACGTCATTAACGTTTGGTGTTAATGGCTTTAAAGTCGTGGAAAGAAAAAAAAAGATTAAGTCTTATTCACAGAGCATCGTTTCTACTGTACATTTTATTTCTATTCCTCGTAGTCTAAATTTGTTCAGCCCTTCCCAAACCTGTCCATTACCCATTTTTCATATTATTCAATAATAAATTAAGAACTTTTTAAATTTATTCAGAAATTTATTCGCAAATCTCTTTGTAGACCAGTTCACAAATTCATTTAGAAATTTTTAGAACTATTCAGAAATTTATTTCGAAATATCTAGAGTTATTCAGAAATTTATTTAGAAATGTCTAGACTTATTCAGAAGTTTATTTAGAAATTTCTAGATTCGTTCACAAATTTATTTAGAACTTTCTACACTTATTTAGAAATTTATTTAGAAATATCTAGACTTATTCAGAAATTTATTTAGAAATTTTTAGATTTATTCAGAAGTGTATTTAGAAATGTCTAGACTTATTCAGAAGTTTATTTAGAAATTTCTAGATTCGATCAAAAATTCATTTAGAAATTTCCAGATACGATCAAAAATTCATTTAGAAATTTCTAGATTCGATCAAAAATTTATTTAGAAATATCTAGACTTAGTCAGAAATTTATTTTGAAATTTTTAGACCTATTTAGAAGTTTATTTAGAAATATCTAGACCTATTCAGAAATTTATTTAAAATTTTTTAGACTTATTCAGAAATTTATTTAGCAATTTCTAGAGTTATTTAGAACTTTGTTTAGAAATATCTAGACTTATTCAGAAATTTATTTAGAAATTTTTAGATCTATTCAAAAGTTTATTTAGAAATGTCTAGACTTATTCAGAAGTTTATTTAGAAATTTCTAGATTCGTTCAAAAATTAATTTAGAAATTTCTAGGCTTATTTAGAAATTTATTTAGAAATATCTCGACTTATTCAGAAATTTATTTAGAAATTTTTAGACCTATTCACAAGTTTATTTAGAAATGTCTAGACTTATTCAGAAGTTTATTTGGAAATTTCTAGATTTTTTCAAAAATTTAATTAGAAATTTCCAGGCTTATTTAGAAATTTGTTTAGAAATATCTAGACTTATTCAGAAATTTATTTAGTAATTTGTAGAGTTATTTAGAAATTTATTTAGAAATATCTAGACTTATTCAGAAATTTATTTAGAAATATCTAGATTTATTCAGAAATTTATTTAAAAATGTCTACACTTGTTCAGAAATTTATTTCGAAATGTCTAGACTTGTTCAGAAAATTATTTAGAAATATTTAGACTTATTTAAAAATTAATTTGGAAATTTCTAGACATATCCACAAATTTATTTAGAAATTCCTAGACTCATTCATAAATAATATTCCGAAATAAATTAAGATTTTCCATTATTTATTCAGAAATGTAATTGAATATGTTCAGGATTATGCCCGGTAAAAATTCAGGACATTTCAGACTTATGCAAAAATACATTAAAACCTAACAAAAGCACTAAGAGACTTGAGAATATTTTCGAATTTTTAGAGTTTCATTTCTCCCCAAATGCGAATCATTGGCCCATTTATGAATTCTAGAAATGCATTCAAAAACTATAGAATTAATTCACTGTGACGTCGAGTGCAATCAGAGCCATTTTAGGATTGGAATAAAAAGACCAGTGAGTCACAGGACGGAATGCAAAAGTGTGCGTGACGTCGAGAGCACCGGGACTTTGCTCCTTCCTATTAAGCACCGAAGAAAAAGAGTCTAGAATCTAATTAAGGAGACTGTGAATTGATCTCAGCTCACGCGTCGATCCTCCGAGTGGTCAACTCCTACACTCGCTGTCTATTCCGTTTCAATGTTTGCCAATCACTTAAATTCCGTACGTGTGGCTGTAATCGAGACGTTCCGAGTGCACTACACTATCTACACAGTATATGTAACACGCATCAATGGTCACAGCTGGTGCACCATTTACACATGGTTAAACGACCCTCGAGAAATCTGTGCTCCACACCGAGAGAAAAGATTTCATTGACGCCAAACAAATGGGTGGATTGATTTTTTTTTCATTGATTTCAACGAAATATTTCTTTGTTTTCCATGAAATAGTGCATTTGAATTTCAAGGAGAACATTTAATTGCCTGTAAATAAAGATTTACTTAGTGAGCATATAATAAAGAAACAGTTTTGTTGTTTTAAGAGACGTTTTCATTGGTTCAATGAAACGTTTTCATTCATCTCTCTCTCGCACCTAACCTCACTTTTTTGTTTTCCGGTTCTCCCGAACGAACGGCTTCGAGTTTCGAGGAGCCAAAAGCTTAGCCTATTTCTGCCATACTTCCTTACATACTCACAAAATTTGAGCTTTATCTGCCGCGTACTTCAGGAAAAAATAGGTTTCGAAATTTTGATGTGGTAAGAAGAAGGTTTCATTGAATCAGAGACGATATCTTTGAAATCAATGAAAAAGGTTTATTGGTTTAAAGAAATGTTTCTTCGAAACAATGTCACTACTTTTAATTGAGTTGGAGATCATTCAAAGAAAAGATAGTATTGAAATTCAAGTATTTCATTTCATTGGCAAAGATTTCCGTGAATCAATGAAACTTTATCTCTCGGTGCATAAATATTAGTCACTCGCGTGGCTATTTTTATTTCTTCAATTGTGCCTCGCGAATGTTATAACAATCCAAATTTACGAATGTAAACAAATAGTGAAAAACGTAATAATAAAAAAAAATAATAATCAAGATTTGAACAGCCTATAATTATTATTAGATTAATTGTGTTTCGCAAGGCTAATTAAAAATCATATATATGAAAACCAATAATAGATTGAAAATACCATTTGAAAAAATTAAAATAAATTAATCATTCCCGCGGCTATTTTTATTTCAACTGTGCCTCGCAAAGTTTACAAAAATTCTATTTAACGAAAATAGATAGTGAAAAAAAAAAATTAAAAACAAAAAAATGAACAGGATTTTTAACAGCCTATAATTATTACTAGACTAATTGTGTTTCACAATAAGAAATCCAATAAAGGATTGAAAATATCATTTGAAAAAATTAAGATAAATTAGTTTTTTTTTACAACTAAAGAATTGAATTAACAAAATGGAATAATCAATGAAAAAGAGAATTAAAAAAAAATGTTAACGCATTGTGAAGCAAAAAAAAAGTAAAGAGGAAGTAACTCGGAGATTGTGACCAGTCAGCGTCCCCGGGGGAAATCCTTAATCTATCGGATTACATAACTCAACAGTTCTTCATGCTATTCCCCTCCTCATCGCCACTATGCCACATGTTGTTATTATAATAACTGCGAGCCTGGCACTTCGATGCTTCGATAATTAGCATAACATTTGAATCAAAATATTGACAGGCCTTTACGCCTGACGTTAGCAAAGTTGCGCAATCGATTTTATTGCTCGACTCTGAGGTCCAAGTATTTCTAAGATTCGCAATTAACAAAGATTTTCTTTATAACGACGTGCCCGGTTTTCTATTCCCGACAAACAAATTACTATTATTTTTTTTATAGCCGGTTCTTGTCGATGTTTTTATTTTATGTTTCTTTTCACCTCAACTTCGACGAATTGCGTTTTTAACTCAGTGACCTTTATCGGTTCGGATTATTCAGAATTTATTGAGAAATTTTTTCAAATATCTTTTTCTAATGTGTAGAATTTGCTGTCGACATTTTTTCTTCCTTTTTTTTTCACATGCTAATTTCAGCTATGTACAGCGGGCACGACCTCGAATGAGAAGCAGCTGATACGACGGCGATAGTCCAGGTCGAGGATAATCGTTCCGCATTCGCTTTTACGAGGGACTCGGTCAACGATTTACGACTGCCGCCCCGCCTCCCTGTAGTCTTCAAGTCCGGTAGAGTTGCATGGTCAGTAGATCCGCGAAAGTAGTTTATTATACAAGAATTTAAGCACGTGAATGCAGGGTGAAAAGAAGAGTAATTTTCACGAGAAAGAGTCTACAATCACCTCTAACCTTCGGGAAAATTATTCCAACAGAATGCATTTATTTTGTTTGCAATTAATTGGCCACTGTTGTATTATGTTGGATATTGATTTAACCACCGGTTAACCTTTCAGTAACTATCTATTAACCTCCGATTTTCTGTTTTGTTAACCACAGGCTAACCTTTTGTTAACCATTTGTTAGCCACTGGCTAACCTTTAGTTAACCATTTGTTAACCACTGACTAACCTTTAGTTAATCCTTTGTTAACCACTGACTAACCAGTTGTTAACCATTTGTTAACCACTGACTAACCTTTAGTTAATCCTTTGTTAACCACTGACTAACCAGTTGTTAACCATTTGTGAACCACTGACTAACCCGTTGTTAACCATTTGTTAACCACTGACTAACCAGTTGTTAACCACTTGTTAACCACTGACTAACCAGTTATTAACCATTTGTTAACCACTAGCTAACCTTTAGTTAATGATTTGTTAACCACTGGCTAACGTTCAGTTAACCACTGGCCGATCTTTAGTTAACCACTGGCTAATCTTTAGTTAACCATTTGTTAACCACTAGCTAACCTTTAGTTAATAATTTGTTAACCACTGGCTAACGTTCAGTTAACCACTGGCGGATCTTTAGTTAACCAGTAGCTAATCTTTAGTTAACCAGTGGCTAATTTTTAGTTAACCACTTGTTAATCACTGGATAACCTTTAGTTAACCATTTGTTAATAATTCGTTAACCATTGGTCCAATTATTGACTAACCTCAATAGATTAACTCGTCATCTATGGCTAACTATTGACTAACCTCAGATTAACTATTGTTCATAATTAATTAACTGCGGGTTAACCTTCGGTTAATCATTTGGTAACTATTGTCTACCTACGGGTTGCCCTATTATGAGCTTTCTTAACTAAAAAGAGCCTACTATAAGTGTATTGAGGAGCTAACGAGTTTGGGAAGTTTATTTTCAACGAAAACTGGATTGTGCAATAAATGCAGATCCACTAATTGGATTAATAATTGGTTTGTGGTTGATTAATTCTGACCATTACCATTTTGTTGGTCACTGATTACCACAGGTTTGCCATTTGTTAGTCAGAAACTGACCACTCGTTAATCATTTTGTTAGCCAGCAATTAATCACTGGATAACCATTTTTATGCAAATTGATTCATTACCGGCAATCACTGGTTAACTATTTATCAACCATTGATTAATGAGTCGTCAACTTCCAGTCAATTATTTATTGACTGTTGATTAACCATTTAATAGGCATTGTGTATCACCGTTTGACCATTTATAAGCCTCACAGAGAATAAAATGCTACAATCAGGGTAAGTCCTCATGACTTACCCTCATCAGATGTGTACCAACAGAAATTGCTCCGGTATTGTACAATTAATGTTCATCCGATTAGATACATCCATTTGCTGGCCACTAATATAATCCTGGGTAATCATTTGTTGGCCATTATGTTAGCCCTTCTGTAACCTCTGCTTGATTATAATTAGCCATCGGTTAACCACTGGCTAATCTTTCTACTAGCTATTGCTTAACACCCAATTAACCGCTGTGTTAACCATTGATTGATTGATAACCACTGATCAACTGATTAACCACCAGTTGGCCATTTATCAACAACTTACTAACTTTTCATCAACAATGTCAATAATGGGCAATATACGTGGCTAACATTTATTAACCATTGGATATTAATGTTTAATCAATATTAGCCCCGATTAAAATTGAACAGCAGTGGTGAATATTCTTGATACAGTGTCTCGAGTTACGGTTACAGGATCACTAACGTTCTAGGACTTTCATGTCACCCTATATAAGGGGCGAAAGGCTTGATTATGTGTACGTTAATTTATCGCTGACGTTAGTTGAGCCCGGTGAAATTGCTGCTGGCCACTAGCAGCAAAATAAGGGGGTGCACAAGACGCCCTTTGCGTGTTACCTATTGCACATCACCGGACGAGGGTGAACGGGTCGGCATCGAGGCTCAAGGTGTTTTCGGAGGGCACATCATGCAGCGGTGTGACGATGAACACTCCTCTAGTTTTGGTGCAACCATGTGGAATAATCAATAATCCGTTGCCCTCCCGTGTGTGACCCCGTGAATATTCTGACGAAGACAGGGGGGCGAAACACTGTTAAAAAGATTTAGTGAAAATTTCCATTACGGGTAAAGGAAATTTTTTTTTTTTTTTTTTTTTTTTTCAAAACTGTTATATCAAATTTGATATGCAAGTGAGATGTAAAATTACAATACTTACTACTAAATCCTAGAAAAATTATGTAAATTAATATAGAAAATTTGTAATGTTACTACACTCGTGTCTTCAATTTAATATATCAGTCCATGAATAAAATTTACGGTAATATAAATTTGTGAACATTTTTAGCAGTGAAGTTTTAGAATCGTATTAATAAACACACTTTTATGATCAAACTCATTTAGAAAAAAAAAATGTATCAAGACACTAAACCATTTTAGCGGAACATTTTTTAATGTATCCATTTTAAAAAGAACCATTTAAAATGATACGGATGACCATTTAAAGATTAAAAACACTGACATGATGATTCACTTTCGGACTTAAATAATTTTGAAAAAAACATTTTTTTAGAAGACCATTTCAGCAAATGGTTGGTCTTTTAAAAAAATGTGTTTTTTAATGTACTTGAGCCCAAAAATGTGTTAATGAGTCATCACTAAATGATGACGTAAAGTGCAAAGCCTTCGTTCACATTATTATGAGACGAAAAAAATATACGTTTCAAAGGGCCGAACCTTTAAATTTGCGTAGGTATTGTTGATATTAACACCATAAAGGAAAGAGTTGTAAAGATAATAGCTGAAAACTAAAGAACACTGCTATCTAAATCTAAAGAAAAATATTTTGCAATTCAAGGTAGGACTTTGACCTTCAACACCCGGTAATCGCCTTTGGACCCGGACAAGCAAATAAGAGAAGAGAAAAAAGGTCTCGTGAAGTAATCTATCATTCCGCTTTTATACAGAAAGTGCATACCGAGTGTGTATGTTTTATCAGATCACAACTTTAATAGTTGTTTTATTATTGTTTTACGTTACGCTCCAAAAATGGTAGATAAATTTGTCATTGAACAAATATTGAATCATGATAACATCTACAAAGTTACATAAACATCGGCAATTCCGTGCTCCAATACTTCCCTAGCAAGTTGACTGACCGCGAAACGAACCGAAAAACCGGACACGTTCGATGAAGAACGAAATGTACTTCAATAATAATAGCTTGACCATTTATTTTAATCATTGCATGAAAATGTATGAGTCATTCATTGATCAATTAGTAATCATTAGCTGATCATTTGTTAGTTATTCTATGACCATTTTTTAATTATTGATCGACCATTAAATAATGACCGGGCGACGATTTATTGATTATCGATTGATCAATAATGATTGGTTAATCTTTTATAGATCATCGATTAACCGTTGATCAGGCATCGAGTGACCATTTGTTAATCATTGTATGACCATTTGATAACCATTGGTTAACCGTTTATTAATCATTGATTGACCATTTAATTATCATCGCTAAACCGTTTATTAATCATTGTATGACCATTTAATAATCATTGGTTAACCTTTATTAATTATTGATTGACCATTTAATAATCATCGCTTAACTGTTTATTAATCATTGATTGACCATTTAATAATCATCCCTTAACCGTTTATTAATCATTGTATGACCATTTAATAATCATTGGTTAACCGTTTATTAATCATTGATTGATCGACCATTAAATAATCATCGCTTAACCGTTTATTAATCATTGTATGACCATTTAATAATCATTGGTTAACCTTTATTAATGATTGATTGACCATTTAATAATCATCGCTTAACCGTTTATTAATCATTGTATGACCATTTAATAATCATCGCTTAACCGTTTATTAATCATTGTATGACCATTTAATAATCATCGCTTAACCGTTTATTAATCATTGTATGACCATTTAATAATCATTGGTTAACCTTTATTAATGATTGATCGACCATTTAATAATCATCGCTTAACCGTTTATTAATCATTGTATGACCATTTAATAATCATTGGTTAACCTTTATTAATGATTGATTGACCATTTAATAATCATCGCTTAACCGTTTATTAATCAATGTATGACCATTTAATAATCATCGCTTAACCGTTTATTAATCATTGATTGACCATTTAATGATCATCGGTTAACCGTTTATTAATCATTAGTTGACCATTTAATAATCATTGGTTAACCTTTATTAATGATAGATCGACCATTTAATAATCATCGCTTAACCGTTTATTAATCATTCTATGACCATTTAATAATCATTGGTTAACCGTTTAATAATCATCGGTTAACCGTTCATTAATCATTGGTTGACCATTTCTTGGGTACTGCTCGACCATTTATTAAATCAGAACAAAAAGCATTCAAAGGCGTTCAAGCTTCTGTTATGTTTCTATGCAGATACAGCGAGTGAATAGAAGCGTCTTTAGACTTTAGGGACACTTGACGCACATGGATAAGCTGGCAAAGCAGGTTGTAGGAAGTAGTAGTTTGGATAACCCGGCTCGCTAACTAGCTCGAGTGCGCGCGTGTTTGGGACTTTGCTCTCGCGGTCCCGTCGCGTTCAACGAACAAGCCAGGTGCAGCACCACACTGCGACCTAACCACTGAGTGAGTGCAGGTACACAACTCTCTGCTGTTACGTAAGGCTTGTAATCCGTACTACAGGCGTACAGCTTTCAATGAGTGCGAGGGAGAGAGACAGAGAAACGTTGCGCCCTCTCGCTTCCTTCTTTATCGCTCTCTGTTCCACTGACGGTCGCAAAAGTGCCACAATGAGTACCCAGAGTAACCTTATCTCTCTCTTGATTCCTCTTTGTCTGTGGTTTGGCATGCTATGTACCTCGTTGAATTTGCAGTTTGCTACCTACGGCAGAATCGAGCATAGTCACAACTCCGACTAACACGGGGTATATAATCTACACACACGTGCTTTTTTTTCTCTCGATTATGTCTGAGCTGGACATGCGCACGTTTGTGCTGTATCATATATTTTTTTTGTCCCTCAGCAGAAGCGTGCGTGCGGACATCTTCGACGATAATTTCGAAGCGTCATTGGACGAAATGAAGATAAAATAATCGCGGTCATGATGCCTTCACAGGGTAGGAAAATTTATCAACAATATCGCTGATGGTTGACCATTTGTTAATCATGCACTGTTCATTGATTTACCATTCATTAACCATTTGTGGACACGCGGTAAACATTCATTGCACATTTATTTACTAATCATGTACTGACCATTTATCGATACCTGGTTGACCATGTATCAATATCTGGTTGGGCATTTATCAATATCTGATTGACCATTTATCAATATTTGGTTGACCATGTGTCAATATCTGGTTGACCATTTATCAATATCTGACTGACCATTTATCAATATCTGGTTGACCATGTATCAATATCTGGTTGGCCATTTATCAATATCTGATTGACCATTTATCAATATTTGGTTGACCATGTGTCAATATCTGGTTGACCATTTATCAATATCTGATTACCATTTATCAATATCTGATTACCATTTATCAATATCTGGTTGACCATTTATCAATATCTGGTTGACCATTTATCAATATCTGCTTGACCATTTATCAAAATCCGGTTGACCATATATCAATATCTGATTGACCATTTATCAATATCTGGTTGACCATTTATCAATATCTGGTTGACCATTTATCAATATCTGGTTTACCATTTATCAATATCTGGTTGGCCATTTATCAATATCTGACTGACTATTTATCAATATCTGGTTGGCCATTTATCAACATCTGGTTGGCCATTTATCAATATCTGACTGACCATTTATCAATATCTGGTTGGCCATTTATCAATATCTGACTGACCATTTATCAATATCTGGTTGACCATTTATCAATATCTGGTTGACCATTTATCAATATCTGGTTGACCATTTATCAATATCTGGTTGACATTTATCAATATCTGGTTGACCATTTATCAAAATCTGGTTGACCATTTATCAATATCTGATTGACCATTTATCAATATCTGGTTGACCATTTATTAATCACTGATTGGCAAATTTCAATTATTGGCCGTTTATCAATGATTGACTATGTATCAATGTTCGTCATTCATTTATCGTTGGTTGACATGCTAGATCGTTTTTTATCCACTACGTTTATATGGCAGGAAAAGAATTTCGCAACCGTGATGGAGTCCAGTGTCGGTGCAGACGTCCTCGAACAAAATATCTGACATCTTCGATGAATTAAAATTATAATTATCGAGGGAATGATACGTTCACTTTTTTTTTATACAATGAGAATCTAAAAAGAGTGCTGATGAAGGGGGGGGGGGGGGGGGGGGGCTGGAGATTAATAAGCAATATCGCCGGTGCATTACGATCGCAATGGTCGTGACTTTTGCGCAGCTGTACTTCACACCCGATGGACTTTTGTTTACAATTATGAGCGATTGCGTGACGCAAACACGCGACGATTACGTTACGTTCATACCGAAGGATACACACGAGTGTTGGAATGAATTGAGGAATAAAATTATTATCGTTACGATTCTTGGTTTTTGTTTTCAATTTATCCGTGTTTTGGAATTAGCTTACGAATTTTGAAATGAAGATTCGTCATTATCTATCTAAAACAGCATTGTCGGATTTTTTTTTCTATTATT
Source organism: Ephialtes manifestator (assembly GCA_963970395.1). Lineage (NCBI taxonomy): Eukaryota > Metazoa > Arthropoda > Insecta > Hymenoptera > Ichneumonidae > Ephialtes > Ephialtes manifestator. The sequence continues at coordinate 5,401,035 of OZ019968.1, read as the reverse complement.
GTTATGATTCGTTTGAAATGGTTTCACATCAGATTTTTAGAACAGACGGAAAGACAAGGCCGACCGTCTGCAGTTAATTCTAATTGCGGTGCAGCTAAGTGCCATTGAAGCTTGAAATACCTGGAGAACGTTTTTGAACAGACTGAGAGCTATATATAGAAACGTTCTTGACTTTTCGTCGAGTTGTATAGATGGAAGGAAGAAGGACGTGGGTCATTAACGAGGCTCCATGTATTGCAAAGCCACAACAATGGTTTAAGTGCCTTTTATCACTCGATAGAAATCGAATAGTAATTATATTAAGAAAGTATTCATCGGTAATTCAGTGATAGAATGTCTGCCACATACATATAGAAATACATCAGATAATACTGGTGATATTAAGCTATTGCTTAACCAATTGTTAACATCCGCCATTAAGATAAAAGTTAATCACTTGTTGACCATTCATCAATCATTCAGTGACCATTCATTACCTTTGCTTGACCATTTGTCAATCTTGGTGGCTTACCAATAGTTCACCATTAGTTAACCATTTAATAATTAATTTTCAACTTTTTTATTCGATAGACATCGAATAATAATAATTTAACAAAATAATCAAAATTATTATTACGCGATTATCATTTCGTGTCATAAACATTTATAGTAAAGTTGACTTAAAAATTATTGTCTTTCAACCATTATCTGCTATTTCAAATACAGATGTTTTATTTTCTAAAATAAATGCTAAGAAAAAATTTCGTAATAGATTGCGGTAATTTTCTCGGCAAAATGTAGTGATATACTCAATGCCTTGAAAAATACGTTATAGAATATATTCCTCGATTTTTTTCTCATAATTTTCCATAACATTTTATTAAAAATCACTTTTCTTTTGAAATGTTCAAAACTTCAAATATACTTTTATAAGCAATGCAAGAGTATAAAATATACCATAAATGTTTATTTAGAAAACTAATGAAAACCATTTAATGATCAATGGTTGACCATTCATTAATCGATGTTTAACCATTTATCGGTGAATGGTTGACCATTTATCAATCAATGATTGACCATTTATAGATCAATGGTTTGCCATTTATAGATCAATGGTTGACCATTTATCAATCAATGACAGACCATATATCAATCAATGATTGACCATTTATCAATCAATGATTGACCATTTATAGATCAATGGTTGACCATTTATCAATCAATGGTTGACTATTTATCAATTAATGGTTGGACCATTTAGCGATCAATGGTTTGACCATTTATCAATCAATAATTAGACCATTTATCAACCAATGGTTTGATCATTTATCAATGAATGGTTTGACCATTTATCAATCAATGGTTTGACCATGTATCAATACATGGTTTGACCATGTATCAATACATGGTTTGACCATTTATCAACCAATGGTTTGACCATTTATCAATCAACGGTTTGACCGTTTATCAATCAATGGTTTGACCATTTATCAATCAATAATTTGACCATTTATCAACCAATGGTTTGACCATTTATCAATGAATGGTTTGACCGTTTATCAATCGTTTGACCATTTATCAATAAATGGCTTCACCATTTATCAATACATGGCTTCACCATTTATCAACCAATGGTTTGACCATTTATCAACCAATGGTTTGACCATTTATCAATCAATGGTTTGACCAATTATCAATCAATTGTTTGACCATTTATCAATCAATGGTTTGACCATTTATCAATCAATTGTTTGACCATTTATCAACCAATGGTTTGACCATTTATCAATCAATGGTTTGACCATTTATCAATCAATGGTTTGACCATTTATCAATCAATCAATGGTTTGACCATTTATCAATCAATCAATGGTTTGACCATTTATCAATCAATCAATGGTTTGACCATTTATCAATCAATCAATGGTTTGACCATTTATCAATCAATTATTTAACCATTTATCAATCAATGGTTTGACCGTTTATCAATCAATTGTTTGACCATTCATCAATCAATGGTTTCACCATTTATCAATCAACCTTTGTAAACAAACACTGATTAATGGTTGCCCGTTTATTGATGATAAGTTGACAATTTCCAACCCAACCACTGACCATTTCACAATAAAATTACTAAACTGACCAAGGGTCACAAAAGAAATGCCAAGGGTACAATTTGTACCTAATTGAGAAATTAGCTAAAGAAGTTAGAAAATAAAATTCCATGTTCTTACCACTAAGAAGAGATTCGAGATTGCTGTGGCTAGGACTCAATAAATTTCTTGGCACGGCGACTCTCGTAACGAGACACTTTATTGCGAGCCTCCATCTGCTCGCTTCACGTAGATTATCCTCGTATTTGTCGAAACTACGAAAACGCAGTGTAATCGTCGTTCTTTCGCGTCTTCGGGCTCCCTTGACCCTAGCTTTTTTCAACGTGTACGCGTATATGTATAGATAGGCGGACGTATCCTGCTCATCCCATGCACCGAATGTCTCGGTCGATTCCACCAATCTCAGCTGACTCTTCGAGACGCTTGGACGACAAGCGCAGCTTCCCGCGTTTCGACGCTTAGAACGCATACACCTGCAACCTATTATGTCGTTCAGACCTATAGTCTCTGTCTTTGTTGCGCCGTTACTCTCCTTCTGAAGACTCAGACCCTTCTCAGTCAATTTCACACGATAAAAAGTGTTCTTCTTTGATGTTATGTAGAACGTCTCCTCGAGCACTGTGCTCGAGCCGTGCACTTGAGAATCATCATCCATCTTCAACTTTTTTTTTTTTCACCTTAACGATATATTTTTTTTTAACAAAATTTTTTGGTTTTTCTTTCTTTGAGTATGTTGCACGTCCTGCGCAACACTACAGCCGCTCGCAGATTGGCCGATACCTCATCGTGCTTTTTGGCGCATTTTTTCAAAATTTTTGGATTTCCAATTTTTCAAAAGATTGTTTCTTTCTTTTTCTTTTTAATGACCTTGCTTGATCTGCGTGACACTAGAGACACTTGCAGATTAGGCAAAGTATCGTCGGGAGTTTTGTATTTTTTTTAATTTTGCAATTCTTTTTTTGTATTTTGAATTTTTTTCTTTAAAATTGCAACAATGCCTTCAGCCGGCTCCTTCAGAATATCCCAACATGGCCAATTTTCTTATCGACAATTATGCTCTAATTCGTAGCTCTGATGATTTCCTTTCGTGTCACAAGTTTCTACTCGCAGGTGTTTATCTCGAGTGGATAATCGAGGTTGGTTGTGTGACTACGCGTCTAAAGCGAGTGTATAGTCGTGTATTATGATTGACGCATGAAATTCTTCATGTTATTACTATTGCTGTTATTACATTTAACAGAAGCACTTGTACAGTCGTAAGATTAGAAACTATTCTTTCCCCACGTGTTTATTAATCCTTGCAAATGTCGAGTCTGATGGAGTTCCTGATAAGAACGACAATTCATTGTGGAAGATAAGGCTGCATTTGTGTCATGAGTTGGGGGAGGAAAATTTTTGCCCTCGGAATTTTACCCCTTGCAAAATGCACCCAGCCAACGTTCGATCCGGTCTGCGTGCACTTATAGCGCCACTGGATTTTATCTCAACGAAAATTGCAGCAACCGGTGCTCTCCCACCGCAGATTTGTCGTTAAATTTTAATGCTTTCCCCTCTGTAGCTGCAGGGAAAACGCTAATTGCACTAATCCACTGGGGGGCGCTTTCGCGTCACGGTGAAACTGCGGAATGATACTGAACGAAGATGAGTCACGATTTAATTGAAGATTTTTCACTTCGAATATCGAGATGCATCGCTATTCGTTCGGTGTAACACGCGACGACCGAACAACTCGAGGATTCTCGAGTTACTGGCACGCTTGTAGCACCCTGAGAATCTCCTTCGCTCCCGGTGCACCACTCTCCAGCAAAATCCAAAATTCGAATCTACCGCTCGCGCCATCTAGCGGAGATTTTTGGTAATATCGACGATTACAGCGTATGGTAAGATAAAAAATGTCGCATACATTACCAATTACTTTTCGCGTGAAGAATAGTAAGACCTTATGATCATATGGAAATTATTTATATAATTATAACTATTAATAGAGTTTTTTGAATTTTATTTACACGCTATTCCAAAAAAATCGAATTAACTGCTCGCGCCACCTAGCGGAGATTTTTGGTAATATCGATAATTACAGCGTATGGTAAGATAAAAAATGTCGCATACATTTCCAATTACTTTTCGGGTGAAAAATACTCAAACTATATGTTTATATAAAAATTGTTTAAACAAATTGTAACTGTAGCAAATAAAAAATAAAAATAAATTCCACTCAATTAAAAATTGATTGAGTTTAGTAAGATAAGATGAGGCTCGAGCATTTCGACATACAAATTTTAAAAGTTGCGATTTATACCTATTTCATAAAAGCATACATAAAAATATGACCTTTCAACTTTCGCTAGATTGCTTAAAAGTTTTTTTTTTAATGAACCGTTTGTTTCTGACGCCAAATAATCCGACGTTTGTTTCTGACGCCAAAAAAGTTTTTAAATTACTCTACTCTAATTACGAACTTTAAATAGGAACCTAATTTATTTTTAAGTAGTAATTCCATTGATAATTTAAAAAAAGTAATTACTTTTATGCAATTAATTTCGAAATCTCTGATTGTTTACAACCGTCAGAACCATATCAAACATTAAACTCCAATCCTGAATATATCGCAATTGCCGAAACTCATTAATGAAGAACAATAGTCAATCACGATATGTACTCTTCTCTTATCTTACAGACGTTCAAATTCAAATTGGACAAGTCCCGCCATCTACTGACCCATTACTCAACTTTTTATGCCTTTGCCGGTCGGTAACGAAAATTCACACTACTTGCAGAAATTTTCATCGTTCTTCTATGAAAAAATCCTCTAGATCAATTATTTTACTCAATCATCAATAAATGCCCAAAAATCACACGGATTTCCAAACGTAATCACTATTTTTCATCGCAACTCTACTACGCATGCCCGACTTCCTGTATACAAAATCCAAAACCCAAAGTTATAAGTTTCCTCCCGAAGAATCAAAGCAGCTTTTTTCCAAATAATTACAACAGCAACAATTTACTAAAAATCGGTAAATTTTAGGCCGAATAATATAGAAATTAACGAATAAACGTGTCGATAAGTTGGAACGTTTCGCGCGCTTCCAAGTCGCGCTTTTGAGTGAACCAATTGTCGCCATTTCTTCGACTTCCGGTTCTTGACTCCAATCTTGAATATACCACAATTACCGAAACCCATTAATGAACTACATAATCAATCACGATATGTACTCTTCTCTTATTTCATTCTATAAGGCGTTAAAATTCAAATTGGACAAGTGCCGCCATCTACCGACCCATTACTCAACTTTTTATGCCTCTACAGGTCGGTAACGAAAATTCACACGATTTTCAGAAATTTTCATCGTTCTTCTATGAAAAAAATCCTCCAGATCAATTATTTTACTCAATCATCAATAATTGCACAAAAATAACACCGATTTCCAAACGTAATCACTATTTTTCATTGCAACTCTACTACGCATGCCCAACTTCCTGTATACAAAATCCGAAACCCAAAGTTATAAGTTTCCTCCCGAAGAATCAAAGCAGCTTTTTTCCAAATAATTACGAAACCAACAATTGACTAAAAATCGATAAATTTTAGGCGGAATAATATATAAATTAACGAATAAACGTGTCGATAAGTTGGAACGTTTCGCGCGCTTCCAAGTTGCGCTTTTGGGTGAGCCAATTGTCGCCATCTCTTCGACTTCCGGTCCTTGACTCCAATCTTGAATATACCACAATTACCGAAACTCATTAATGAAGTACAATAATCAATCACGATATGTATTCTTCTCCTCTCATTTTATAAGGGGTTAAAATTCAAATTGGATAAGAACCGCCATCTACCGACGCATTGCTCAACATTTTATGCCTCTGCAGGTCGGTAACGAAAATTTACACTATTATCAAAAATTTTCATCGTTCTTCTATGAAAAAAATTCTCCAGATCAATTATTTTACTCAATCATCAATAAATGCCCAAAAATCACACGGATTTCCAAACGTAATCACTATTTTTCATCGCAACTCTACTACGCATACCCAACTTCCTGTATACAAAACCCCAAACCCAAAGTTATAAGTTTCCCCCCGAAGAATCAAAGGAGCTTTTTTCCAAATAATTACGAAACCAACAATTGAATAAAAATCGGTAGATTTTAGGCAGAATAATATAGAAATGAATGAATAATCGTGTCGATAAGTTGGAACGTTTCGCGCGCTTCCAAGTTGCGCTTTTGGGAGAACCAATTGTCGCCATTTCTTCGACTTCCGGTTCTTGACTCCAATCTTGAATATACCACAATTACCGAAATCCATTAATGAACTACATAATCAATCACGATATGTACTCTTCTCTTATTTCATTCTATAAGGCGTTAAAATTCAAATTGGTCAAGTGCCGCCATCTACCGACCCATTACTCAACTTTTTATGTCTCTACAGGTCGGTAACGAAAATTCACGCTATTTTCAGAAATTTTCATCGTTGTTCTATAAAAAAAATTCTCCAGAACAATTATTTTACTCAATCATCAATAAATGCCCAAAAATCACACGGATTTCCAAACGTAATCACTATTTTTCATCGCAACTCTACTACGCATACCCAACTTCCTGTATACAAAACCCCAAACCCAAAGTTATAAGTTTCCCCCCGAAGAATCAAAGCAGCTTTTTTCCAAATAATTACGAAACCAACAATTGACTAAAAATCGGTAAATTTTAGGCAGAATAATATAGAAATGAATGAATAATCGTGTCGATAAGTTGGAACGTTTCGCGCGCTTCCAAGTTGCGCTTTTGGGTGAGCCAAGTGTCGCCATCTCTTCGACTTCCGGTTCTTTCGAGGCCTCCGCGCTCGGCCGAAGTGGTGTCTCTTCCGATTCATCAAAATGGTAAGAGAATACGCGTGTCGTGTATCGTCCGAGAATATCCGTGCGAATCGACGATAATCGTGCAAATAAAAGCGCAAATCTTACGTTCACGAGTGATTAGACATGTCGATGTGTCTAACGAAAATAATATTTGTTCGCAGGGTATCGATATCAATCACAAACATGATCGTAAAGTCCGGCGCACGGAGCCGAAGTCCCAAGATGTGTACTTGCGACTTCTCGTCAAGGTAAGAAAAAAAAACCACGATAAATAACAATTAAACTTATTTCTTCTTATCGCGCGTTAGTTTAAACCGCAAAAAAATGTTAACATTAACGCGAAATTTGATTGTTTACGAAATTCGGAGAATTTTGAGGTTAGGTTGACTTACTGTCAGCACACGCGTTCCGAAACTTGAAGTTACCGAAAAAACCTTAAGTCTAACCTAAGTTTCGTGTTTTCCGGCATAAATTGTTGATAAAAGTGATCGAAATCATGATTTTTCGAATTCTAACCTAACTTTTTGTTAATTACTGACAAAATCGTACAAACTCGATAATTATGATTTTGGGCTATCTTTTATGCTTTTTTTTTAGTTAATCATTGATAAAATCGCGATACGTGTGATTCTAACTTAAGTTTTGAGGTTTTTTTCGATAATTATCGATAATCATTTTGTTCAGTCTGTTATTTACGATTCTAACCTAACTTTTTGTTAATTCCTGACAAAATCGTACAAACTCGATAATTGTGATTTTGGGCTGTCTTTTATGCTTTTTTAAAAGTTAATCATTGATAAAATCACGATAAGTATGATTCAAACTTGAGTTTTGTGATTTTTTTCAATAATTATCTGAAAAGTATTTTGCTAAGTATTTATTTCTGATTCTAAATTAATTTCCATATTTTTGGCATTAATTATTGAAAGAAGCGTTCTAAATTCTCATATTTATGATTCTGGAATTTTTTGAAAATGTTTGTCGTATTTAATTATTGAGAAAAGTATTTTAAACAGAAATAACTGTGATTTTAACGTGACGGCTTTAAAATTTTTTGTTTAATCGTCGATCATAATTTCGATGTACTCGTAATTATGTTTCCAAGCCCATTTTATTAGTTATTGATGAAGAAATGTCCAAAATTACAATAATTATGACTCAAAATAATCTGTTATATTTTTCATTGTCAATTAGCGATAAAAGATATACTAAATTGTAATAATTGCAATTAAAACTAGAGTTGTATGATTTGTGTCGCCAATTATGGATAAAAGTATTTGAAAATGTAATTATTACGATTTACATTCATGTTCTACCATTTTCGCTGCTGAGAAATGATTAAAAAAATTCAAAACTATAACTTTTTAATTCACACTTGAATTCTACTATTTTTGTAGCTAAGTATTAATAAAAGTATTCGAAATTGTGATAATTACAGTTCCAATTTACATTTTATACTTTCTGTCCATAATTATTGATAAAAGTGTTTTAAATTGTGATATTTATGATTTGAATCTACAATCTATAGTTTTTGTCATTAATTTTTTACAAATATGTTCGAAATTTTAATAATTGCACTTATAATCTAATTTCTAAATCCTTCATTGTTGACTATTAATATCACAATCACAATAATAATAAACCCAACAATAGTATTACACTTTTGTCGAAAAATGAATGCGAATTGCACTCTGTGTCAGTTATTTTACCCATTGACTGGTTCAATTTGAAAATTCGCTACATAAAAACGATCGACCTTCCTATTCTGGCTCATGGAAATTTGTGATGAGTCAATTATACTGGTTGATACAATTCTTTTGCTAAAACTGTAAAAAATTCCAATACTAAAAAGATCCAAATTCTACAAAAAATGTATTTGCATACATAAATCTTTTTTTAAATACACTTCACAAATATAAATTAACAGAAAAAATAAAATAAAAAATAAAAGTTATTTAGGTAAAATGACGAAATATTGACAATAACAATTTGTCTAATGTAAAAATGTACAGTGAATTAAAAAACGTGTTTTATTTTTTGAATAAATATTATTATTATTATTAATAGTATATTAAGTTTAAAAATGCATTTTCTTTTAGTTGTACCGCTTCTTGGCCAGAAGAACCAACGCCAAGTTCAACAAAATCATCCTGAGGCGTCTCTTCATGTCCAAGATTAATCGCCCGCCGATTTCTCTCGCCCGTGTCGTCAGATTTATGAAGAAACCCAACCGCGAAAATTGCATCGCCGTCGTTGTTGGTACCATCACCGACGACGCTAGGATCTTCGAGGTTCCCAAGCTGACGGTAATCTAACATTTTTTTATCAACATTCTTAGCTCCTTTCGCCATTTTAAGAGGAAGAAAAAAAATCTACTCCAGCATCCCCTTAAAGCCAAATTACACCCGAAAATTAGGTATTTTATAACAGTAAAAAAAGTTATAAGAAATGAGACGAATTATAAGAAAATTAGTCTCCAAAAGTTGGAATTAGCGCCCAAATCGATTAATAGAAAATTGAGTTATTTATTCATTTGATTTATTAATTGAAAGTTTTATGAGTTTCATATCTTTCAATTAATTTTCTATTAACATCTTCAAAACGTTTTGTCATTATCAAGTAAAATTACACCCAAAAATTACGTATTTCATAACAGTAAAAATATTATATAAAAAATAAGAAAATCCAATTTCCTTGAATTTGACATTAGTTCAAAAGTAAATTAAAAAAAAATTGAAATCTTGGATTACAATGTTTGCGTATATAGATATATAATTGCTCATTTTTTTAGTCTAACAAAATAAGAGAAATAAATTACATTCTTAAGGGGATGCTGGAATAGATTTTGATACCGACTTTGGTTGATAAATTTCCCGATTAGGACACAGGTGGCGCCGAGTAGTCTGTTTACTTTTGGCAAAAGATACCGAAAGCAAAATGGCCGCACACCATATGTCAACAGACCTTTGCTGTAAGATATAATTGTTTCTGGAAATTAGATATGTAAAATCAGACCGGACGTCAATTCTGTGATGATTTCTAAACATTCCAAAACCATCAGAATGTTAACTACACAAGCCAAATCCATATATAGTGTATACTACGGTCGCATTGCAGAGGCTCGGAGCTTTTGTCAAAAGTAAACAGCGCCACGTGTCTCCTAATGACGGAACTATATTCATGCTCTTTACCAGCTCTGAGCCTGTGCGAAAAGCAAACAGTCTTTGCAATCGTAGTATACACTATTCGTGGATTTGGTTTGTGTAATCGACATTCCGACGGTTTTGAAAGGTTCAGGAATAATCAAAGAATGGGTGTCCGGTCTGATTTAACACATCTGAGTTCCAGAAACGTTTATATCTTACCTCAAAGGACCTGTTGACATTACGAACGGCCATGGTGGTTTTTGAGAGGTTCAGTAATATAAAATTTCTTAAATTTCTTGTATGTTTTGAACAGTAATTCGACCGGACATCCAAGCATGAATGTTTTTATTACATCCCTGCAAAATTTCACGTATATTTGTAGCGTATTTTCGATGAATAGTATATACTACGAAATCGCCTATTTTTACCGACCAAAGTCGGTAAAAAAAATCTACTCCAGCATCCCCTTAAAGCCAAATTACACCCGAAAATTAGGTATTTTATAACAGTAAAAAAAGTTATAAGAAATGAGACGAATTATAAGAAAATTAGTCTCCAAAAGTTGGAATTAGCGTCCAAATTGATTAATAGAAAATTGAGTTTTTTATTCATTTGATTTATTGATTGAAAGTTTTATGAGTTTCGTATCTTTCAATTAATTTTCTATTAACATCTTCAAAACGTTTTGTCATTATGAAGTAAAATTACACCCGAAAATTACGTATTTCATAACAGTAAAAACATTATATAAAAAATAAGAAAATCCAATTTCCTTGAATTTGACATTAGTTAAAAAGTGAATTTTTTATTAATTGAAATCTTGGATTACAATGTTTGCGTATATAGATATATAATTGCTCATTTTTCTAGTCTAACAAAATAAGAAAAATAAATTATATTCTTAAGCTATGAAATTATAACTAAATACTGATTGATAATTTGAGTAAAAACGAAGAAAATTCATTCTCTAGAACAATTCTAATATATCTAATATGCCTCGATTATATTATAATAGCAATGTTGAAGAATTTATATTGCGTTCAGTAAATTAATTAATCGGTTGCGGACCGCACTCTGTGTCAGTTGATTCCATAAACTGGTCCAATTTGAAAGTTCGCTACAAAAAATTAGTCGGCTTTCCTATTCTGCCTCAGTGAAGATTCACGCCGAGGCAATTATACTAGTCGATACAAAGTCAGTCTAAAAATCTGATGAAAAAAAATCAGTTTTTTTTTTTTTTTTTTTTTTTTTTTTTTTTTTTTTTTTTTTTTTTTTTTTTTTTTTTTCTTTCTTTTCTTTTCTTTTCTTTTCTTTCTTTTTTTTTTTTTTTCATTGAAATTACCAAAGAGATGACCGAAAAAAATTCGCAAATCATTTTGAAACTAATTATTTTATAATTACCTGAAATATTTAGTAATTTTGGCTAAGGAGTTAAAAATATTTCCCTTAAAGAAAAAGAAAAAATTAATGAATACGAATCTTCTTTCATGAGGAAGTAAAAAGTGTTCGGAAGAATGAAAAGAAAAGGTTGCTGGAGTAGATTTTTTTACCGACTTTGGTCGGTAAAAACAGGCGAATTCGTAGTATACACTATTCATCGAAAATATGCTACAAATATACGTCCAATTTTGCAGGGATGTAATAAAAACATTCATGCTTGGGTGTCCGGTCGAATTACTGTTCAAAACATACAAGAAATGTAAGAAATTGAATATTCCTGAACCTCTCAAAAACCAATATGGCCGCTCGAAATGTCAACAGGTCCTTTGAGGTAAGATATAAACGTATCTGCAACTCAGATGTGTTAAATCAGACCGGACACCCATTCTTTGATTATTCCTGAATCTTTCAAAACCGTCGGAATGTCGATTACACAAACTAAATCCACGAATAGTGTATACTACGTTCGCGTTGCAAAGGCTCGGAGCTTTTACAAAAGTAAACAGACTACGTCGGCGCCACCTGTGTCCTAATGGGGAAACTTTGTAAGATTTTATATTTTATATTGCATTATTTAGTTTTGAAGACTTTTAACCGCGATTTTGAATATTAATAAATATATCGATTTCAATTTGAATTAAGTGAAATATACAAATTATTATTATTATAAAAATTGCAAAGAAGAATATTGGTAATCTAAAAATGATTATTTCAGGCATTTAGAATAAGTATGTTTTTGGTAGAGTTTATAGGTAGAATTTATATATCAATCAAGTTATTATAAATTTAGTTTAACAATGACTACACATATAATACACATACATAACATATAACATCAAAATAAATGATCAAGCATTCATCTTTTGGTTGTAAATTTCATTATCAATCAATTTTTCTTTCATAAATCGATTATTCCATATTTATATTATACATTTTTTTTTATATTTTATTCACGATTTTTATATATTCATCCATTTATATTATTTCGCACGTTCTATTTTTCAATTAATTTCATATAAAATTCATTATTTGTATATAATTGTCGTCAAATTAGCAATTTATTTATTATTTATTATCATTTCATTCTTCGTCTCACACACATGCTCATTCTCATACTATTGTACATATTACATTTTTTCAAAGAGGTAAATGTGAGCGAGATCGTTGTTTTCTTTTACAAAGGGAATGTTGAGTACTCATCTTAATAACATGATGAAAATCTCTCGGTGGCTCTTTCCTTTGCTCTGGGGCTCGCAGTTAGATAGATGATTTCCTCCAGTGGTAATAAGAATATCCGAAATGGCTGGCCAGGCACAATGAATCCATTCGACAGGTGAAGATATTTGAGAAAAAACGTACACCTCACTGGCTACTTGGCTAAAGGTAGACCAAGTGTTGATCACGACGTCCCCAGAGCGAAAGAGATCGAGGTGAAGAAATTTAGGAGTACCTAGTCTCTCTCCCCACTCATGCTTTCTCTCACACAATTTCACCAATTACATGGATTTCATGGGCGCGAAATATAAATTGGGATATTCGCTTACAACTTCATTCACGCTCTTCTCGACCTACTCTGATCGCGAACAAACTGCGTAAACGTACTTTACAAACTACGTGCGCTTCTTTTGTGCTATCGCCAATCCAACAGTCTTAAAAAATGCGGAGAACCTCATAGAATCGGCGTCCACGCTCTTCTTTTGAATGTGATGTCTCGAAATGATTATATAGGACGAAATAGGTGGTGTTAACAGTTCGAGCGGCTATATTGGTTATCGGTAGATTTACAAAATTACGATTTTCTTTATTTTTCAAGTGTTTTCATCCAAAATTCGAGCGGACGCCGATGCGCCTACGTTGATATTATAATCCTGTGCAATAAAATTCATAAAAAAATTTACGTACAGTATCATCGTACGAATTATGGCTACAATGAGCCGCTAAAGCGAATATTTCGGGATGGCAATGTTGGTTCGCTGATTGTGGACTTTTTCATCTTTCCACTCTCGGTTTTTATGCATTCGTTAAATAATTATATTGTTCTTAGAGACCCCTCATAGTTTATCGTAGTTATCAAATTTGTCAATTGTTTGTTTCTTATGTATCATAGTATGTATAATTTATATAATAAGGTGTAATGCGCCATCTGTTTGGCTGCTTTCAAGGGACTTGTCCCGTTCACTGAAAAATAAATAAATAAATAAATAAATATGTAACATATTTGCAATATATTAACAACGTAGTTTGTAAACTACGAAGCCGAAGCTTTTTACCGACCAAAGTCGATATCAAAATTTACTCCAGCATCTCCTTAAGGTGATGTGACACATGTTCGAAAACTCCTGGGAAACTACAATCGGTATAAAAAACTGTAATCAAAACTACTCAGTGGCGCTTAATATTTTAGATGAAAAAAAAATAGGTTTTACTCCTTCGTAGATAGACGAAGTCAAAGCTAATTTCCTTTTGTCTGAAATATTAACCGGCTTTGAGTAGATTTGATTACAGTTTTCGATACCGATTGCAGTTTTCGAACATGTGTCACATTACCTTAAGTATGACAACATTTAAGTGCAAAGATTTTAAAAACATTTTTTTATTATTTTCTGCTTAGGTCTGCGCTCTGCGTGTGACTGAGAAGGCACGTGGACGAATCCTTAAGGCCGGCGGTGAGATAATCACTTTCGACCAATTGGCGCTCCGCGCACCAACGGGAACTCGCACGGTTCTTATGCAAGGACGTCGTAAGGCCCGCGAGGCTGTTAAGCACTTCGGCCCGGCGCCGGGTGTTCCTCACTCACACACCAAGCCCTTGGTACGTTCGAAGGGAAGGAAGTTCGAGAGGGCAAGAGGCCGCAGGCGCAGCTGTGGCTACAAGAAGTAAACGACCACCACCAACACCAACAATCTTCTCCGTCATCGTTCATTCACCTAAACTCGTGTTTATCTTTCCTTAATCGTCGATTACAAAACGTGTATTCGACATTTACATTACTATTTCGAAGTTCAATGTACGCGAGGTTGAGGAAAAATGAATTGTGGCACAATTTATACGTTGTTCTTGTTTCTTTATTCACTCTTAATTTACAAACCTTTTTCTATCCTATTTACCCTCCTGCTGCTTTGGAAGCGTGAAAAGTAATTGCAGAATTAATTTTTATTTATTAGTCAAATCAATCTTTAAAAAAAAGTAGCACTTTGTAAATTGCTTTCTCATTATTTTTCGCTTTTTTACAAAGCCACCTCTATGAGTATGTTAATTGATTTTGGCTTCCTCATAGAGGAAGCTTTGTAAAAAGCGAAAAATAATGAGGAAGCAATTTGCAAAGTTCTACTTTGCAGGCTTGTTTATGCTTTAGACATTTTTCTAAAAATTCAAAGTGTTGAAGAATTTTAACCGTGTAACCGATTTTTACGAAATTTGTACTAAAACCTTCAACCATAGTAGTCCATATGTGGACTAAATTAGAAACCGGTATCTTGTAATTTGCACGAGCCAGCGTGAGAATGAGATTTTTCGAAAAATTCAAAGTGCCATAAAATTTGAACGGCTGGACAGATTTGCGTCAAATTTGTACTCAAATGTTTTTCGATGATAGTCCATATGTAAACAAAATTTAAGATAAATCTGTGAAAAATTTCAAAAGAATTTTTTTTTCCTACCGGCATTTTTTTTTCGATATTTACCAAAATCGAAATTTACCGACATATTGATAGTTCCTTTGACTAAATTCATTATGAACAATCAATAATCGTGAAATCATGTCGAAAATTTCAGCCCGATATCTTTTAAATTACGAAAGTTATAGCGTGAAAACGATATTTGCAAAATTTTCAAAATGCTGTAAAAGTTGAATTTCTCAACCGATTCGCGTCAACTACAATCCCAAGCTTCGTTGTATGATAGTCCACTTGTGTGCCAAATTTGACGAAGATATTTCTAAAATCGCGACATTTATCGTGCTTACAAGGAATCTGCACATACACATACAGACATTTTTTCTAAACCACTTTTCTCGAGGTTTTGGACCATTCTGAGAGGGCTGACATGAAAATCTCGAAAAAAAAATTTTGTACGAAAACAAAGCGTCCTCTATGAGGAAGCAAAAAGCAAATTTAATTATGATTTTGAAATTACTTTACGATTCTAAAATTTCATTATTCGAGAATTATTAAATAAATTTGAACGATTTTTATAAGCCTTTCAATTTTTCGAAAAATGTCTGTACGTTCTCTAGCTTCCGCAATTTCTAAGCTAATGAGCAAAATAATTCTGGACAAATAGAGAAATGAAAAATGAAGGTCGGTATTGAATTTGAGCGAAATCCATAAAGCGGTTTAGATTTTATAAAATGTTGAATTTCCGAAAAAATTTTGTTTTCGTTCTTATTCAAGTTAAGTTCGACGAAACCTGCTCAAATCTTTTGCAAGGTAAAATTAACATCCAGTTGCAGTAGATATCGAATTTGGTGAAGATTGGTAAAGTGGTTCAGATTTTATAAGACATTGAATTTTTCAAAAAATCTCTGTATGTTCTCTAGCTGCCACAATTTTTTAGATAATGAGCTTAAACAGTTTTTGACGAATAAAGCAATCAAAAATGACGATTGGTATTGAATTTAAGCGAAATACATAAAGCGGTTTAGATTTTATAGAATTTTGAATTTATGTAAATTTTTGTTTTCGTACTTCTTTAATTTGTATTTAAAACAAGGATGCAAATTAGAACTTTGCACATTGCTTCGTCAATAATTTTCATCTTTCACAAAATTTCCTCTATGAGGAAGCCAAAAATAAAATAAAGAAACTATCTCATAGAGGCGGCATTGCGAAAGATGAAAATTAATGAGGAAGCAATGTGCAAAGTTCTACTTTGCATACTTTTTCCTAAAGTTCTACTAAAAGTAAAGAAATGTATTGATAATTATTTTGAGTATTGAAACTTGTTTATAAAATTATTACCAAATCGGGATTTTCGGCTGCCTCGCCCTCGGCATTGGCCTCCTCTTCGTCGGGCTTTTCCTCGTCGTCCGATTGGCTGTCGTCCAAAGCACTCACATCTGGGAAATACAATTTCGCCTCCTCAACCGCAGTTTCAGGATTTTCGCTCACGTGATACGGTCCAATACCAGCAAACGTGAGAAAAGCTTCGGAACCGATTTTCTTTACGACGCAAACAAAAGCCTCGTATCTGCAAATTTTTGTATTTCATTTTTTACAATTAAAAAAATATTAACTTTCATAAATTTTAAATAATTGAAAATATAGCAATCTTTATGTTTGTAGAAAAAAAATGTTTATAATTAAAAAGGAAAATTTCAACCTACATTTTTTTTAATATTGAGAATTTTCAACTTTTTGGATATACATATAAATATAAGAATTGAAATTTTAAGGGTTTTTAGGTTTACAATTTTTCCACATTCCAATCTCTTAATTTTAAAAGTCACCAGGCGACAACGATTGAAAATTTCAATTTTTATAGTTTTCAAAAATTCATTTTGGATTTATTTTAATTTTCAGATTTAAAATAGTATAATTATGTTGTTGAAAATTTGCAATTTTTAAATAATTTTCAGATTTAAAATAATATAATTATGTTGTTGAAAATTTGCAATTTTTAAATAATTTTCAGATTTAAAATAATATAATTATGTT
The DNA here is from genome assembly GCA_963970395.1 of Ephialtes manifestator. Taxonomy (NCBI): domain Eukaryota; kingdom Metazoa; phylum Arthropoda; class Insecta; order Hymenoptera; family Ichneumonidae; genus Ephialtes; species Ephialtes manifestator. The sequence continues at coordinate 5,383,834 of OZ019968.1, read as the reverse complement.
GTTGAAAATTTGCAATTTTTAAATAATTTTCAGATTTAAAATAGTATAATTATGTTGTTGAAAATTTGCAATTTTTAAATAATTTTCAGATTTAAAATAGTATAATTATGTTGTTGAAAATTTGCAATTTTTTAAGATAGTAATTTATAGCATTCAAAATATTCCAGTTTTGTCAATTGTTTACTTAATTTTTATATTTTTATTGTCAGATCTCACCCAGTCTTTTCCTCAACATTTTCGTCAAATTCTTCGATGCTCATGGCGATGAGTTTCGCTTCTGGAGGTTTGTCCCTCTCAAATATACCAAAATCCACGACTTCCGTGTCGTGCATTTCCAACACCATTTTAAGCTCATTTCGCCTCGTACTGTCGTATTTAAATACGATTATCGGTGCTTTAGCAGTTTTGTCTTCATACTATAAGAAAAATTACATCTAAGAATAAATAAAAAGCGTATTAAAGAAACACTAATTAGCAAAAAAGTGTTAATTAGTACCAATTTTTTATTTAAATCATGCTATCATATAATAAAATTTAATTATTAAAAATTAATTGTTCAATTATATTATTGATTATATTTTTAATTGAAAAAAATAATCATGACATAAAATTACGTTTTTTTTTTAATCTTTTCTTTAAATACTATAATCAATATTTTATGTTGACAAATGTTTTAGTGTTTTTGAGAAAATAAATTTATTTTCGTTCTAATCAATGATTAATACAAATTCGTGACCAATTAATAATAATTTTTACTTATTAATTAATATTTTCATTACAATTAGTTTAGCTCTAATTTGACTAATGTGAGACACTACAAATCGGTTAATTATTAGCAATTACATTTTTTTTTACGATCTGTCAAAGCTTATAAATATTCCCTTCGTGAAATTTTTGGAGTATTTAATTGGCATTTTAATCATGATCAATTTTCATCTTGCAAAATCATTAAAATAAATTTATTGGTGATAATTGATACAAATTACCCGCGTAGAAATAAAGAATCTTTTAAAGAATCTTAAAAAAAGTATTGAAAGAATCTTTAAAGGAATCTTGAAAAGAATCACGTATAGGATCCGGAGCAAGATTCTTTCCAGGATTCTTTTCAAGATTCTTTTTATCCGAAAGCGTTCTGAGAATCTTTCAAAGAATCTTCGAAAGAATCTTGAAAAGCGTCTTTAAGAGAATCGTGAGAAGATTCCGTCCATTAAACAGAAAAATCGTTGAAAGAGTCTTAATGAAATTCTTCAGAGGAATCGAGCAAAACCTGTTGTTGCTTTCCCTTGGTGTCGAGACAGTACATTTCGGTACGTCAACGAAGGGTAAACCCCTCGTGTATAGTCGAACTCAGAACAGCTTTGCAGGCTTCAAGTCACTTGCGAGAAACGCTTCGACCGCTCGCCATCTAGTGGCATCGTACGAAACACTGACATTCAATACTCCGCTAGATGGCGAGCAGTCGAAGCGTTTCTCGCATGTGACTTGAAGCCTGAACGTATTGGCTTAGTGCGTTAAGATGCTAGCGCCGCTTGTGGCACACCTCGGCAACAGTTGATATAAAAAAAGCATTGACTCTTGTGGTAGAATATAGTTTACAGAAGATTTTCCGATTATACTAAATGAAGAACTGAAAACTATTGTTATAAATAAAAAATAGGTTGTTTAATTTATTTTTTTGTAATTTTGGTTATGGTAATAGCTTTTTGTTATTCGATTTATTTCGTAAAAAGGGTACATAAATTTTCGTGTGCCCGGTGTCGTCTGCACTTTTCGCCGGTGTTTATGTTTATGATAGCTGAGAGCAGCATTAAAACGGCATTGAAAGATGGAATTGATAATCAGAACGGGATTCAAGGCGATAACGCATGCAATTGATTTTAATCCAGAAGGTATTATAAAAGGAAAGGCGTTATCTGTATGCCATGTGCGTCGAGTGGAGGAGTTAACAGATTCAGGCAAACGTATCTTAATAAAGTGCAGCGTTATTGGCCAAACGTCAGTGACACTTCCACTACTACACCGTACAAGGTGAAATTGGAAGTAAATATTGTAAAGTTTCAATCCTAGTAACAGTATTGTAGTCTATAACTTTTTATTGATTAGAAAACATTTAGTTCGTACAGTAACTCTGAAACTTTTTTTTTTCGTTTAACGGAGGCAATCCAGTCCTCGCGCCTTTTCTGTTTAAAAACTTAGATCTTTCCTGTAGGGAAACTGTAGAAATGTACACCCGGTGAATTTACAGAGGTGTTTTTACAATTCACGACGCAACACAGCATTGAGGCTTTCCCTTTTGGCGCACTCATAGTGTCGATTTATTAAAGAAATATAAATAATATCGTTAATTAACGTACGCTAGCATGCTTTACTGTGATAACTTTTTATCAACTGTTGCACAATTTCGCCGCTTCGAACGCTGGCTGTCCAAAAATGGCCGCGAATGAAGATCACGCACGAAACCAATAAGACTGCAAAGCTGTTTTGAGTTCGACTATAAGTTCGACAATAAGACTGCAAAGCTGTTCTGAGTTCGACTATAGACGAGGGGTTTTACCCTTCGTTGATGTACCGAAATGTACTGTCTCGACACCAAGGGAAAGCAACACCAGGTTTTGCCCGATTCCTCTGAAGAATTTCATTAAGGGGATGCCGGAGTAGATTTTTTTGCCGACTTTAGTAGGTAAGTTTTTCGATCAGGACACAGGTGGCGCCGACGTAGTCTGTTTACTTTTGGCAACAGATACTGAATCTACCGAATAGCAATATGGCCGCACACGATATGTCAGTTTACCTTTGCCGTAAGATTTAATTGTTTCTGGAAATTAGATGTGTAAAATTAGACCGGACGTCAATTCTGTGATGATATCTGAATATTCGAAAACCATCAGAATGTCAAATACACAAGCCAAATCCATGTATAGTGTATACTACGGTCGCGTTGCAAAGGTTCGGAGCTTTTGCCAAAAGAAAACAGACTACATCGGCGCCACTTGTGTTGTAATCGGGAAACTTCATTCGCGCTCTTCTTGACCCACTCTGATCGCGAATAGACTACGTGAACGTAGTTTGGGTTTTGCGTGGATTCCTTTTGTGTAATTGACTTTTCGACGCTCGTAGAATATTCAGAAAACGCTAAAGAATGGACGTACATTTCGATTTAACGTATGTGAGTTCCAGAATCTTTTATATCTTACCAAACAAGCGATGCTGTCAAACCCTGGCGGCCATTTTGATTTCGGGAGGTTTATTAATATACGTTTTTTTTTCATTTATTGTACGTTTTCACCAAATATTCGAATGTACGTCCACTCGTTTATATTGATATTACAATCGTGTACAATTTGAAGCATGTGTGTAGCGTATTAACAAAGAATGATCAAAACTACGAAAAAGCCTGTTCTTACCGACTAAAGTCGGTAATAAAATCTACTCCAGCATCCCTTGGGGAAGCTGGAGTCGAGTGTAGAAGCATGTTTACCGACCGAAGTCGGTAAAAACAGGCTTTTTCGTAGTTTTAATTATTCTTCGTTAATACGCTACAGATATGCTTCAAATTATACACGTAGAATATTCAGAAAACGCTAAAGAATGGACGTACATTTCGATTTAACGTATGTGAGTTCCAGAATCTTTTATATCTTACCAAACAAGCGATGCTGTCAAACCCTGGCGGCCATTTTGATTTCGGGAGGTTTATTAATATACGTTTTTTTTCATTTATTGTACGTTTTCACCAAATATTCGAATGTACGTCCACTCGTTTATATTGATATTACAATCGTGTACAATTTGAAGCATGTGTGTAGCGTATTAACAAAGAATGATCAAAACTACGAAAAAGCCTGTTCTTACCGACTAAAGTCGGTAATAAAATCTACTCCAGCATCCCTTGGGGAAGCTGGAGTCGAGTGTAGAAGCATGTTTACCGACCGAAGTCGGTAAAAACAGGCTTTTTCGTAGTTTTAATTATTCTTCGTTAATACGCTACAGATATGCTTCAAATTATACACGATTGTAGTATCAACATAAACAAGTGGATGTACATTCGAATATTTGGTGGATACGTACAATAAATGAAAATATTCGTATATTACTAAGCCTGGATCATCGCGGGGATCGCAAACGTACTACGTGATCGTAGTTTCGGTTTTGCGTAGATTCCTTTTGTGTAATTGACTTTCCGACGCTCGTGGAATATTCAGAGACCACTAAAGAATGGACGTAAATTTCGTTTTTACGTATGTGAATTCCACAATCATTTATATCACACCAAACAGGTGGTGTTGTCAAACATTGACGGCCATTTTGATTTTGGCAGACTTAGTAATATACGAATATTTTCATTCATTGTACGTATTCACCCAATATTCGAATGTACGTCCACTTGTTTATGTTGATACTACAATCGTGTATAATTTGAAGCATATCTGTAGCGTATTAACGAAGAATAATCAAAACTACGAAAAAGCCTGTTTTTACCGACTTCGGTCGGTAAAAACATGCTTCTACACTCGACTCCAGCTCCCCCTTAAGATAGTTCTGTCGGTACGCCGGAGTCATAAATCTCAGAGTCTATATGACTTTAAAAAATAATCATACGCATCACTTTGACTGCCCCAATAATAACATCAAAAATAATCGAGAATCCTTCGAAATTGTCGCAATCAGATTAAAACGATTATTTGTAAATAGTTGATATGTTTAGTGCGGATTTGACTTCATTTTTACGATAATTAGGTTAGGACACGTCATTTGGCCCGGTATCGTGCACTTTGATCTTGGTTCATTTAAACATTATTCCGGAGACTTCACCTTTTTTCATGATGCATCAAATCCTGAATGATTTGCGAATCCGTAGGACTTTTTATTTTTTCTCTATCTTTGATCTAAGTATGTTAATTTTCGATTTAAAGATCAATTTTTCCAGCCCTCCCGTGAGCGCCGTGTAAAAAGATCGATTTTCAAGTTTTAATTCCTATACGTGATTCTTTTCAAGATTCCTTTAAAGATTCTCAGAACGCTTTCGGATAGAAAGAATCTTGAAAAGAATCCTGGAAAGAATCTTGCTCCGGATCCTATACGTGATTCTTTTCCAGATTCCCTTAAAGATTCTTTCAAAGATTCTTTCAAGACTTTTTTTTAAGATTCTTCAAAAGATTATTCACAAGATTCTTTTTTTCTACGCGGGTAGCAACGATATATTTTTTCAAAAATTACTATTATTATTTTTGTAAAAATTCTTAATTTACCGGAAATTCTGTGTCGACGTATTTTCGAAAAATAATGCGAAATATCGTGGCCTTGCTTCTTGGATTTGGTGGCGCCCAAACCACCGGAAATTCCGTGCTCTCTTTATCACTCGGCAAAAAAGCAGGTCGATGACGCTCTGCAAAGCTACGAGGCGACAGAAACGTGTGGAAAGTAATAAGAAGCTCTTGAAATGAATGAGAAACCGGAAGCAGGGCGGACTACTCGACACAAGAGCTTGTTAACGCGTCAAGCACACTTAAAGTTATTTTTATTTTGCACTGTGGAACAAATTTTTCGTTGCTTAAAAATTTTATTAGAAAAAAATATATACAAAATTCTTTGCTAAAAAAAAAGGTTTTCAGACACTAAATTTACAGGCTTTAAATTAACAAAAAGAATAAAATGCAATTAAAAAATGCTTTTACATTCTCAAAAAATTTTTTTAAAAAATATTCAATTGTGTTTAGGTAGATAATAAATTGGCCAAATTCAAATTAGAAAAAAAAAACAATACGAACAAATTTTCAGCTGTAAAAAAATATAAAATTGATTTTTTAATTAATATTAAAAGGAAGAAAGAAACAAAAACAATGATTCTTTTTTTAAATTTATTATTATTTAATTAGATTATTAATTATTAACATAAATTATTATTTAATTAATTAATTAATTAATTAGATAATAAATTGGCCGAATTAAAATTTTTTTAAATAAATAAAATGACTGAAATTTTAACAATAATCTTTATTCGAATTTAAAAATTAGTTTTTTAAATAATATTAAAAGGAAGAAACGAACCATCCTTCAGGCAAAGTGTCAGTCAGAGCCGGAAGTTTTGCCTCACCGAACAGCAGACTCAAGAGATATTTTTCAACGTCCATTTCCGGTTTTTTTTCGCTCACTCTGAGCCTCATAAACATGCATCTTCCGTCCATCAAAAGCTTCGACGCATTTTCGTTGATTTCCCAATCAGACTGTAAGAAAAAACTGCGAGTATTATTATAATCAATCATTCTTATATATATTTAATCAAATTTGAATTTCTTTTACGACATTTTTTAAAAAGAGTATCTAAAGCATTAGTTTCCCCATTATTTTGTAAAAAGAGAAAAATAATGAGAAATCAATGTACAAAATTCACCTTTTTTTTGCTTCCTATAAAAAAAAACTTTGTTTTTGTGAGAATTTTTATTTGTTTTTTGACTTTCATCTCAGGACACTTAAAATGGTCTAGAACGTCGAGAAATTTAACAATCGGGCTGAAATTTAGCACACGTATGAAGAAGGTAGACGTCTTTGTTTCTGATGTTTAAAAAAAAAAATTTAATGTAAAAATTTTTTTAACTTTGCAATTTCCGAAAAATGTCTACTCGCTCTCTAACTTGCGTAAATTTTTAGCTATGGAGCCGAATATTTTTTTATAAATAAAACTGTATTAAAGGAGAATCGTTATTGAATTTGGGATGAATCTATAAATAATTTCGGTTTTTATGGGATTTTAAAATTTTCAAAAAATGTACGTTTTGCTCTAACTCACGTAAAATCTCACAAAATCGACTGAAATTTTCTACAGCCGAAAAATAACATTTAGCACTGTTACGTACCAAATTTGGTGATGATCGGTAAAGCGGTTCGGATTTTACGTCATTTTGAATTTTTCAAAAAATGTAGAGGTAATTTTTATATTTTTTGTATTTATATTTTGCACAAACTTTTCTCTATAAGGAAGCCAAACTTAAGGAGGCATCTGTGGGTCATGCTAGTCAATCAACGCACTATTAGAAATTTTCATATAAATGACAAAAAAATTGAAATTTGTAGTGCATATTGCTCTACATTTCCCCTTCAGTCACTGTGTAGGGTGTTAAGGCGAAATGTAATTCCTTCTATTTTATTTTTACGAATTACGAAATGCAAAGTCACTCATATGACTATTGTGCTAACCTTATTTTGAGCGAAATAAAGTCGGCTGTCGCGTGTCGGGACGACCCGCAGAGCTCGTGGCAACGTCGCACATATGTTGAGGTTGGTATCGCTGAGTTTACTTTCAGCGCGTGTTTAAATCTCAAAAATGTATAACTCCTTATTGACTACCAAGCAGTCATATAATTACAATCGAGCGTTGATCAGCTTGAGTTGAGTCTACAAAAATGCAAATTCCCGGGATTCCGGAATTGTTTTACGTTATATTTGCTAAGAAGAAGCTTTAATCTCACGAAATGCGAAAATTAACTTTTGAAATTCCCGCCGTAGACGAGTCCGTTCTGCAAGTCCGCCATTTCCCCTCAGAATATGCGGCGTTGCCAAATCTCTTCGATTGAGATTGAAAATTTCACAAAAGTAATTAGTTGAACACTGTTTTGACTGTGTTACTGCGGTTATAGACGTTTTTTAAAATTTTTAATGCTTTGTAAGAATTCAGTTTATAATTTGAAATCATTACTTTTAATGCATCTTCTCTATTAGCATGTAAAATTCACTGATAAAGTGCAAGCTAACTACGACTGCTATTTGAGACCGTCTTAAAAAAGGCATATTTCAATTTGGAATATTTTTATTTATGAACGGTCGAATCCTTTCTAATTTTTTGAGATCGTTCAGAATGTTTCAATCTACAATATATATTAATTTTGTAATTTAATTTTCTAAATCGATATGTGAGGATGCCTCCTTAATAAATAAACTGTCTCATTGAAGTAAATTTGTCACAAATTTTAAGGAAGGAATGTGCAAAGTTCTACTTTGTAAAATTTTTTAAAATAAGTAAGCAAAATTACCTCAACAAACATTTTCGAAATAGTATCTTCGTCCAAACGCTTTCGTAGCTCCTGAGAAACTGTGTAATTACCAGGCAGAATAGTTTCGAGGAGTTCTGCGTAAGGAGGACTCGAAAATTTGTCGCGTTTGTGACCCTCTTCGTCCTTAAATATCCAAGGGTAAAGAAGAAGAAGTGTCTCTTCCTGTAGTGATGTCATATAGTGAAGCATTTCTGCTTCATACTTGGTTTTTATCTCAGCCTCTATAAAAACAAAAATTCTTCAGAATGAAAAAAAAGGCTGCAAAGTAGAACTTTGCAAATTGCTTCCTCATTGTTATTGGATTTTTACAAATCTACCTCTATGAGGAAGCATGTTAATCTATTTTGGCTTGCTCATAGAGGAAGCTTTGTAAAAATCCAATAATAATGAGGAAGCAATTTGCAAAGTTCTACTTTGCGGCCGTGTTTAAAATTTTTTAAAATAGCATTAGTTTTGAACCCTTTGACAAATTCTCGCCAGATTCGAACTGATGTTTACAGCGAGAGAAAAGATTTCATTGACGCCAAAGAAATGGGTGGATTGATTTTTTTTTTCATTGATTTCAACGAAATATTTCTTTGATTTCAATGAAATCGTGCATTTGAATTTCAAGGAGAACATTTCATTGCCTGTAAATAAAGATTTACTTAGTGAGCATATAATAAAGAAACAGTTTTGTTGTTTTAAAGAGACGTTTTCATTGATTCAATGAAACGTTTTCATTCATCTCTCTCTCGCACCTAACCTCACTTTTTTGTTTTCCGGTTCTCCCGAACGAACGGCTTCGAGTTTCGAGGAGCCAGAAGCTTAGCTTATTTCTGCCGTACTTCCTTACATACTCACAAAATTTGAGCTTTATCTGCCGCGTACTTCAGGAAAAAATAGGTTTCGAAATTTTGAGGTGGTAAGAACAAGGTTTCATTGAATCAGAGACGATATCTTTGAAATCAATGAAAAAGGTTTATTGGTTTAAAGAAATGTTTCTTCGAAACAATGTCACTACTTTTCATTGAGTTGGAGATCATTCAAAGAAACGATAGTATCGAAATTCAAGTATTTCATTTCATTGGCAAAGATTTCCGTGAATCAATGAAACTTTTTCTCTCGGTGTAGTTTATCCACACTCTACTTGTGGACCAAATTTGAGCCCGATATCTTAAAAATTACAAAAGTTAGAGCACAGACAAAAAATTCAAAATGCCATAAATTTTAAACCCCTTAACGGATTGACGTCAAATTCACTCCCAAACTTTATTCAATAACAGTCCACTTGTGGACCAAATTTGAGCCCGATATCTTAAAAATTGCGAAAGTTAGAGCACGAACAAAAAATTTCAAAAAATTAAAAAATGCCATAAATTGTGAACCCTTTAACGGATTGACACCAAATTTAATCCCAAACACTATTTGATAACAGTCCACTTCTGGTTCAAGTTTGAGCCGGATATCATAAAAATTCCGGGAGTTAGAGTCCGAGCTGACATTCTCCAAAAAATTCAAAACGCCATAAATTTTGAACACCTTGATGGATTAACTCCAAATTCAATCCCATACCTTGTTTAACGACAGTTTACTCGTGGTTCAAATTTGAGCCCGATATCTTAAAAATTGCGACAGCTATTGTGCTAACAAAAAATTGTGCACATACACGCGCACACACATACAGACATTTTTTCTAAACCACTTTTCTCGACGTTTTAGATCATTCTGAGTGTCCTGACATGAAAATCACGAAAAAAAAAAAATGTTCACGAAAACAAAGCTTCCTCTATGAGGAAGCAAAAAGTCCTTCAAAAAGAATTAAAAAATCCTTCAGAATGGAAAAAAAATCTTCAAAATGGATGAAAAAACCTTCAGAATGAATAAATAAATCCTTCAAAATGAACAAAAATTCCTTCATAATGAAAAAAGAAAACTTCAAAATGAAAAAAAAATTCCTTCAAAAGGAATAAAAAAATCCTTCACAATGGAAAAAAAAGTTCTTCAAAATGAATAAAAAAATTCCTTCAGAATGAACAAAAAATCCTTCACAATGGAAAAAAGATTCTTCAAAATGAATGTAAAAACCTTCAGAATGAAAAAAAAAAAATGAGAATGAACAAAAAATCCTTCACAATCGGAAAAAAATTCTTCAAAATGAATAAAAAAATCCTTCACAATGGGAAAAAAAATTCTTCAAAATGAATGAAAAAACCTTCAGAATGAAAAAAATTCTTTATGCACCTTTTTGGGCTTTTTTTGCAGCTTCCTTTGCCGTTCGCTCTTCCTCGAGAATTTTCATTCGCTTTTCTTCCTCCGGACTTCTCTCGCAAACGGGAATACAAAATCTACAAAATAATATTGAGCAATTAATAATTTTTACCAATTTAATGCAACTTGATTTTAACATAATTAATTAATTACGAATGTGCATCACAAATGCATTTGCAATAGAAAATATTATTAGATGAATAAGATTTGAATACTGAGCGAGAAGAGGAAAATATTTTACAAAAAACAACAACATTTAAGATATTAAGAACATTGATAGCGAATTACAGTAATGCCAAAAATTCATAATAAATTAATTGAAAAAAAATGAAAATTTTAAAAGCTCTTCAACCAATATTTAGAGAATACATTAAATGAATTAGCTGATTTAAAAAAATAATGTTGCTATTTCTTCAGGATATTGAAATTTCAAAGAATTTGTTAAGGCTGTTAAATAATTTTTTTATTCCTAATTTATTAATACTTTTATTATTATTATTGTTATTATTATTATGAAGACTCAATATTCTTAGTACCTTCGGATTCTATTTATTAAAAAGATTTTTCTATTGCTGCAACGTATTCAAATTTTCGTCAAATTCAATTTTTTATTGTTAATGTATGTGTGAATCCTCATTTAAGGATGTAAGGAGCGCGATGGGGTGCTCAACTTCCTGAAAGGTGAGAATTCAGAGAGAAATTCGAATACTTGTCGATGGAATAAAAATCTGAAAAAAATCAAGCATACAAAAGGTGCGGAAAAGATTAATTTTGCATATTAATAATTGCAAAATGTTATTAACAAATAGGTGAAAAAAAAAATTGTTCAACAAATTATCCGTCAACCTAAATTTTTTTTCGAATGAAAATGATTCGTTAATTTTTCTGAATACGTATGAATTTTTTCAGAATTTTTTCTAATCATCGAAATTTCGTTTTATTGGAAGTCAATTTTTTTTAAATGCATGTTAAGTCGCGAATTTTTTATATATGCTTTTCACAAAACCACCCATTACACCCAAGAAGTTTCGAATCGATTGATCAAATAGATTCGCGAATACAGCTCATACAAGAAAAAAAACCGCAATTTTCAAACATTAGACAAAATTCTGAAAAAAATCATACGTATTCAGAAAATTTAACGAATCATTTTAATTCGAAAAAAAAATTAGGTTGACGGATAATTTGTTGAACAATTTTTTTTTCCACCTATTTGTTAATAACATTTTGCAATTATTAATATGCAAAATTAATCTTTTCCGCACCTTTTGTATGCTTGATTTTTTTCAGACTTTTATTCCATCGACAAGAGTTCGAATTTCTCTCTGAATTCTCACTTTTCAGGAAGCTGAGCACCCCATCGCGCTCCTACATCCTTAATGGTAATTAGCTCGACTGAAATGATTGATGAGGAACTAACTCATGGGGCTCGTCGTTCTGCACTTTTTGTAGTTCGTCAGTCAGCATTTTTTGAAGTTCTGGACAATAAGCACCAAACATAAGATTGACCATTTGACCATTCTGTAATAATGAAAAAAAAATCAAGATATAGGAAAACTGTAAATACAATTTTTTAAATCATTTACGTGAATAAACATCCAGGTAGGTTCACTTTTTCCTCGAAATCTCTCAAGGGCCGAAATATTGTCACATTTTGCCTGCAATGAAAAAATAATTTAAGTGGCAATAATAATTAAATTAATTGCATAATTAAAAAATCGTGTTTTTTATTTTTTTTTAAATTACCGTCGCGTAACTTAGCAAATCGCCACCAATTTCCATTTTTATTTTCTTCAGTATGCTGACCATTCCACTGCATGGTCCACTCCAGTCGGAATAAATATCTACAACTATAGAAAGGAATTAGAAAATTTAAAACATTTCATAAGAATTTAAGTACGAGTTAGTCTAAAATTTGCGACAAGAGAAAAATCCCAAAACATCAACATTATTGAAGATTAGCATAGCTCAAACGTCATTATATTTTAATAATAATAATTAATAATACCGCCAAAAAGATAATAATAAATCATTTAAAAATTTTTTTAACAATATTATGTTAAAAAATGTAATATTTATTTTCATGAATCGGATTAATTGTTTTTTAAAGAATTTTTAATTGATATTGAAATATAATTTGTATGTCTTAAAAAATGGATGAAAAATCACAAGTTTTGGATGTACTTTTGAAAAAAAAATTATATGATTTCGATAAAATTAGAATATTTTTTTCATACGACGAAAATAATTGTGTCGAAATTGTTAATTTTTTGAGATAATTATTATTAATTTTTCGGCATTATTATCAATAATTTTCCGACATTATTATTAATAATTTTTCGGTATTACTATTAATAGTTTTTTGGCATTATTATAATACGATACCAATTTTTTTTAGAATTTACAATGATGTAGATTTTTTAAATGTCACAAAGTACTAAAATTCTGCTCGATTTGAACTTCCGGTTGTGTAAATTATGTCAATTAATATAATTAATAATAAATAATACAAAAAAGAATTAATATAATCTTAAAATTGACACAATTTACACAACCGGAAGTTCAAAGCGAGCAGAATTTTAGTACTTTGCGACATTTAAAAAATCTACATAATTTCAAATACTAAAAAAAATTGGTATCGTATAATAATAATGCCAAAAAATTATTAATAGTAATACAGGAAAATTATTAATAATGATGATGAATGATGATGAAGAATTAATATATTCTTAAAATTGACACAATTTACACAACCGGAAGTTCAAATTGAGCAAAATTTCAGTACTTTCTGACATATAAAAAATCTACATAATTGTAAATACTAAAAAAAATTGGTAAGAATATATTAATTATTAAAATTGAAGCGGAGAAAAACTCAAATCTATCGCTTGCCTACTAAACCCTTTCTCTCCAATATTTTCGCCCACTCTTCATCGCTGGAGACTTCAGTCTGCAAAGCCGCGGGGGTATTTTTTTTCGCCATCCTCCTCCCCTTGTTCAATCCACCCTAAAACGTAAAAATAAAAAGAAAAAAACATTACTCCTCAATAAAATTCCATCAAAATTAATTGATTAATTACACTAATGAATTAAAAAATTAATTTGTTTATTTATTTTATTCCGCTACACTTTTACCCCTCTTTTGCTCAGCATTTTGATTTTTAGTTATTTTTCGTTTTAATGAAAAATGAGTTTGTACATTTTTTAAATGTTATTTTTTTAATTTTTCGTTAAACATTTTTATTTATATTTTTTTTTAATTTCATTTTTATTGATGATAAAGATGAATTTTAGCTTGACGATCCTACCCTTCTTTTTCTCAGCATTTTTTAATATATATATAATATAAAAAAAATACAATTTAATCGGAAATAATAAATTTAAATAAGTAAAATAATTTTTGTCTCAATTATTCCTCAGGTTCACGTCCGTATAATTTTGCTGGGCGACTTAAGCTTGTCAAAACGATACTGAAACTGATTTTAGCGTGTTCCCAGTCTTATAGGTTCTCATCGGTGACATCGAGCAGTAGAACGGTCGGGCACGCGACCGTTTAACACGAATAAATATTATAGACTAACTCGGATCGAGTCACCAACACAGACCCCGATAATTATATAGGACTAAGAGACCCTTTGCTCATCTGTCTCCGAATGCAGCGCAAATCGAAACTTTTTTAGCATAACCAACGAGAAACAGAGTTAAAAATAATTCGGAAAAATATAGGGTTAAAATTGATTTATAAATCGTGTCGAAATCATGATCGAAAATTACACAATTTATAAAGACGTTCATAAATATATTAATGACCTGGGATCAATAATAGGGTAGAGGATTATAATAAAATTATTAATTTGAAAAAGTTGCAAAGTCAAACTTTGCACATTGTTTCCTCATTAATTTCCATTTTTCATAAGGCTACCTCGATGAGTAAATTCAAGTTTCTCTCAAAATGGAAATTTTTCGAATTACGGTGCAAACCATAAGAAACCAAAATTGTAAAAATTCTAGTGTATAAAATATTGCACACAAGAACACTATAAAATGATGAATTCATACAATTGTTCTTGAAATTTGATTGAAATACTAATTTAGTTGTCAAAACTTAAATGTAGAATTGAACTTAAATGTAGAATTGAACTTAAATGTAGAATTGAACTTAAATGTAGAATTGAACTTAAATGTAGAATTGAACTTAAATGTAGAATTGAACTTAAATGTAGAATTGAACTTAAATGTGGAATTGAACTTAAATGTATGATTTAACTTAAATGTGGAATTGAAGTTAAATGTAGAATTGAACTTAAATGTAGAATTGAAGTTAAATGTGGAATCGAATTTAAATGTGGAATTGAACTTAAATGTAGAATTGAACTTAATGTAGAATTGAACCTTAATGTAGAATTGAATTTAAATCTAGAATTGAACTTAAATGTAGAATTGAACTTAAATGTAGAATTGAACTTAAATGTCGAATTAAACACTTAAATGTAGAATTGAACTTAAATGTAGAATTGAACTTAAATGTAGAATTGAACTTAAATGTAGAATTGGACTTAAATGAGGAATTGAATTGAAATGTGGAATTGAACTTCAATGTAGAATTGAAGTTAAATGTGGAATTGAACTTAAATGTAGAATTGAACTTAAATGTAGAATTGAACTTAAATGAGGAATTGAACTGAAGTGTGGAATTGAACTTCAATGTAGAATTGAAGTTAAGTGTGGAGTTGAACTTCAATGTAGAATTGAAGTTAAATGTGGAATTGAACTTAAATGTAGAATTGAACTTAAATGTAGAATTGGACTTAAATGTGGAGTTGAACTTCAATGTAGAATTGAAGTTAAATGTAGATTGAAGTTAAATGTGGAATTGAACTTAAATGTAGAATTGAAGTTAAATGTGGAATTGAACTTAAATGTAGAATTGAACTTAAATGTAGAATTGAACTTAAATGTAGAATTGGACTTAAATGTAGAATTGGACTTAAATGTAGAATTGAACTTAAATGTAGAATTGGACTTAAATGAGGAATTGAAGTTAAATGTGGAGTTGAACTTCAATGTAGAATTGAAGTTAAATGTGGAATTGAACTTAAATGTAGAACTTAAATGTAGAATTGGACTTAAATGTAGAATTGAACTTAAATGTAGAATTGAACTTAAATGTAGAATTGAACTTAAATGTAGAATTGAACTTAAATGTAGAATTGAACTTAAATGTAGAATTGAACTTAACTGTAGAATTGAACTTAAATGTAGAATTGGGCTTAAATGAGGAATTGAACTTCGCTGTAGAATTGAAGTTAAATGTGGAATTGAAGTTAAATGTAGAATTGAACTTAAATGTAGAACGTCTTGATTGTAAGGTACCAATGACGATCGGGCATTCTGTTCTTGCGCATGCGCCTCTAGGCAAACAACATGGTGCCGTTTTTTAAATTCAACAAAATTTCTAAGTAACCAATAAGAAGCAAACATTACTAAAATTATTTTATACTACTTGATGGAAAGCATAAAATAGCAAAAGTGGCGCAATTTGTCCGGTCGATTTGAACGACCGCAAAATAAACGTAATTAGTGGCAAGGTATTCAAGAACATGCAAGAAACTTGCGGGAGTGGAGACAGGCAAAGGAGTCCTTGGCAATTCAGTCTCGAGCTTTCCCTCGTGACTAGAGAAACTCGAAAACGACCTCACAGTACATATAATAATGTCTACTGCTGTCCGGTGTTGATTCACGATCTCGTGAAACTCAAGGCATCACATAAATATTGTAACGTGTGTTATATTCAGGGTTGAAAGTTAAATTCTCCTTTTGTTCGATTTTAAGTTTATTATAAAGGTTTCATATTTTCCCCTATCATTCTGTACTCAAAATCTGCAATTTTTATTTTTTCCTAATATAATTTAATTGTACGAGAAATTTTTTTAAATACGCAATGAATTAATTAATTAATGTAAATTGGATAAAAAATTCATAATGCGAAGTCTTAAATTTTTGGAAAGAAAGTATGCAACTTTACAATAATTGAAAAATATTTTTTTAACAATTTCAGATAATAGTTAATATAAATTTCAAAAACTCGATTTTATAAAAAAATCTATAGCATATAAATTAAATTGTTTATTTTGATATTTGGATTTTTGTATTTTTAATATAAATTTTTATAGCTAAGCGCAATAGTTGGTAACTTTAATTGTGTGCGTGTGCAGAAAGAATAATTCATCTAGTCTCCCTCTAGCGTTTCTCGCTTCTGGGCGAGTGTAACGCATTGCTGCACATTTGTGACAAATGGTTGTAGCTGTCGCGTGCAACGTGCACGCGACCCTCTCTTCACTATAATGATATATTCCTCTCACTCTATAATTTTAGTTGTTCATCGGAATAATAATTACATCCGGACCAAATAAAAGACAAACTCATTTCGTTTACGTCAACGTTGACAAGGGTCTACCAATCTAAGAATTATTTATTACAAATAAGGGTTGTTTGAAAGTGAAATTGCCTTTAAAAAAAAGTATAATTTATCTCTGTTACACAATTACGAAATTTTACTTCTATAATAATATGAATTAGACAAAAAAACGTATAATAATCTTTTCCTAAGTGCCAGCAATGTTCCTACTTTTCCGTCTAGTGTTTATAATATAATAAACTATTGACTTATTCTACACAATATCATAGGAATATAACGCAATTATAGAGAAAAACATTTTAATTTCAACCCTTAAGATTTTACGTCATTCTAGTATTAATTGTAGTTTATTGGTCTCCGGGCAGTGTTACATGAATAGAAACAGGTTGTCTATTTAATTGCAGACGTATTTCTATTTTATAGCATAAAATAGTAAAATAGTATTTCTGTTTTATAGCATAAAACAGAAATACAACTGCAGAAATCTACTAATTATGTACATTTCAATTTTACTTCAGTTCGAAAACCAAGGTTAGTTCTAAATTTCTCCAGTTCTACACCCGAGTTCATTTTTTAATTTCTCCAGTTCTAAATCTAAGTTCAAGTCTACAATTTTCAACTTCTACACTTAAATTCAATTCTACATTTAAGTTCAATTTTACATTTAGGTTCAATTCTACATTTATGTTCAATTCTACATTTAAGTTCAATTTTACATTTAAGTTCAATTCTACATTTAAGTTCAATTCTACATTTAAGTTCAATTCTATATTTAAGTTCAATTCTACATTTAAGTTCAATTCTACATTTGAGTTCGATTCTACATTTAAGATTAATTCCACATTTAAGTTCAATTCTTCAATTTTCAACTTCTACACCTACGTTCAATTCTATATTTAAGTCCAATTCTACATTTGAATTCAATTCCACATTTAAGTTCAATTCTACATTTGAGTTCGATCCTACATTTAAGTTCAATTCCACATTTAAGTTCAATTCTACAATTTTCAACTTCTACACCTACGTTCAATTCCACATTTAAGTTCAACTCTACAATTTCTAACTTCTACACCTACGTTCAATTCTACATTTAAGTTCAGTTCTACATTCCAGTTCAATTCTGCATTTAAGTTCAATTCTACACTTAAGCTCAATTCTACATTCCAGTTCAATTCTACATTTAAGTTCAATTCTACATTCAAATTGAATTTTACATTTAAATTCAATTCTACATTTGAGTTCAATTCTACATTTAAGTTCAATTCCACATTTAAATTCGATTCTACATTTAAGTTCAATTCTACAATTTAAGTTCAATTCTACATTTAAATTGAATTGTACAGATAAGCTCAATTCTACATTTAAGTTCAATTCTGCATTTAAGTTCAATTCTGCATTCCAGTTCAATTCTACAATTCAGTTCAATTCTACATTTCAGTTCAATTCTACATTTCAGTTCAATTCTACATTTCAGTTCAATTCTACATTTTAGTCCAATTCTACATTTTAGTCCAATTCTACATTTTAGTCCAATTCTACATTTAAGTTTAATCCTACATTTGAGTTCAATTCTACATTTAAGTTCAATTCTACACTTAAGTTCAATTCTACATTTACATTCTACACCGCGTTTCAATCCTTCACCCAAATTAATGCTAAGTAATTCCGTTCTACACCTTAGGCAATGCTAAACATTTTAGTTCTATACCTAAGTTAACGTTACACATTTCAATTCTATACACGCACGTTAACTCTAAACATACGGCAACAACATACTAAATAACGAAATATGTGGACTAGATCCACATATTCCGTTAGCTTTAAAATTTGATAGCAATGCGACGGTAATCAGTATCGTGTAATAAACTGTACAAATGTCGATTTATTAATTTTATATCGGCCATTTTTATTCGGGCAAATTAAACATAAATTTTTAGTAATTTATATAATACGATTATAATAATGATTTGTTAAACCTTGTCACAGTGTAAGGAGGTGTTACTGTAGCTATGCTACCAGGTGCATGCACGAATCGATTAAACACTATACGGAAACTAAATTATACTCACCTAATAATAGCTGGAAAGAGTTGCAGGACAGACTTTTAATCAGAATTCGACGAACTCGTCTTACCTTTCGGAGCTTTTGGTATTTTTCTCTCGGCCACCCTCGGACCTATTTATCGGCCCCTTTTTAACGTAAAAAAGAAAACACTTCTGCGTTGCCCAGGATACGACATGTTCGTCAATCAATCGACATTAACTAAAATTTAAAAAATCGAAACCGTCTTAACGTGACGTTTTAACGACAATAATAGTATCTTAAAGTTTTTAAAAAATTTGATAATTATTTCAAAATACTCGATCAATTATTTTATTAAAAAAAAAAATCCGTACTTATTTTTATTAATGCAATGTATGTGAAACTTATTGCAAAAATTAGGTAATAAGTAGTTCGAAATATGATTAATAATGTATTATTGATAAAACAAAATTTCGGCAATTTGGAATTTTAAATACGAATGGCGCCATCAGTGAATGATTCGCTGCACTAACGAATGATCTTTGCTGACCTCTGTGAGGGAATTGTTTGAACTGATTGATTCGGAACTCTGAAAAACTGGGGTTTCGCGGATTCCAATATGGTAATCCAAAATTAAAATTATTATGAACTTTTTATCGTATAGAAAATGTAAATACTATAATTTGAAAAAGGACGCACTTTTTTTTGTACTGTAATTAAATTTTTCAGAGAATTCATAGTTTGGATAAATTATCTCCGAAAATTCATTTTAGAAAAATAGAAATTCTTTGTCGGTCCATTGAAAAAATATTTCTGCAGAAATTCTGCTCCTGAATAACCATTCGGAATATAAAATATCTTTAAAACTAGCTTACCAGACATTTTTTTTAATTCCGGAGATTCCAGTGGCTTAATCTTAATTTAAAAAAAATTTCCCTCCCGTTCATATTTAATATTAGGTATCGTTAAATTTTAAAAAAATAAAAATTTCAAACTTCTGGCGCCATCTATGACCGAATCTTTCAGGTTGGATGCTTCAGGAGCGTACTTGCATCAGGGCCCCAAAAATTTGACGGGCGCCTTACGGAACCGAAAAAATCAACATTACAATTATTCAATAGATAAAACAATAGAATTTTCATTTATTTCACCATCATACGGAAGTTTTTCAATGTTTTTTTCGACCTTTTCTTTTGGTTCGCTTTTAAATAGAATATTGGACCACGCGCGCATTTTCTCGCGCCGTATAAAAAAGAATTCTCTCTAAGATTAACATTTAAGAGAATGTGATACACCGGCTGAAATTTCTTCGCCCAATGTTAAACGCCCATAAGTCTGTCTCTCTCGCACATAACTCTCCCTCGCGCTATTTTTCTTTTAATTCTCACAAAAAAACTACTGAATCGATTGAGGAGCCAGAAGATTAGCCCAATTCTGCCGTAATTCCGTATATTCTCTCAAAATTTGAGCCCTATCTGTCGAGTAGTTTAGGAGAAAACAGGTTTCGAAATTTTGAGTGGTCGTGGGGGAAGTCCCACTGCCTCTTAAGATGATGTGCTACTACTCGATCGGTAACAAAAACTGTAAAGCGTTGTTCTCGGTAACAATTGATATTTTAGGCAAAAGACGAGAAGTACTGACTGCGCCTTGGCATTCTGCAGTCAGTACTTCTCGCCTTTTATTCGAATAATTAACCGCGATGGAGAATAACACTTCAGGAAGATTCAGTTATGTCACTCGCACTTATGGCGATCTGAGAGAGACAGACGATATGTAACACATCACCTTAAGGGGATGCTGGAGTAGATTTTTTTACCGACTTTGGTCGGTAAAAATAGGCGATTTCGTAGTATACACTATTCATCGAAAATATGCTACAAATATACGTCAAATTTTGCAGGGATCTAATAAAAACATTCATGCTTGGGTGTCCGGTCGAATTACTGTTCAAAACATACAAGAAATGTAAGAAATCGAATATTCCTGAACCTCTCAAAAACCAATATGGCCGCTCGAAATGTCAACAGGTCCTTTGAGGTAAGATATAAACGTATCTGCAACTCAGATGTATTAAATCAGACCGGACACCCATTCTTTGATTATTCCTGAATCTTTCACAACCGTCGGAATGTCGATTACACAAACTAAATCCATGAATAGTGTATACTACGATTGCAAAGACTGTTTGCTTTTCGCACAGGCTCAAAGCTGGTAAAGAACATGAATATAGTTCCATCATTAGGAGACAGGTGGCGCTGTTTACTTTTGGCAAAAGCTCCGAGCCTCTGCAATGCGATCGTAGTATACACTATATATGGATTTGGCTTGTGTAGTTAACATTCTGATGGTTTTGGAATATTTAGAAATCATCACAGAATTGATGTCCGGTCTGATTTTACATATCTAATTTCCAGAAACAATTATACCTTACAGCAAAGGTCTGTTGACATATGGTGTTCGGCCATTTTGCTTTCGGTATCTTTTGCCAAAAGTAAGCAGACTACTCGGCGCCACCTGTGTCGTAATCGGGAAACTTACCGACCAAAGTCGGTATCAAAATCTACTCCAGCATCCCCTTAATATCATCGTCAAGTTCTTTAAAAAATTAAATTTCAAACAGTGCTGCCATCTGTGAGTAGATGATTGCACTCACAACCAAACCTCTGGCGCCATCTATGAGCGAATCTTCCAGTCTGAATGTTTCAGGAGCGTACTAACCCGCATGAGGGCCCCAAAAATTTGACAGGAGCCCTACAGGGCCCAAAATATCAACATGGCAATGAATTTATAGATAAAATACCTATAAAAATAAATAAATAAATAAAAAACCAAAAAAAATTCATTATCATACGGAAATTTAAAAAATGTTCGTTCACTCGTTTTTCTTGCTTTTGAATGAGAAATTGGAGCACGCGCGCGTTTTCTCGCGCCGTATCAGCTGGTCTGGGTCCCCCCGACTGACAGGTGGAACAAAGATGGCCGAAAATGGGTTTGGATCGGACGTCGGATCCCAGGAAAATCTCGCCGCCGATCTCATTAATTTGGACATCGAAGAAGTAAGTTTCAGCATTATATGACATTTTTTAATTCGTGTTCGCAACTAAAAAACATGAAAATTCGACACCAGAATCTCGTAGCATCTTTGACGCATGACAATAGCGACAATCTTCAGGTTATCGTACTCCCCCTTTTTCAAACAAAACAGATATTTTGACAATTGTCAACAATGCGCCCGAATTTTATTTTTTTTCTTACGATTATTGTTACGGCACTGCAAATTTATTCGTGTTTTGAATAAAGCTTTGCTTATGGACCAATTATCTAATCAGGCTGTTAATGTAATGCTTTTTGTAGTTAACAATACAAAAAAGAGCAACTTTTTTTTAAGATAGACTTTTAATTGTTTTATTTAATTTTGTATATATTGAATTACGTACATTTTTTTAAAGTACATTAGTAATGGGGTCTCTAGGACCCCAGGAAAAATACATGTACTAAGTTAGGGTTAAATAGTACTAATAATAGTATTTTATTAGTTTACTAAATCATTTGTTTAAAAATTTGATACATTTTTTTATTTTACAACAAATATTTAATTACAATTTTTTTAAATTTAATAGCATAATTTAGGTTCATCGACTATAGATTTATCAAACATAGAATTTAAGGCAAAAAAATTTATCTTCTTATCAACCTGATAGAAGTTTTTGTTTTATTTGTCATTTCTCAAAATAAGCATCTGTAAATTTATGTATATTTTTGATAAAATTTAATGCTTTTTGTAGCTAACAATAGAAAAATAAGCAACTTTTTTTAAGATAGACTTTTAATTGTTTTATTTAATTTTGTATATATTGAATTATGTACATTTTTTTTAAAGTAAATTAGTAATGGGGTCTCTAGGACCCCAGAAAAATATGTGTAATAAGTTATTAAAGACTAAATTTTTTTTTAAAATATTTGATAAGAAATATTTTTTTTTTATAAAGACCGGTGCGATGGTCTAGTGGTCAGAGTAATGACCTCTAGTCCAGAGCATCGGTAGGTCGCGGGTTCGATTCCCGGTGCCGTCGATTTTCGTCGAAAATATAAATACGGGCGCGATGAAGCTCCAGATGTACACATGAGACCCACAAAGGTATACAGGTGACCTGTGGAGATCACATGTATACATCTGTAGTCCGTGTTTACGTTCTCGACGAAACGCGACGTAGCTTCGATGCCGGGAGGCGAACTCGAGACCGGCTAGATCGGTATACCCTAGCAATCACGATAACTTAAATTTTTTCGCAAAAACAACTGTCAAAATAACCAAAAACATAACGCTGAGTTTTTTGCATGGAAAAAACTTTCGGAAATTGTCAAAATGACTTTCGAAGCAACCAAACAAAAACAAATCTGAAAGTTGTTTCTCCGTCGCCGGAACCAAAGAGTCACCGTCAAAACAACCTTCCTGCTAACTCCGGGAAAGTTATTTTGAATCGGTGGTCATTGTTAAAACGACCCATGTAAACGTCGACGAAAAAAAATCGTTTTTGCGTTTAATTTGACGGGTTATCTTGCTCTTTGAATTGTACATTATTTGTATGGATTATTAATTTTCGAACCGGGAGCATTTTTATGTAGTTTTAGACACAATTGTAAAAACTCATAACATGATTAGACTTTTTTTTTGTATTGCAAATAGACAATCGAAACATATGGGTCATTCCACGGGATTTCGCACAAAAAAAAAACCCGACCGACTCCAATTTTCGCCTAATTTTTTTATATTGTTGACTATGTCAAACGGTGCATCTGTGAATTTTTTGAGAATTTTATTCTTATATTTCGACGAGCCATAAAATAAAAGGTGAAAAAAATGAAAAAAAATCTGATGTCAAGTGGAATAATGATATCGACAAAAATAACTAGGTCAAAATTTTCGTAATTCAACACAGTTTACGGTAAAAATAATGAAAATAAAAAATAAACATAACTTCTATTTTATTTATGTCTTTTACCAAGAAAAGGTACCATTTCGCTAATTTGGCCCCCTCCGATTTCAATACAAAAAATCACGAATATACTACATGGAGTCCCAAACATTTTAAGCACAAGCCCAAGATGGAGAACGCATTTTACCCATTTTTAAAAAAATATTTCGGCTAATTGATTTTTTAAATTTTCTTCCAATCTTCTGCGTATTTTTTTATGTAATTGGTAATATTAAAAGGAGCTTATGTGATTTTTTTCATAATTTTATATGTAGATGTATTCGATTCATTAAATGTAATCGAATTACAAATTTTAAAAATTGTATTTTCGTTGCGTCTTTTACAAAAAAAGGTCCCATTTCACTTATATGGACCTCTCCGATTAAGTTAAAAAAATAACAAAATTACTATACGCCTCAGGCGTATCTCGCGACGCTAGCGCTCGAGCGCCCACTGCGTGCGTAACGAGACGATCAGCTGATCGCACGCCCCAGGCGTACCCCAGGCGAATCTCGCGACGCCAGCGCTCGAGCGGCCACTGAGTGAGTAAGAAAGCGATCAGCTGATCGCTTTCTTTTTTTTTAATTTTAAAAATTTGTAATTCGATTACATTTAATGAATCGAATACATCTACATATAAAATTATGAAAAAAAACACATAAGCTCCTTTTAATATTACCAATTACATAAAAAAATACGCAGAAGATTGGAAGAAAATTAAAAAAATCAATTACCCGAAATATTTTTTTAAAAATGGGTAAAATGCGTTCTCCATCTTGGGCTTGTGCTTAAAATGTTTGGGACTCCATGTAGTATATTCGTGATTTTTTGTATTGAAATCGGAGGGGGCCAAATTAGCGAAATGGTACCTTTTCTTGGTAGAAGACATAAATAAAATAGAAGTTATGTTTATTTTTTATTTTGATTATTTTTACCGTAAACTGTGTTCAATTACGAAAATTTTGACCTAGTTATTTTTGTCGATATCATTATTCCACTTGACGTCAGATTTTTTTTCATTTTTTTCACCTTTCATTTTATGGCTCGTCGAAATATAAGAATAAAATTCTCAAAAAATTCACAGATGCTCCGTTTGACATAGTCAACAATATAAAAAAATTAGGCGAAAATTGGAGTCGGTCGGGTTTTTTTTTGTGCGAAATCCCGTGGAATGACCCATATATTCTTAAGGAGGCATCCTCACATATCGATTTAGAAGATTAAATTACAAAATTAATATATATTGTAGATTGAAACATTCTGAATGATCTCAAAAAATTAGAAAGGATTTGACCGTTTATAAATAAAAATATTCGAAATTGAAATATGCCTTTTTTAACACGGTCTCAAATGGCAGTCGTAGTTAGCTCGCACTTTATCGGTGAATTTTATATGCTAATAGAGAAGATGCATTAAAAGTAATGATTTCAAATGATAGATTGAATTCTTACAAAGCATTAAAAATTTAAGAAAACGTCTATAACCGCAGTAACATAGTCAAAAACAGTGTTCAATTAATTACTTTTGTGAAATTTTCAATCTCAATCGAAGAGATTTGGCAACGCCGCATATTTTGAGGGGAAATAGCGGACTAGCAGAACGGACTCGTCTACGGCGGGAATTTCAAAAGTTAATTTTCGCATTTCGTGAGATTAAAGCTTCTTCTTAGCAAATATAACGTAAAACAATTCCGGAATCCCGGAAATTTGCATTTTTTGAGACTCAACTCAAGCTGATCAACGCTCGATTGTAATTATATGTCTGCTTTGTAGTCAATAAGTAGTTATAAATTTTTGAAATTTAAACGCGCGCTGAAAGTAAACTCAGCGATACCAACCTCAACATATGTGCGACGTTGCCACGAGCTTTGCGAGACGTCCCGACACGCGACAGCCGACTTTATTTCGCTCAAAATAAGGTTGGCACAATAGTCATATGAGTGACTTTGCATTTCGTAATTCGTAAAAATAAAATAGAAGGAATTATATTTCGCCCTAACACCCTACACAGTGACTGAAGGGGAAATGTAGAGCAATATGCACTACAAATTTCAATTTTTTTTGTCATTTATATGAAAATTTCTAATAGTGCGTTGGTTGACTAGCATGACCCACAGATGCCTCCTTAAGGTAGTTCTGTCGTGAAGGCAATCCAAACTCATATGCATGAATTTTTGACATGTTGTAACTTAGCTATTCAATTTTACTTGTACAAAATCTTGAAGGCTTTTACCGAGTATTTGAATGAACAATTAAAATTTGAAAATCGATCTTTTTACACGGCGCTTACG
Source organism: Ephialtes manifestator (assembly GCA_963970395.1). Taxonomy (NCBI): domain Eukaryota; kingdom Metazoa; phylum Arthropoda; class Insecta; order Hymenoptera; family Ichneumonidae; genus Ephialtes; species Ephialtes manifestator. The sequence continues at coordinate 5,357,830 of OZ019968.1, read as the reverse complement.
GGCGGACTGCAAAAATTGATCTTTAAATCGAAAATTAACATACTTAGATAAAAGATAGAGAAAAAATAAAAAGTACTACGGATTGGCAAATCATTCAGGAATTGCTGCATCATGAAAAAAGGTGAAGTCTCCGGAATAATGTTTAATTGAACGAAGGTCAAAGTGCGCGATACCGGGCCAAATGACGTTTCCTAACCTAATTATCGTAAAAATGAAGTCAAATTCGCACTAAACATATCAACTATTTACAAATAATCGTTTTCATTTGATGACGACAATTTCGAAGGATTCTTGATTATTTTGCTTCCTCATAGAGGAAGCTTTGTTTTCGTGAAAATTTTTTTTTTCGAGATTTTCATGTCAGTACACTCAGAATGGTCCAAAACATCGAGAAAAGTGATTTAGAAAAAATGTCTGTATGTGTGTGTGTGTGTGTGTGTGTGTATGTGTGTGTGTATGTTACACAATCGAAAAATGTAAACCTTTATAACTCGAGAAGCCCTTGAGATATCAAGCTGAAATTTGGACCATAGATAGAGGGATCAAGCCTCATCGTTCATACAATTTTTTGTTAAAATCCACTTCATCGTTAAATTATTACGCGTTTTTTAATTTTTTGAAAAATGTCTGTTTATACGATAACTCTTTCAATTTTCGAGATATTGATCTAAAAATTGGTATGAATTTGAGCTTTCATATGCCGGTGATCGCTATTGAATTTGGTTAAGATCGGTTGAGCCGTAAAAATTTTATGATGTTTTGAATTTTTCAAAAAATTGACATTATCGCTCTATTGTAACTTTTGCAAAACTTAAGATAGCGAGCTCAAATTTTGTATATAAATGAAACAATATTCAGCCATTATATATGTATCATTTAGTGACGAACGGTATGACATTTTTGATTTTATGGAATGTTGAATTATTTTTTAAAATATACATTATCACATTCACTTCGGAAACGCTCTAATAATCACGAAATAACACAATAACGAAATAGAAAAAGCGAATCCACAACATGTATATTTATCTAATTAAAACAAGGATGCAAAGTAGAACCTTGCACATTGCTTCATCATTATTTTTCGCGTTTTACAAAGCTTCCTCTATGAGGAAGCCAAAAATTGAATAACATACTTCCTCATAGAGGTAGCTTTGTAAGAAGCAAAAAATAATGAGGAAGCAATGTGCAAGGTTCTACTTTGCATCCTTGTTTTATATTATTATTGAGGCAGTCAAAGTGATGCGTATGATTATTTTTTAATGTCATATAGACTCTGAGATTTATGACTCCGGCGTACCGACAGAACTATCTTAAAGGTGTGAATAGCCGCGTGGTCTAAGGCGCATGGCAACAATCACAAGGTCCCAGGTTCGAATCCTCCCAGTGACAAAAAATGTACATTCTTTGTTCATGTTTCAATCACGTACCTATCAAATTGTTGAACAAAGTCGAATATACAGTAAAAGAGCAAACTAACCGGTTAAATTAAAAACAATTTTTTTCTTTTTTGTTTTTTCAAAATCTTCACCGGTTGTATTTACAGTGACCATCAAGTCGAAACAACTTTCTCGGAGTTAGCGGGAAAGTTATTTTGACGGAAATTCGACGGTCTCGAGCAACCCGAAAAGCAACCTTCCCGATGTCTACGCGAAGGTTGTTTTGACGGTCACTCATTGGTTCCAGCGACGGAAACACAACTTTAAATTTTTTTTCGTTTTCCATTGCTTCGAAATTCATTTTGACCATTACCGAAAGTTTGTTCTGTGCAGAACACAACTTCTACCACCGTTATTTTTTCGGTCACTTTGACAGTTGTCGTGATTGCTAGGGTAGGTTTTCCGCAGTTTCCCTATGCTCATAGCAGAAATGCTATGGCAAATGCGATATAGAGGGGGAAGTCGAATGCGGCCGCACGGGGGCCTGGCTACTGATCCGGGCCAGACCCCCAGGGGGAACTGGCTACTGATCCGGGCCGACCCTGGAATAGGCGTAATGCCTGCAGACGGGGGGAAATGCAACATTAAAAAATATATATATACATTTTTTTATAAAAAAACTTTAATTACAATTTTATTTAAATTTAGTTTGCATTCTTTTGTAGAAATTGATGGATTTATAAGAAATTTTCGATTGTATGCATAACTAAATGGCGTAATTTAAGTTCAACGATTATAAATTTGTCAAACCTTGAATTTTAGGAAAAAAGTATATCTTTTTATGATTTTTTTGAATATTTGATAAAACATATTGTTTTGAAAAAAAAAATTTCCAATAAATAAATTTTGGAAAAGTAAATGCTGAGAAATATTTAAAAAAACTGCAATTACAATTTGCTAAAAATTCAGTTTATATACTTTTTCAGAAATTGACAAATTTATAAAAAATTTGAGATTGTATGGATAACAAATGGATTAATTTAGGTTCAATGACTATAGATTTAAGAAACCAAAAATTTTAGAAAAAAATTTATCTTTTTATTAAACCGACAGAAATTTTTATTTTATTTGTCATTTTTCAGAATACACAACTGCAACTTTACATATAATTTAAATAAAATTTTTGCCAATCAATAATTATAAAAATTTGTTTTTTGCATTAAATAGTAAAATACAAAAAAGGTAAAATAAATTTGAAGAATAACAGGGAAAAAAAAAATTTAAAGAAGGTAAGAGTAATTGCAATATAATTCGCAATTTTATAAATTTGTCAATTTTAATGTTAATTAAAAATAATTGTTAATGCAAATAATAATACCTCAAATAAAAATAATTTATTAAATTAGTTGCTTAAATATTTAAGTCTCAGCATTTTTTTGGTAACATTAAAAATTTGTTTTTGCACTAAAAACAAAAACGCAAAAAAAGTAAAATAGATTTGAAGAATAACAGTGAAAAAAAAAAATGTTAAGTCAAGAGTAATTACAATATAATTTGCAATTTCATAAATTTGTTAATTTGAATGTTAATAAAAAATAATTGTTAATGCAAATAATAATCTCTCAAAAAAAATCATTACATTAGTTCCTAAAATATTTAAGCCTGAGCAATTTTTTGGTAACTTTATAAAATATAAAAATTTGTTTTTGCACTAAATACAAAAGCTCAAAAAAGGTAAAATTGATTTGAAGAATAACAGTGAAAAACACCAAAATTACAAATGGGACGGCAATATTGTAATTGCAATATAATTTGCAATTTGCTTATTAGACTCTGAAAAATGTAATTTGAATTTTGTAAATTTGTTAATTTTAATGTAATGAATATTTGTTATCAGCTCGACGATGCGGAATATGCGATACCGGCTGTGGATGAGTTGCCGTCCCTGGAAAGCATCCTCACGGAGCCGGACTGCGGTTCGTTGTCGGGAACCGACGACGACTGTCTCGGCGCCGCTTCCATCGACAATCTCGGCGGCAGCGAAACCGCCAGCGTTGGCAGTCTTCTTTCCCTGAACTCTTTGAGCAGAGGCTTAAGGCCTCCTCAATTGCCACCAACTGGAGCGATTCTGCGGCACATTATTCTCAAAGGAATTTCTGCCCAAATCGTTTCTGCCAGCGTAAGCTATTTATTTATTTAATTATTTTCGAGATTCTTCATTGTTTAAGCCATACATTTTTCGTTTCCGAAATGAAAAAAAACTCATTAAATATTGTCAAAAATTAGTTTAAAACATCTAAATCTGAGCGAAAACAGGTGAGTCAACTAGTGATCCACTGTGACTCAAAGAGTTAAGGGGAAGCTGGAGTCGAGTGAAGAAGCATGTTTTTACCGACCGAAGTCGATAAAAACAGGCTTTTTCGTAGTTTTGATTATTCGTCGTTAATACGCTACAAATATGCTTCAAATTATATACGATTGTAGTATCAACATAAACAAGTGGACGTACATTCGAATATTTGGTGAATACGTACAATAAATGAAAATATTCGTATATTACTAAACCTGGTTCATCGCGGGGATCGCAAACAGACTACGTGATCGTAGTTTCGGTTTTGCGTAGATTCCTTTTGTGTAATTGACTTTCCGACGGTCGTGGAATATTCAGAGACCACTAAAGAATGGACGTACATTTCGTTTTTACGTATGTGAATTCCACAATCATTTATATCACACCAAACAGGTGGTGTTGTCAAACATTGACGGCCATTTTGATTTTGGCAGGCTTAGTAATATACGAATATTTTCATTCATTGTACGTATTCACCCAATATTCGAATGTACGTCCACTTGTTTATGTTGATACTACAATCGTGTATAATTTGAAGCATATCTGTAGCGTATTAACGAAGAATAATCAAAACTACGAAAAAGCCTGTTTTTACCGACTTCAGTCGGTAAAAATATGCTTCTACATTCGACTCCAGCTTCTCCTTAAGGGGATGCTGGAGTAGATTTTTTTACCGACTTTGGTCGGTAAAAATAGGCGATTTCGTAGTATACACTATTCATCGAAAATATGCTACAAATATACGTCAAATTTTGCAGGGATGTAATAAAAACATTCATGCTTGGGTGTCCGGTCGAATTACTGTTCAAAACATACAAGAAATGTAAGAAATTGAATATTCCTGAACCTCTCAAAAACCAATATGGCCGCTCGAAATGTCAACAGGTCCTTTGAGATAAGATATAAACGTATCTGCAACTCAGATGTATTAAATCAGACCGGACACCCATTCTTTGATTATTCCTGAATCTTTCAAAACCGTCGGAATGTCGATTACACAAACTAAATCCATGAATAGTGTATACTACGATTGCAAAGACTGTTTGCTTTTCGCACAGGCTCAAAGCTGGTAAAGAACATGAATATAGTTCCGTCATTAGGAGACAGGTGGCGCTGTTTGCTTTTGGCAAAAGCTCCGAGCCTCTGCAATGCGATCGTAGTATACACTATATATGGATTTGGCTTGTGTAGTTAACATTCTGATGGTTTTGGAATATTTAGAAATCATCACAGAATTGACGCCCGGTCTGATTTTACATATCTAATTTCCAGAAACAATTATACCTTACAGCAAAGGTCTGTTGACATATGGTGTTCGGCCATTTTGCTTTCGGTATCTTTTGCCAAAAGTAAGCAGACTACTCGGCGCCACCTGTGTCGTAATCGGGAAACTTACCGACCAAAGTCGGTATCAAAATCTACTCCAGCATCCCCTTAACGAAGAATAATCAAAACTACGAAAAAGCCTGTATTTTTACCGACCGGTATTTTTACCGACTTCAGTCGGTAAAAATATGCTTCTACACTCGACTCCAGCTTCTCCTTAAGGGGATGCTGGAGTAGATTTTAATACCGACTTTGTTCGGCAAGTTTCCCGATTAGGACACAGATGGCGCCAACGTAGTGTGTTTACTTTTGGCAAAAGATACCGAAACTTCCGAAAAGCAAAATGGCCGCACACCATATGTCAACAGATCTTTGCTGTAAGATATAATTGTTTCTGGAAATTATATATGTAAAATCAGACCGGACGTCAATACTGTGATGATTTCTAAATATTCCAAAACCATCCGAATGTTAACTACACAAGCCAAATCCATATATAGTGTATACTACGTTCGCGTTGCAAAGGCTCGGAGCTTTTTCAAAAGTAAACAGACTACGTCGGCGCCACCTATGTGCTAATGGAGAAACTTCATTCACGCTCTTCTCGACCTACTCTGTTCGCGAACAAACTGCGTAAACGTACTTTACAAACTACGTGCGCTTCTTTTGTGCTATCGCCAATCCAACAGTCTTAAAAAATGCGAAGAACCTCATAGAATCAGCGTCCACGCTCTTCTTTTGAATGTGATGTCTAGAAATGATTACATAGGACGAAATGAGTCGTGTTGACAGTTCGAGCGGCCATATTGGTTATCGGTAGATTTACAAAATTACGATTTTCTTTGTTTTTCAAGTGTTTTCATCCAAAATTCGAGCGGACGCCGATGCGTCTATGTTGATATTATAATCCTGTGCAATATGAAATATATTTGTAATATATTAACAACGTAGTTTGTAAATTACGAAACCAAAGCTTCTTACCGACCAAAGTCGGTATCAAAATCTACTCCAGCATCCCCTTAAGTCAGCATACTAAAAATGGTCTAAATCAGTCCGGAAAAGTGGTTTAGAAAAAATATCGGAAATATATAATATCGATTTCGATGTCGATAAACTCGACATCAATCCAGAAAAAGCTTTCAACGATCCTTAACGCCAAAAGAACGTTCTCAAGTTTTAACACGAAATAACTAACATGTAACTTCCTGAATTATCTGTATGTATCTATTTTTTACGTCGCTAATAACCATACGATTGATGCGACGAAATAAATAAATGTAAACAAAAAAATATAGGGTTTTATAGCACGAAAATCGGAAGATTGAAAGTCGAAAAATCGAAAGATAGAAAGTCGAAAAATCGAAAGATAGAAAGATAGAAAGTCGAAAAATCGAAAGATAGAAAGTCGAACAATCGAAAAGTCGAAAGATAGAAAGTCGAACAATCGAAAAGTCGAAAGATCGAGGTCCGACCTATCAAAAGTCGAAAATCGAATTTCGATGTATCGATATAAAAAATTTGGAAGTCGACGTTCGAGATTCGAAAAATCAAAAGTCGAAAATCGAAATTCGATGTATCGATATCGAAAATTTGGAGGTCGACGTTCGAGATTCGAAAAATCAAAAGTCGAAAATCGAAATTCGATGTATCGATATCGAAAATTTGGAGGTCGAAGTTCGAGATTTGAAAAATCAACAGTCAAAAATCGAAGTTCGATGTATCGATATCGAAAATTTGAAAGTCGAAGTTCGATGTATCGATATCGAAAATTTGAAAGTCGAAGTTCGATGTATCGATATCGAAAATTTGAAAGTCGAAGTTCGAGATTCGAAAAATCAAAAGTTGAAAATCGAAGTTCGATGTATCGATATCGAAAATTTGGAAGCCGAAGTTTGAGATTCGAAAAATCAAAATTCGAAAATCGGAGTTCGATGTACCAATCTCGAAAATTTGGAAGTCGAAGTTCGAGATTCAAAAAATCAAAAGTCGAAAATCGAAGGTCGATTATCGATGTATCAATATCCAAAATCGAAGGTTGAAGATCGATGTATCGATATCAAATATCGATTTTGAATTATTAAATCGAATAACGAAGTAATCATATCATAACTCGAGGACTTTCCTTTATATAAATGACGATTTGTATTAATGAAAAAAAAAATTTCAGGAAAGAGTTAATGCTGGATTGGCAAGCGCCGTTGCAGCTGGTGGAAACATGCTAGTGATTGGCACGAGTCACGGGTTAGTTCTCGGTTTTGATTCGACGCAAACATTGCGATGGTGCGACCAAGAGGCAAGACATCAGGGCTCCGTTTCAGCCCTGTGTTTTAATCATGATGGCACGAGACTTCTCGCCGGTTTCGCCAGAGGACACATTCTTATGATCGACACTGCGAACGGCAAGGTTCTTAGAACACTCACGGAGGTTCATCCACCTGGAACTGCTGTTCTTCATGTTAAAGTAAAAATCCACTTTGTTTAAATTTATTTTCTCATATGTACATTTACTCTACATTTTTTTTCGAATTTATGGGTACGAATTGTTCATTTTGTAATAACATTTCTGAAGTTATAGAAAAATTTACATTTTTGGAGAAATTACTTTTACAAGAAAAAATAACTTCCAGACTACATTTTTTAGAAGAATTTACGTTTTAAACAAATTAAGACTTCAAGATAATTCTGAATATTTAAAAGAATCGACATAATAGCAAAATATACCTGTTGGAAGAATTTACGTTTTGAAAAGTGTAAATTTTATTTTCATCTTAGAGAAACTTGCATTCTGCAAGTATTCTCGTTGCAAAAAAATGGAGGTTTTGAACGATTAACATTTACAACAAAAAAATTCAGTTCTAGAGGAATTCACACGTTAAAAAAATCGGATTTTTTAGAAAAATTCGCAATTTTTAAAAAAATTCGCAATTTTTAAAAAAATTCGCAATTTTTAGAAAAATTCGCAATTTTTAGAAAATTTCGCAACTTTTAGAAAAATTCGCAACTTTTAGAAAAATTCGCAATTTTTAGAAAAATTCGCAATTTATTTGAATGTATTTTTTTTTTTTATAGAATTTTTTGTGAAAAAAAGTAAGTCAAACGTTTCTTGCAGTTTACAGATTCTCCGACATTGAGTTCTAGATGAATTTACACGTTAGAAAATTCTGAATTTTTGCGAAAAATTCACCATTTTTTGGAATCCATAATTTTTTCTATTTGCTTCCTCATAGAGGAAGCTTTGTTTTCGTGAAATTTTTTTTTTTTCGAGATTTTTATGTCAGGACACTCAAAATAGTCTAAAACATCGAGAAAAATGGTTTAGAAAAAATGTCCGGATGTATGTGTGTGTGTGTATGTGCTTGCAAAATTCAAACCGCTGTATCTCGAAAACGGCTTTAACAATTATGCTGAAATTTGGTACGCTGGTAGAGGAGTAACGCCCCTTCATATGCATACATTTACGAAAACAGTTTTAAAAAAAATCAGATTTTATAAGCCTTTCAATTCTTCGAAAAATGTCTGTACGCTCTCTAGCTTCCGCAATTTTTCAGCTAATGAGCCATAGTTCTGGACAAATAGAGAAATAAAAAATGAAAGTTGGTATTGAATTTGAGCGAAATCCATACAGCGGTTTAGATTTTATAAAATTTTGAATTTTCGAAAAAATTTTGTTTTCGATCTTATTCGAGTTAAGTCCGACCAAACCTGCTCAAATCTTTTGCAAGGTAAAATCAACATCCAGTTGTAGCAGATATCGATTTTGGTGGAGATTGGTAAAATGGTTCAGATTTTATAAGACATTGAATTTTTCAAAAAATCTCTGTATGTTTTCTAGCTGCCACAATTTTTTAGATAATGAGCTTAAACAGTTTTTGACGAATAAAGCAATGAAAAATGACGATCAGTATTGAATTTAAGCGAAATACATCAAACGGTTTAGATCTTATAAAATTTTGAATTTTCGAAAAAAAATTGTTTTCGTTCTTATTCAAGTTAAGTTCGACCAAAACTGCTCAAATTTTTTGCTAGTTAAAATTAACATCCAGTTGTAGTAGATATTGAATGTGGTGAAGATTGCTAAAATGGTTCAGATTTTATAAGACATTGAATTTTTCAAAAAATTTCTGTATGGTCTCTAGCTGCCACAATTTTTTAGATAATGAGCTTAAATAGTTTTTGACGAATAAAGCAATGAAACATGACGTTCAGTATTGAATTTAAGCGAAATACATAAAGCGGTTTGGATTTTATAAAATTTTGAATTTTCGAAAAAATTTTGTTTTCGATCTTATTCGAGTTAAGTCCGACCAAACCTGCTCAAATCTTTTGCAAGGTAAAATCAACATCCAGTTGTAGTAGATATCGAATTTGGTGAAGATTGGTAAAATGGTTCAGATTTTATAAGACATTGAATTTTTCAAAAAATCTCTGTATGTTGTCTAGCTGCCACAATTTTTTAGATAATGAGCTTAAATAGTTTTTAACGAATAAAGCAATGAAAAATGACGATCGGTATTGAATTTGAGCGAAATCCATAAAGCGGTTTAGATTTTATACAGTTTTGAATTTTCGAAAAAATTTTGTTTTTGTTTTTATTCAAGTTAAGTTCGACCAAAACTGCTCAAATCTTTTGCAAGGTAAAATTGACATCCAGTTGTAGTAGATATCGAAGTTGGTGAAGATTGGTAAAATGGTTCAGATTTTATACGACATTGAATTTTTCAAAAAATCTCTGTATGTTCTCTAGCTGCCACAATTTTTTAGATAATGAGCTTAAACAGTTTTTGACGAATAAAGCAATGAAAAATGACGATCGGTACTGAATTTAAGCGAAATACATAAAGCGGTTTAGATTTTATAAAATGTTGAATTTTCGAAAAAATTTTGTTTTCGTTCTTATTCAAGTTAAGTTCGACCAAAACTGCTCAAATTTTTTGCAAGTTAAAATTAACATCCAGTTGTAGTAGATATCGAATTTGGTGAAGATTGGTAAAATGGTTCAGATTTTATACGACATTGCATTTTTCAAAAAATCTCTGTATGTTGTCTAGCTGCCACAATTTTTTAGATAATGAGCTTAAACAGTTTTTGACGAATAAAGCAATGAAAAATGACGATCGGTATTGAATTTAAGCAAAATCCATAAAGCGGTTTAGATTTTATAGAATTTTGAATTTATGAAAATTTTTGTTTTCATACTACTTTAATTTGTATTTAAAATAAGGATGCAAAGGAGAACTTTGCACATTGCTTCGTCAATAATTTTCATCTTTCGCAAAGCTTCCTCTCTGAGGAAGCCAAAAATAATATAAATAAACTTAATGAAAAAATAATGAGGAAGCAATGTGCAAAGTTCTACTTTGCATTCTTATTTTGTAAAAAAAAAAAAAAAACCACTAAGTCAAACGTTTGTTGCAGTTTACAGATTCTCCGACATTGGCTCTATGCAGCGATAGCGGAGGTTCCGTATTCGAGCTGAGTTTCACTCGAGTTATGGGAGTTCGCGGTTGCGACAGCAAATGTCTCTTCAGCGGTTCGCGGGGTGAAGTTTGCACCCTCGAGCCACTTTTACTCAATCATCTTCCCACTCATCCACTGAAAAATTATACCCTCGTGGCGCTCGCCACTCTTTCCAAGGTTATTGTCGTTTGCATAAGACCGAGAATGCGAGTTGTTCTTACGCATCCTCTTGCCGGGACTTCGATAGCTCCTCCTCAAGTTTCCTGGCAGTTGGTCGTAATACAAGCGGCCGATGCATCGAGAGTCATCGATCCTGTTCTCGCACTCGCCAGAGACATGACCGTTCATTTTTATCAGGTAAAATCAATGTCTCAAAATGGCATTCCATCGATTTTTGTAGCTACATTGAATTGCCAAAAAAAAAAAGAAGCAAATTTTTTTCTAAATGAAATTTTATATCATTCAAATCTTCCATACAACCAAACCCAAAAAATAATCGGAATATAAGAAACTAAATAGAATATTCACTTGTAATATCACAAGAGCTTTGAAATTATCGGATATTTCCTGATAGGTTCGTTGCAAACAAATGACCGAGTCAAGTTTTCCAGGTTAAAAAATCACGAGCACGTAGCGCGAGTGATTTTTCTGGAAAACTTGACAAGTTTATTTGTTTGCAGGGAACCTGGAGGGAAATATCAGATTAATTTCGAAGCTCGAGTGGTATTCGGGGGATTATTTTTTTAATTCAAATTGCGACAAATGGAATTGCACCATGAGACAAAAATTATCATTGTGAGAAGGAAATTTCATAATCAGAACAAAAACCTTTAATTCATGTTTAAAGTATTGCAGTTAAATACACAATTGTTATAGACATTTGTATATTGATTCCAGACTGGGGTTTTCGATTTAATCGTATTAACAGGGACATTTCCCTTTACTTTTTCATAAATAGTTTGCAAGGATTCAACTCCAAACCTACTCATATCAAATAAAAATCCTTTGACTGCCACAATAAAATTCAATCTGTCAGTTTGACAGATGGTTGACGCGGCTAAATGATTTTTTGTTTTATATATATATAACCAACACGCAAAATTATCAAAAAATTATCACTTGTAATACCACAAGAGCTTTGAAATTATCGGATATTTCCTGACAGGTTCGTTGCAAACAAATGAACGAGTCAAGTTTTCCAGGTTAAAAAATGAGTGATTTTTCTGGAAAACTTGACGAGTTTATTTGTTTGCAGGGAACCTGGAGGGAAATATCAGATTAATTTCGAAGCTCGAGTGGTATTCGGGGGATTATTTTTTTAATTCAAATTGCGACAAATGGAATTGCACCATGAGACAAAAATTATCGTTCTGACAAGGAAATTTCATAATCAGAACAAAAACCTTTTAATTCATGTTTAAAGTATTGCAGTTAAATACACAATTGTTATAGACATTTGTATATTGATTCCAGACTGAGGTTTTCGATTTAATCGTATTAACAGGGACATTTCCCTTTACTTTTTCATAAATAGTTTGCAAGGACTCAACTCCAAACCTACTCATATCAAATAAAAATCCTTTGACTGCCACAATAAAATTCAATCTGTCAGTTTGACAGATGGTTGACGCGGCTAAATGATTTTTTGTTTTATATATATAACCAACACGTAAAATTCTCAAAAAATTATCACTTGTAATACCACAAGAGCTTTGAAATTATCGGATATTTCCTGACAGGTTCGTTGCAAACAAATGAACGAGTCAAGTTTTCCAGGTTAAAAAATCACGAGCGCGTAGCGCGAGTGATTTTTCTGGAAAACTTGACGAGTTTATTTGTTTGCAGGGAACCTGGAGGGAAATATCAGATTAATTTCGAAGCTCGAGTGGTATTCGGGGGATTATTTTTTCTATTCAAATTGCGAAAAATGGAAATGCACCATGAGACAAAAATTATCATTCCGACAAGGAAATTTCATAATCAGAACATAAACCTTTTAATTCATGTTTAAAGTATTGCAGTTAAATACACAATTGTTATAGACATTTGTGTATTGATTCCAGGCTGAGGTTTTCGATTTAATCGTATTAACAGGGACATTTCCCTTTACTTTTTCATCAATAGTTTGCAAGGATTCAACTACAAACCTACTCATATCAAATAAAAATCCTTTGACTGCCACAATAAAATTCAACCTGTCAGTTTGACAGATGGTTGACGCGGCTAAATGATTTTTTGTTTTATATATATAACCAACACGCAAAATTATCAAAAAATTATCACTTGTAATACCACAAGAGCTTTGAAATTATCGGATATTTCCTGACAGGTTCGTTGCAAACAAATGAACGAGTCAAGTTTTCCAGGTTAAAAAATCACGAGCGCGTAGCGCGAGTGATTTTTCTGGAAAACTTGACGAGTTTATTTGTTTGCAGGGAACCTGGAGGGAAATATCAGATTAATTTCGAAGCTCGAGTGGTATTCGGGGGATTATTTTTTCTATTCAAATTGCGACAAATGGAATTGCACCATGAGACAAAAATTATCATTGCGAGAAGGAAATTTCATAATCAGAACAAAAACCTGTTAATTCGTGTTTAAAGTATTGCAGTTAAATACACAATTGTTATAGATATTTGTATATTGATTCCAGACTGAGGTTTTCGATTTAATCGTATTAACAGGGACATTGCCCTTTACTTTTTCATCAATAGCTTGCAAGGATTCAACTCCAAACCTACTCATATCAAATAAAAATCCTTTGACTGCCACAATAAAATTCAATCTGTCAGTTTGACAGATGGTTGACGCGGCTAAATGATTTTTTGTTTTATATATATAACTAACACGCAAAGTTATAAAAAAATTGCAATTTCATTGGTCGAAATTTGGATGGGAAAAATAATCATAAAAATTATTAGTTTCATTTATTATTTTTCTGTTTGAAATGCAAAAAAAAAACGTCATCTTTGTTAATTATCGCGAAAACTAAAATAATTAGTTAAATACTTTTTAAGTTACTTGGTTAATTAAATACGTGCTTAAATCTTTGCGATTTCTATGTAATATTAAAAAAAAAAAAGATTCGTTTTTTCCCTTTTTCGTAATTGAATTACCGACGAAAAAAGGCATTTTTTTTCTTCAAATAAACCCGAATATTAGAAATTAATAAGAAATTATTCGTAAAAATTTGTTTCCATTTAAATCAAGTGAGAATTCCGTTTTATTAGCATTAAAATGATGGCTAATTTTTTTCAGAGTCATTTAAATATCACCGGAAACAAGTTCCTATTATTACGAATTAATATAAAAATTAGCAACTCAGAAAAGTTCTATAACGGTGATAATTTCGATTGAATAGGTATGTTCCGAGGCTGGTTCCCGTGTGAGGCTTTCGCCGCTTCGGAGAGTCATTCTTTCCTACACGATAAGCAACCTGAGGTGGTTAAATGCGCGATCGTTAGCCATTCTCGACACTCAGGAGCGTTTGCATCTCCTGGACGTAAGAACGCAGGATAATCTCGAGACTCTGGACATGAGTCGCGTCGGTATTTCTTACGCCTCGAGTCACTTCAAAGGCCTCTCTACAGGTGGCAACGTTTCCAAGGTAAAACCTAAAAACTTTCTTTTTTTAAAACTTTTTTAGTTAATCATTCATATTTTATTATACCTTTTAGGCGATGGCCCTCGCAGGTGAACGAGCCTGTTACAACACTGTCATCACATTTGGGACGCAATTGCTGTTGCTCGGGACCAAAAGTTTACACGTAGTATGCATCAGAACGTGGACAGAGAGGCTGCGGCATTTAACGATGCAGGTACCACCTTCGTCAAGTACAACTTTAATAACTTTATTCATGTTTTCCTGGCTGCAATATTCATTGACCTTACCGAAATTTAACCTCATCAAAACTTGACATCATCGACATCTGACCGCACCAAACTTGACTTAATAAAAATTGATCTCATCGAAATTTGCCCTCACCAAACTTGACCTCATAAACATTGACTTCACCAAACCTGACATCATAAAAATTGACCTCATCGAAATTTGACCTCAGCAAACTTGACATCATCGGAAATTGATCTCACCAAAATTGACCTTATAAAAATTGACCTCATCGAAAGTTGACCTTACTAAAATTGACCTCATCGAAAGTTGACCTCATAAAAATTGACCTTACTAAAATTGACCTCATCGAAAGTTGACCTCATAAAAATTGACCTCACCAAACTTGACCTCACTAAAATTGACCTCATCAAACTTGATCTCATCGAAATTTGACCTCACCAAACCTGACCTCCTAAAAATTGACCTCATCAAACTTGTAATTATAAAAATTGACCTTACCAAACTTGGAATTATAAAAATTGACCTCATCAAACTTGTAATTATAAAAATTGGCCTTTCCAAACTTGGAATTATAAAAATTGACCTCATCAAACTTGTAATTATAAAAATTGACCTTACCAAACTTGGAATTATAAAAATTGACTTCACAAAACTTGACCTTATCGAAATTTGACCTCACTAAACTTGACCTCATCGAAATTTGACTTCACCAAACTTGACCGAATAAAAATTGATCTGATCGAAATTTGACCTTACCAAACCTGACCTCCTAAAAATTGACCTCACCAAACTTGGAATTATAAAAATTGACCTCACCAAACTTGGAATTATAAAAATTGACCTCACCAAACTTGGAATTATAAAAATTGACCTCACCAAACTTGGAATTATAAAAATTGACCTCGCAAAACTTGACCTCATAAAAATTGACCTCATCGGAACTTGGCCTAACCAAAATTGACCTCATCGAAATTTGACCTCATAAAAATTGACCTCATCGGAACTTGGC
The DNA here is from genome assembly GCA_963970395.1 of Ephialtes manifestator. Lineage (NCBI taxonomy): Eukaryota > Metazoa > Arthropoda > Insecta > Hymenoptera > Ichneumonidae > Ephialtes > Ephialtes manifestator. The sequence continues at coordinate 5,342,456 of OZ019968.1, read as the reverse complement.
CTAACCAAAATTGACCTCATCGAAATTTGACCTCATAAAAATTGACCTCATCGAAATTTAATAATAAAAATTGACCTCACCAAACTTGACCTTATAAAAATTGACCTCATCGGAACTTGGCCTTACCAAAATTGACCTCATCAAAATTTGACCTCATAAAAATTGACCTCCTCGAAATTTGACCTCATAAAAATTGACCTCATAAAAATTGACCTCACTAAACTTGATCTCATAAAAATTGACCTCATCAAACTTGAACTTACCTCCTGTAAATTGTGTACGTGAACATCTGTATTTGAATATCATTCAAATTCGAGGTCCTTCTGTTAAAATGAATGGGGAACTCGTAAATTGGGACCTACATTTTCATTGCTTCTGCAACGAACATATTTTGTTGTGAAGATTAATTTAATCAATTACGGTTTTGCATTTCAGCGGCGATTTCCAGAGGCATTGGCCCTGGGTTTGTCCTTCTATCAGGACAAGGGTAAAGCGGTGGTCGGTTTGCGGGGTTCGAAACAGCGACGAAAACAAATTGCGCGCGACAAGGTGTGCCAAGTGTTGTTACAGTATATGGAGGAATTGAATCAGTGTTCGTTTGAGGATACTGCCGATTCGGAGATCGTTTCGACGTGCGTGGATTATTGCGTGCAGCTGGAAAACACGGAATTGTTGTTCGGCCGGCTGTGGGATCTTGTCTCGGAATGCGAGGGCCTGAAAGCAGGATATTTAAGGGCTCTGGAGGCGCCGCTGCTCGATGGTACCCTTCCACCGCGATTGCCGCCACTCATAGCTCAGCAACTCGTTGCACTTTACGATCGTGAGGAACGTATGGACGCTCTTCAGGCTATCGCCGTTCTGCTCGGTGTCGACTGCTTGGATATTCATCAGGTGAGAGTCAACAAACCTTTTTTACTTTCTATTAACTGCAAAGACATTTAGAATTTTTTGTGATCTAAAAGTATCATTCAAATATTTTTGTTATATCTTTTACCAGAAATTGAAATTCAGATAAATTAACAATTAAAAAAAAATGTACAAACAAATTACAATATACCAAAAATTTACAATGAATTTACAACTTACAATAAATTTGTAATTTACAATAAATTTACAATTCACAAAAAAAAATTACATTTTACCAAAAAATTACATTTTACCAAAAATTTACAATTCACAAAAAATTTGAAATTTGCAATTTACAAAAAAATAGCAATTTAGAAGAATTTAGATTTCATAATATTGTAAATTATTTGCAATACATTTTCAAAAATATTAACCAGGAGCTTTTTAAACGAGATCCACATTAATTCATACAACTTCCTTTTTTAAAACGGAATTATAATAAAATTACAATACACAAAAAAAAATTATGGTTTACAATAAATTGACAATTTACAAAAAAAATTTACAATTCCCAAAAAACTTGAAATTTGCAACTTACAAAAAATTATCAATTTAGAAGAATTTAGATTCCATAATATTGTAAATTAATTGCAATGCATTTTTTAAATATTAACTAGGAGC